>WHYT01017213.1:184333-277743 GCA_009806455.1 Tetrax tetrax | reverse complement strand
AGGTTTGTTTTACTAGACTAGAAATGTCCACATGAGAGGGAGGATACAGTAGCATGGCAGCGGGCCCAGGAGCAGAGTGCGGATGAGGGGCCATCTTCAGGCTGAGAATGAGTATGTAGCTCCTGGAAGAGGTGAAGCTGTGGGAAGAACTGGAGCTTTCTGAGGCAGTTATTGACAGTAATTTCAGGATTCAACTTTAGCAGCTGCTTCAGAAAAAAAAAGTGTGCCCACACCAGCTGTTTCAAAATGGACTGAAACTCTTCAAACACAGCGAAAGTCTGAATCTCAATGCATAGAAACATGATTGACATTCAATTAAGCCTTTTCTTGGGTGATTTCTACAAACCTGTGCACAGGCTATATATTGACAGCTGCTTTTTAGCCGTGATTTATGCATCTCTTTCCAACACATCCTATAAGTGGTAATCTCAAGTTTTTGTTAGTTGTAGCTGGTTATATTACCCATCCTTCAGAAAAAAAAAAAAAGAAAAAAAAAGTCTACAAAAGCTTTATCATTAAAGTAAATGGAAAGTCTGTAGTGATTTCATTCTGCTTTGGATATAACTATAAACTTTTCATATTTTTTTGGAAAGGAGATAACATTTACAGATATTAAAAGAAATTCAGAGATATACATGCAGCAGCCTCTTGTGACTGATGGCTTTATCGTGTTTGGTATGCAATGTGATTTCAAAGTGAATACCACTTTCCTAATTTTTACTTTTTAGGGTGTAACATACTTATTCAAAAATAATTTTCATGCCTCTCATATTGGTCTTTTCTCCTCTTATTTTTTTATGGAAGTAGGGTCATGACATGATGAAGGATCTGGAGAATAAGCCTTATGAGGAGCTGCTGAGGGAACTGAGATTGTTTAGTCTGGAGAAGAGGAGGCCAAGGGGAGACCTCATTGCTCTCTACAACTACCTGAAAGGAGGTTGTAGGGAGGCGCGTGTTGGTCTCTTCTCCCGCGTAACTAGTGATAGGACGAGAGGAAACAGCTTCAAGTTATGGCAGGGGAGGTTTAGGTGAAAAATTTCTTTACTGAAAGAGTGATCAGGCACTGGAACAGGCTGTCTGAGGAAGTGGTGGAGTCACCATCCCTGGAGGTGTTAAAAAAATGTGTAGACGTGGCACTTCAGGACATGGTTTAGTGGATATGGTGGTGTTAGGTTGATGGTTGAACTTGATGATCTTAGAGATCTTTTACAACCTTAATGATTCTATGATTCTGTGATTCTATGATTCTATGACATTGTATCCAAGCTTTCTAGTGTTTCAGAGAAAACAATTTTTCAGCAGAAAAAAAAAAAAAGGCAATCCCACTTTATTCCTTGTGGATGTTTGTGACTCTGCTTTGTAGGGGTTTGTGCACTCTTTCATTAGTGACCCATGATGCAGACAGAAAAGCAGCATTAAGCATCTGAGCACTTCTTGTCTGCCCAGCATATTGTACTGCAGTCTTTCTCACAATGGTTCTTAACAAGAGATGTCCAGAGGGAAAGAGGAGCATCACTGGTTCATAAGAAAAAGAATAAGGCAGTTGCCTGACATTTTTTAATTGAGCTCCAAATAAATTGTGTCTACTGAGAAGAAAAGGTTGTGTGAGAGAAGCATGTCTTGCAGATAAATGAACAGGCCAAACTGACAGCAAATCCCAAACTGCACAAAAGTTGTGTGCTGGTCGGCAGGCCAGGCAGTAGTCTTAACAAGTCTGCTGTTAGCTGTGGTATGGAAAAGACATTGAATCACGAAGAAATGGGAAAATAAAAAAGGTAGATGCATGTAAAAGTGGAATAACAGGAAGCATAATCACTGCATAATCAGGAAACAGAATTATTTGTGGTGGATTTTGTCTTTTTTCAAATAATAGGAGAAACGGGAAAAAAAAACACAAATATGAAGAACTATAGAAAAAAGAAAAAAAATATGGCTCCTAATGTACTTAAGGCAAGATTTTGACATTCTACTTTTAAAAAGACAAATTTTCTGTATAAAAAGAGTGCAGTGTAAATGTGCTATATTTCAGCACATCAACATTTGTCCTGAATGCTGCCACAGGGAGACATGCGCATGCCTGCAGTGCTATGATCTTATTGGCATCACAGAGATGTGGTGGGATGGCTGCTATAACTGGAGTGTTGGGATGGAGGGATATAGGCTCTTTAGGAAGGACAGGGAGGGCGGACAAGGAGAGGGTGTTGCCCTCTGTGTCAGTGACCATCTGGATTGCGTGGAGCTCTGCCTGGGGCTGGATAAGGAGCTGACAGAGAGCTTATGGATCAGGATCAGAGGAAGGGCAGGGACAGGTGACATTACAGAGGGGGTTTGCTACAGGCCACCTGGCCAGGAGGACCGAACAGACGAGGCTCTCTGTAGACAGATAGAAGCAGCCTCATGGTGACTAGCTGTGGTCCTAATGGGTGACTTTAACGAGCCCAAAATCTGTTGGAAGGACAACAAAGCAGGGCATAAGCGGGATGTTCCTGGAATGCTTGGATGATAAATTTCTTCTCCACATAATAGAAGAGACAATGAGGAGAGGTGCTATACTGGACTTTGTTCTCACCAACAAGGAGGGTCTGGTGGAGAATATGGAGCTCAAGGGCAGCCTTAGCTGCGGTGACCATGAAATGATGGAGTTCACACACAGCAAGCTCTCTACCCTGGACTTCAGGAGAGCAGATTTTGGCCTATTCAGGGATCTGCTGGACAGAGTACCATGGGATAAAGCTCTTGAGGGAAGAGGGACCCAAGAAAATTGAATAATATTCAAGGATCATCTCCTCCAAGCCCAGGAGCGATGCACCTTAACAAAAAGGAGGTTAGCCAAAAATGCCAGGCAGCCTGCATGGATGAACAATGAGCTCCTGAACCAACAAAAAACAAAAAGAGAGCCTACAGAGGGTGGAAGCAAGGACAGGTAGACTGCGAGGAATAAGGAGAGATTGTCCAGGGACCAGGTTAGGAAAGCTAAAGCCCTGACAGAATATCTGTGCAGGGATGTCAAGAGCTACCAGAAAAGCTTCTGTAGGTACACTGGGGATAAAAGGAAGATCAGGGAAATTGTACGCCCTCTCCAGAAGGAAACGGGAGACCTGGTTACGTAGGACACATCGCCCAAGTTGCAGAAGGCAAAGGCAGGGATTGGGAGAATGAAGAATCGCTCACTGTAGGAGAAGAGCAGATTCGAGACCATCTAAGGAACTTGAAGGTGCACAAGTCCATGGGACTTGATGAGATGCATCCATGGGTCCTGAGAAAACTGGTGGATAAAGTTGCCAAGCCACTATACATCTTATTTGAGAAGACATGGCAGCCACTGACTCGAAAAGGGGTAATATAACCCTCATTTTTAAAAAAGGGAAATAAGGAATATCTGGGGAACGACAGGCCAGTCAGGCTTGTTTCTGTGCCTGGCAAGGTCATTGCAGCAGACCCTCCTGGAAACTGTGCTAAGGCACATGGAAAATAAGGACATGATTGATATAAGGAAAAAAATTTTTACGAGGTGGGTGTGGGTGAAACACTGGAACAGGTTGCCCAGAGAGGTGGTAAATGCCCATCCCTGGTTGGATGGGCCTCTGAGCTCTGAGCAACTTGATCTGGTTGGAGATGTCCCTGCTGCTTGCAGGGGGGGTTGGACTAGATGACCTTTAAAGGTCCCTTCCAACTCTATTTTATGATTCTGTGATTCTATTTGAAAAATGTTCAAACTCTGGCTTGTGCTGTTTATATATGGATTTTAGATCCATGAGCTTGCCTTTATGTTCACCTATGATTTGTGCATATATATAGACAAATAAATAAAATTATAACCATATATGCATATATGAATATCAATGTCACCATATTGAGTACTAGAAATTATTGCATATCAGAAGAATTAAGCTATTTCTGTGTGAGTGGTGTTCTTCTCCACTACATGTATCTGTCACCTAAAGTAAGTAGTCTAATACAAGCCACAGTCAATTTAGTTTTATTGAGAACTGCTGATTGAAGTGGAATCAAAATGAGCAGAATTCAACGAAATACACTCACTCAGACACACACACAACTGTGCAAAATCACCCTTATGCCAGACCTGAATACTTGACTGGCCACTACAAAGGATCTTCAGAGACTGGGGTGCCTGAAGCTGATGGTACTTGGCAGCTTTGTCTTAGCACATGGAACCAGACAAACCCCCTGGGCACCTCTGGCCTCAGTCCTTCAGTAGCTCCAGTGGTGATGGCTTTCTGCTGAGATTTCCAGGATAGCCAGGCCACATCTCCTCAGGAGCAGCTGTATTCACTCTCTAGTCAGGCTCACCCACACATTTTTTGATTGGGAGTTGCATCTTTTCACACCTCTCTCCCTCTGCTCTTTGGTGACTTAATTCATCCTCGGCCGTATTTCACTTGCCCTTCCTAGTACCAAACAGGAAGCTACAAAATTTACCTCTGCCTATATGGTAACAAAACCATTATGTTATACATCTTATAGAGGCTATATATTACAGTGGTACAGTTCATTCTCTAGACATCAGTGTCATTCCTGCAGGATAGTTTCTTGAAAGGACATGAACAACATCTGAGACCAGTATAACATCAATATACTAGAAGACCTTTTCACATCTTGATGTTGAGGTAGGCTGTTAATGATTAACATTTCACGGAATTATAGCAAGATTTTTTTTCCTATTCATAGTCAGATGGTCAAAAACCTTACAATGTTTTGATGCAATGTAACTATATCTGTTTAACCTGTGGAGCCAACAGTGAGTCAGCCTGAAGTAATCTTGCTGAGGGTGAATGAACCAGCAATGAGTAAAGAACAGGGTTGTTTTTTTTTTTTCTGGAGAAACAGGCCCTGATTGCAGTTATGTTAGGTGACTGTTAAATGCAATAGATATTAGTTAAGTACTAAAACCAAATGATGTAAATACTAACTGTTTTAAGATAGAGAGAAGGCCAGACACCAAACCCTGGGTTCATTCCAGATTATCATTAGAAGTAGTTTGTAAAATGTCCCTTAAAATACATATTTTTTGCAGTAAGTAGATGGAAGATGCATGATTTAGAGCTAGTACTTCCTTTTACAACATCTTTTAGGCTAAAATTCAAGATACTGAGAGTTCCTTTGCTTTAGCAAAAACATCAGAGAATGGTTGATGCCAGAATATTAGGATGTCTGAAAAGTATGCAGAATGTGCATGGACATATGTGCCAAGGTATAAAATTGAGAAAGATAACAAGAAAAAAAAAACCCAAAATATCAAGATCCTGATAAAGCATAAAGCTGTAGTATTTGAAGGACAGGTTTTCTAATCTTTGCAGATCTGCGAAGAATAAGGAAGTACAGTAGGTGAACAAACATGAGGAAGACGGATTGTGTCAAGGAGTGAATAAATAGACCTATTTAAAGATTTAGCTAACAAAGGGGCCTAGGCCAGGAGAAAAAATTACATCCAATCGAAAACAAAATCTACTACTAAGGAAAGAGTAGAAACAGAAATAAGTCTGAAAGGCTTCATAGTCTCTCAGAAAGGGAACATAACAGAACAACAGCAACAACAAAACCATTTGAGAATCAGAAGTTTAGATTTTACTAGCATGGAATTTAGAGAAAATCAAGATTCTAAGTATTTATCCCAAAAGTGCAAATAACCAAATAACACCCCAGTACTTCGGTTAGCGGACCATATTTGAAGAGACTTCTGACTTATTTCCTTTGAGTACGCTAAACTTTATGTGCCATCCCATTGCAAAGGTTCTATTATATGCAATGTAATAGGATTAGAAATTGGCTCATGAGGATTAAAATTTTGTTCAAATGCAGCTAAGAAAAGAGCAAGATGCTGTAGCAAAAGTTCTGTACACTATTTGAAAAATGAGAGTATGTGATAACAAACTGTGAAATTACAGCTGAAAAATTAATTTACAGATTACAAACCACCTTGCCAAAATTACAGTTCCTTCTCTGTAATAGGAAATTAAATTATGTTAACTTTCATTTGTTCATGTTTATCTTCTTCTAATTCTTTAAAGAAGATAAATATTTATCACCATGGAAACTTTCCTGATTGCATAATTTTTCCTTTCAAACAAAACCAAACCCAAAATTCTCTCAAATCAAGTACTGCAACATGCATTCCTTTTTAAAAAATGAGATTTGTTTTAGATATTAATGTGGATTTTCTTCTAGCATAGAATTAGTCTATGATTTTTTTGCCAAATTTTAAACCAGAACAGAGTTTAACAGCTGAGATACAATATCTTGAAAAATTATGTTTGTAACAGAAATTATCACAAAGACCAGTGTATAGTAACACCTGTGCGTATAGCAATAATAAATACATCTTGCTACTGTGAAACAAATTTATTACAGCATTTTTACTCTGTTAGTGAACTTCGAGATCAATGTTTTTCTTACTGGTGAATATATTGGGTTTGTACACTTCTTTACTCATAATACAAAAATTTAAAATGGAGTCCATAAAAGCAAAATTAATTGATTGTGAGTGTAAATATTTGACAAATAGAAAAGAGTTTAATTCTAAAAATTCATGTTGGAGAGGTAGAATGTATTGCTGGGAAAATAGGCATTACTATGGCAGGTGATTTCGTTTTATTTACCATTGCAAGCATTGATGTACCGTAAAAGTAGAGGCTGACTTTATTACTTGAATTAGCCTTGTAGAAATATGGTTGGTTTAAAACATAAACAACTTCTAATGAGCAAGAGTGTTAAATATCTATGAAAAATGTTACAGAATAAAACCTGTACAATTACCTCCCATTTTACCCTTGACAAGCATTACATCATATAACCTTTTAACTCTGTAACACAAAGAACTTTTATTTATTGAGAGAAAATAGGAACGTGAGAGGACTTTCCACAGGACAGCATACTCTAGGGCTGCCTGTTCCAGCAGGCACTCTAAAGCTTCATGTTTCTACATCTTACAGGAACATCAGCACTGTTCTAGAACACTGAATGTTTTGTGGGAGGAGTATGATTTAGTAAGTAGTAACCCATGTTCAGTAACTGTTCCACCTCTGCTGCTTGGAATATGAAGAGTATCCTCAATCTAGAAGGGCGTCCTGACAGAAAAAAAAAAGCTTTTTCCTGAGATCTTCTCTGCAGTGTTGTGGGACATATCTACATGTAGAGCTGAGCAGCAACATAAGTAGGATCAGCCTCATCAGCTCTACGAACAGATGTAGAAAGAACCCCTCACCTTTGACAGTGAAGTATATCAATGGGCCACACATATTTATAGAACATTTTCAAAACTTCCTATGTCTACTATAACTTCCCATACTGATTTTCTCTCAGAGTCTCCATAGGTAGCTTAATTCTGTCCAGTAAATAGAGCTGGTCTTATTGGAATCACAATATGGTGCTAAATGGAGATAAGTTTGGATTTTTGTAATATTTCTTTTTTGGATAGAAAATTCCTGTACAATTTTTCCCTTTTTCCCAGTTTAACATGCTAATATTCATGAAGTGATTCTCATTTTTGAAATGCCAGTTATTGACAAGGGAACCATTTTCAAACAGTATATTCAGGAGGGAAGTTGGTAATAGCAGCAGGTGTTTGGTCATACCAAGTATGTAAGGGTACCGAAGGTGGAGCAATCCAAAATTTAAACACCATCAAGCATCCTTTTTTACCACTCGTCTCAGCTGCGAAACCACAGGCACCCACAATAGTTTCATCCTTGTGGACGAAATGCAACACCTAGTGCTTTAAGATTGTTTTCTGTTAGTAAGGAAAACATCACAAGCAAAGCTTAGCCTAGGCTTCTTGGTGAATTGATGTAATTAAAATTAAGCATTCAGGAATCATATTGATGAGCAAGTGTAAACAGATTGATGTGTCACTTTAATGAAGACTCCTAATGTTATTTTACTGTGAAATAATTCTGGATTTCCCTGCCTCTGAATGCTGAATTCAAAAGAAGAAAAGTACATTTGATGAAAGTAAATGAGAGATGGGATAATTTTGAACATTCAGTGAACTAAGACAGCTACATTGTTTTTAAAGCCTAATTTTAAGCTGTATTATTTACTATAGAATTTTTACAATCTGTCATGTCATTGTGCTGCCATATAGACACACTAAATCCATACACTAAGATCCTTGTAATTTTTTTTTAGATGATTGCTTACATACGATAGCTGCTTTTCAGGCAAAAATAATTCACATGAGCATTTTTTCTTGTGTTTAGAGAACATGACTGAGTCTGAACTACAGGCACTCAAAAAAGGAAACGTAATTCTAATACAAAGATATTATTAGGAGTTACAAGATATTACCATCTTAATTCAATTAGTTGTACAGACTCTTCATTGTATTTCACTTCAAAGTAATGTAGATCCATTTAATTTATAATTTTTTGTTTGTTTGTTTATCTGTTTATTGTTTGTACTGCAGCAAGCCAATGGTGATCCAAGGCAGAATGTGCTATGTAGAAAAATTTGCAGGGCTGGAACTTCAGAGCTTATCTCCAATCTGCCCTTGAGCGGCTTTAAACTTGCCCTTTCCAACTCACAGATGTTTCCTGAATAAGCAGCTGTGGGTGCTGGTGACAGATATCCATCTGCAGTTCCACTGCTACTAATGAGAAACAAAAAATTATGTCACCTCTATATGCAGCTGATATTGACAATAAAATGTATAGTGGATATGAGGGGAGAGGAAGGGAAGAGACAAATCTTTGCATGTGAGATATTTGTGCATGTAAATGAAAAGAATACAAAAAGTGGCAAATATAGCAGCCCTGAAGGTCTGTATCCTCAGAAATGTCTGTACATCACTCAGATAAGCATTGCAATGCAGACTCTGTACACATCTTGACATTCAGGGGGATTTTCCATCAGATTTCCATCTTCTCCTACAGTGCAGATGGCAGAGGGAAAAGTTTTCATTAGCTGATAGAGGATCTGAGTGGGAAGCTGTTTAAATTATCCAGAAATGGCATGGACTGTGAGAGGAAAAGGGGACCTTAGACTGGAGAGAGAAACTTGCCTTCCTGCATTCAAAGTCATCAGCTAAAAAAGCCTCTGGCATTATGTCCTTAGGCAGAGTCAGTCACCCATATCAGTCATCCATATTCCAAAGCTGGCTCTCCTTATTTTTGCCCTTTATTTCCCCAGGGGGTGACTGTACCAATTCCTGCTGCTGGCAGCAGCCCTGCTGAGGCAGGGCCTAGTCGACAATAGCTGTTACATGTGTTTTCAGCTCACCTCTGAGATGGAGCTCTCTAATGAGAGATTATCTAATGTCTGGATTATGATACTAAAGCGAATACAAGCTACTATGGTTTTGGGTTGGTTTTAAAAATAATAAAAAAAAATCTCTGAGTAGCTGGAGGAGATTTGAACTGTCATTGTGTGCTTTCCAGGAGAATGTGTCATCATCACCAGGTTATGGAATGCTTTGGAAATCCTCAACTTGCCATTCTCTACTAAAACTGAACCACTCTGAAGCAACAGGTTCAATACCCGAGGAACTGAAGAGGGAAAAAGTAAGCACAAAGGGCCTCTCTGTTTTGCAAAGAAAGTAACTTTTTGCAGAGATATGTCTGTTGAGTCCCAGTACTTAGTAAACATTTAATCAAATTACTTTTATATAAACAGGATCCTTGGAGGACACAGCAGGGGAAAAAACAGCAGTTGGTGATTGATTTTAGGCAGATCCAGAAGTTAGGCAGTACATGAAAGCAGATATCTGGAAGCACTGTCTAGGATGAAGACACATCAGAGATGGCTAAACTGGGAGCTGGGCAGCATGTACTTGTTCTGAAGAGGCCCTTTGGATGGAATTGATTTGCTTAACTTGAACTACCAAAATAGTTACTTGTTGTAATCAGATCTACTATAAAGAAAAAGAGATTCAGTCTTCCAGAAGAAAATCTAATTTATTCTAAGCTCAATGCTTAAACTGGATCAGATGAATTGCCGTTGGAGTCCATAGCTGGGAATCTGTCTCTCTCCTGTGCTTAGAAACGGTGCCTAAATTGCTAGTTTGCCTAATGCCTAGCATGATGCCTAAAATATAGACAGATCAACTTAGATGATGTGAATTACACATTAAGGTTCCAATATATAATATTCTAATCATCTTAAAGCAAATTTTCTCTCCTTTAATAAGAGGATTGATTTTTTTAATTTTGAAAATAATAGGAACTCCAACTTCTGATGTGTGAAATTAAGTGGCACTTCACAGTTCTGCTAAGGAGAAAAAAAATAATTTTATTTGTTCAAAGGCATCACTTGCAGAAAGCTATTGTTTTCACACTAAAGAAAAGAAGAAAGGGAAATAATTTACATCAATAGTCTATGCTGACCCATTATCTGCCTCTTCTTTAGCACAATGAATTTATACAGGAGTAAGCTTTTAAACACGAATAGAAAATGAGCTACCAAAACCACAAAATCTACCAGACATGTTCTTGATGTTTGACATTTCCTTTAAAGCTTCACTGCCTGTGTTGCAGTGGTAATAAAAGCTATTCCAGCATTTGGTAAGATCGTATTAACAAAGATTCAGTGAGCTTTTTTAAATGCCAGAATTCCAGAGCCTGAATCCTACTTGATGTTTAAAATCTCTCATTTGCAGAGATATTTCAAATTTTTTATTTGAAATTCTGACAAAGTACGTATTCTAGACACATTACGTGTTCACATCTGAAACTTTGGTATGTTACCTGTATCAGGGTAATAAAGGTAGGCTTTTTACTTAGAGATGTGTGTTTTGGAGATTCTTTTAAAAGTGTACAAGCCTGATTAGTCCAACAGTCTAACTGCAATTGCTAGCAATATTGTCGATTACTATGTGCATAAAAGTAAATATCGAACATCTTATTTGTTATTCTTATCATCTGTCCCCAGCTTTCCCCTTGTAGTATCACAGTCTTAGAAACTCTTTATGGTAGGCCACTGAAACCTCATTCCAGGTTACATCTTCATTCATTTTGTGTAAATAAAGAGGACATAAGAAGAAAGATATTATGTGTTGGTAATTGACACCTGCTCACTCTAGAGGTGCAGCAGAATCAATAGCCAGCCAAGTCAGACTTTTCATTACAGAGCAGTACCTAGCTCTGGAGTATTTGATGACAGCTCCTTGACACATGATCATTTTTCAATAGTGCTTTGGAAGTCTCAGTGATTTTTCTAGGTTCTTCAGAGTCCACCATAGCTGAGAGACCAGCCCAAAAAAATGGAATGCCTCATGCTGTTGGGGGGTCCTGCAGCTTCCCAGTTTTTGTAGGAAAGTAGACCTAACCTAACACAGGGAACTGCAAGAAATAAGGGCTATTATGCAGCCATTATCACCTACAGCTTACTGTCTGCATCATCTCCCAGACTTTTGCATACTAACTGTTCAGCAGTTTCTTCAGATTCCACTAAGTTACAGAAACGGTGTAGACCTAAATTTCAAATTTGAAATGTACATCAAGTTACTCAAAAAAAAGCTTTTGATATGGATCCAACAGCTTCCTGATGGGGGACAAAACCTGCTGTCTGCCAACCTGACCTGCTGTTTAGGGAGGTTTACAGCTAGCTGGGGATTGACAGTGTGGAGGGATTGCCAGGGTTTGTCCAGTCCTACCCAGCAGATGGTTGTGCTGTCATTTAGAGGGACCTCGCCACCCTGGAGAAATGGGCAAAGAGGAACCTAATGAAAACCTACAAAGGGAAGTGATAAGTCCTGCACTTGGGGCTGATTAGAAGCTGCTTTGTGGAAAACGACCTGACAGTCCTGGTGAACCAAGACGAATCAGCAGTGTACCTTTGGGGCAAAGAAGGCCAACAGCTTCCTGGTCTGTGTTACACAGAGCATTGCCAGGAGGTCAAAGGAGATAATCCTTCTCTGCACTGGTGAGACACATGAAGTGCTGTTTCTAGTGCTCAGCTCCCCGAGTACAAAAGCAGTATGGAAATACTGCTCCAGCAAAGGGCAATGAAGATAATAAACTGTAGCATCTGACGTGCAAGGAGAGTTTGAGAGAGATGCAACTGTTCAGCCTGGAAAAGAGGAAGTTCAGGAGGAATCTTATCAATACATATGAGTACCTACTGAGGGGAATAAGGAAGATAGATTCAGAATCTTCTCAGTGTTAATCAGTGAAAGGACAAGAGGCAATAGGCACAGTTTGAAATATAAAAAAATTCCACGTAGACATCATAAAAGAAAACTTTTTTTAATAGTGTACCTGAGCTCACAGTATGGGAATAGTTGCACAGTCTGTGGAGTCTCTGCCCTTAGAGATATTCAAAACTGAAATGGGCACAGTCCTCAGCCACCAATTCTAACTTGCTTTGAGCAAGGGGGCTGGAGGAGGTGATCTCCAAAGGTTCCTTTCAACCTCAATGCTTCTGTGATTCTATAAGTCTCTTTCAAGACGTTTGCTTTTATGAGTTTATCTGATATGACCTTTTGAGGAGCTTATTATCCTAATAAACCATTAACCTTTAAAATATTCAAGCTAAATTATGGTAAAGGTACTTCAGTTATCTTTATAACCTCATAGTGAAATGTACAGTGTTAAGTATTACCACAGTGAGAGCCTCTCCTGGAATATTTCGCCTTCCAAAAAGCTTACCTGAAAAAAGTAAATAGAATTTTTTTAACATTCTTAGGTCTGATTTGTGCCTGAAACCAGAAATTCCCAAACTTAATTTGCTTAAGTAGCATCAGTACTGATAAACCAGATCCTAGCTCCATGCTAGATTGGTCACATACATAAGAAGATATGTTGGGCAGTTCAGGTAGTAGTTGCATACCATGCAAAAATTACTCGGATAATCAAAGTGGTGGAAGCCCTTGTACATAAGTTATACAGACTGCTGATACTTAAGGTCTGAGAACAAAGAGGAGTGAAGAGAGTGTTTTCTTTCATTAGGCATGACAATCCAATTAATGCAGAAAAGAGTTAAAAGTAGCTTTAAAGTTAAAGTAAGAGAAGAAGGAAAAGCACTTGGGTCATTTCTGAATCATTCAGTGTATTCCCCAGCTAGAAAAGCTAAAGCTATTAGTATGTCATTCATTTCACAGTATAGTAGTAAATCAGTCCCAGTACAACCTGTTGGTCAGTAAACCAGTATGTTCTTCATTATTCACACTGTTTGGTCACCAGTTTGGCTTTTTTTTCTATTAAAGTGTACTTAAGTTCATGTCACATATTAGATGTTCCAGCATCAAAGAAAATAGATCTTTACAAGAACTTCAAAAGTTTATCATTCTTTCCCAAGACAGGATCACCTCCGCCTTGAAAGTTGTCTGCCCAGTCTGTTCTCAAAAACTTAGAGTAATGATAATTCCACAGTCTCCCTAGACAGTCCTTTTCCATGATTTATGGTTGAAAATCTTTTCCTAATACATAATCTAAATTTCCTTTGCTCTAATTTAAGACCGTTACTTCTTGTTCTATCCAAGCTGACACAAAGAACAGATTATTCCTTTCCTCTTTGTAGCCACCTTTTGCATATCAAAGAGTGCTATTTTATATCCCTTCTAGTCATTTTTTTTCTTCAAATCCTGTCCTTTCTTCAGAGGTCATGTTTTCAAAAACTCTGCTCATTCTTCTTGTTCTTTTCTACAATTTCTCTTATAAGCCCCATTTTATAGTAATACAATGTTAAGATGATGAATTTTAAAAGTTGAAATCCTTTTAATTTGGAAACCTGACATTGTGTGAATGTCTAGTTTCACATTATTCTAGTTTCATAAGACAATTTCAGGGGCATAGTGTGTAATAAATTTCAAAATAATAGCTTTAAGTTTTATGAAGTTAAGTCACTGCTGGATTTAGCTGCAATAGTTTAAGGTGTTACTGATCCCAGCAGTCAATACCTCAGCCCTCAAGTTGTCAATCCATACCTCAGTTGTAGAGTTTGCCCTCATAAATCAGCCTATGAATGGCAATTGTTGAAATATGAGTGCAGATTCACTTCTGTCAGCTTTTTCTATGACCGCAGTAACCTTCAGCACAGGGGCAGAATGAGCAGCTAGAGGCTGCAGTGCCTTACATACCACAACTGTTTGCTTCAGTATGTCCCTCAGAGACCTCTTAGCAATCCTCACTAAATCTATCTTGATGTATTCCAAAAGACTATGCTTGCCGAGGGTAGGCGTTTGTCATCTCTCTGAAGGCTGATCATTTCACAGAGCTGTTGTGGTCACCAGTGCTGATTATCTGTCAGCTACTGGCCCAGACAAGTCCTTGTACAGGAGAGTTACTATAACTACTGGAAATATGGCTGCTTAGATCATATGTTAGCAGCTTCCTTCAGTAACGAGAAAGCGTGATCGTCTGATGCAACCATCACGAAGAACTGGGCTGCAGACACTTTGAGGGATTCTTGCTGTCCCAAAACCTCAGACTCCCAGGCAACGGGAAATCAGATTTCCAAGAATGGAAGGAGGGAAGTGTCAGCTTGGTGCGCAGGTGGAAAAGGTGTGAGAAAAAACAATATTTTTTAACAAAAATGATGACTACCATAAGCTGAAACAGAATTAATGATGTAATAGTGTTAATGATATTATTTTGTTCTAATATGACTATATGAACAATTCTACAAAATGGCTCAGGCCTCAAGGAAAGGTCAAATGTTCCCATCTGTGGGACAATGATCTAGAGGAGGCCAAATTAGTTTTTCTAAGGTTCATTCCATTAGAAGAATTTCTAGGATAAAATGCAGTTGCTACTTCCAGGATGGAATGCGGTTGGCGTGCTCCCTACAGCAGTTCCCTAGGCAACACACCCTGCCTCCCTTAGCATATGCTAAGGGAAATGGAACAAACAGGATGGAGAGTGGAGAGGAGTGGAGACACCACAGCCAAACTCTATTACACTCCCTGCTGAGACAAGAACTTCATGGTACCTGGTGGCTAATAAGCCATATAGTAGCTGATGAACTGCATGTCAACTGCATGTCAAACAAGAAGAATGCCAGTTGCTGAGCCATGAACTGTGGTGAAATTGTGTCTTTTAGATGAACTTTGCTCACTATAATCTCATTATACTGGTAAAACACACCTCCGTCCCAAAGGCTACCCATCTCCAAAGTGAGACCACCCCTCACTGGGCATGTGCTCTATATATTTTTACTGTACCTTTAAGAAACGAGATGAGAGAATTTTACACTAATTAGCAATAAAAGAATGTATGACTAGAGTCACCCAAACCTCACCTTAAACAGTATAAAAGTAAATGGGCCAGGGGAGAATATTAGGGAAGACTCTATTGTAACTTCTGGGATCAGTTCCCAGGCTAAACATGTCTTTTCCCCCACAGGGACGTCTATTGGGTAAGAACCTTATTCTATACACACTAAAATAACTAACTTAAGCTGATTGTTATTAATAATTAGAGTATGATTGTATATCTCTTCAAACTCGTTCTTGCAGTCAGTCTACTATCACCGGCAATCTTCGAACCTTATCCTGTCAGGAATCTATATTTTGTATAATAAAATTCACTTTATGCAAATTCCTGGGACCTAATAATTGAAATAAAGGGGTTCAACTCAGTGGCTCTCTGCCAATGTGGATCCCTGAACAGGTTAGTTGGATCACCCTCCAATATGATGGGAGGGTTCGGACAGACTGGTTGATCATAAGGGTCTTGTCTTTCTTGAGATATTGACAGACTATGCAAACATACAGTTTGCTGGCAATCCTTAATGTAACACTATATATCATCTCTCTTGTTCCCTGGTCTCCTCTCATCAGTTTGTGCTCAGATGTTTTCTGGTCACCTGATCCTCTGTATAGCTATCAGCATTATATCCCTTTTCTTGAATAACTGAGGTTAATAGCTAATTGGACTTGTACATCACTCACCTTCCCTGATGGTACTTTCTGTCATTCTTTGCTCTAATTTCACATAAAAGCTTTTATGCTCCATGAAAGTTGTTGAACTTACAGCTTAAGGCGCTTTTCCTTGGGTATCTCCAAGTGTGCTAGATAACTAAGCTCCCATTATACTCAAAGGATATCTAGGCAAAAAAAAAAAAGTCAGTGAAGAGCTCTTCAGTTTTGTAAACTGAATTCACATGAAGCCTCAACCAATTAATTCTTGGTCCTTATCAAGGATTCACAAGAGGTTCTAGTTATTTCATGCTAAGGAGTAGAACACATGACCAATTTTGACTCCAATCATTATACCATAGTTTACTACATAAGAAATGTAGATGAGAAACAACGAAAACTATCTAAATCTAGATACAGTGTTGGGACATTTGAAATGCATAAACGATGCAGTAAAACCACTTGATATTAGATAATCTGGTTAGAATCCAAGGATTCAAAGTTAAAGGGAGTTTATAAACTTGAAATACTGATTTTATGAATAGTTCCAGCACCTTCAACTATTAAGAATCCAGATGTCATAGAAGTAGCCAAAATATTACATCCTTAAAAGTCACCTTCAGGGCAGAGCTCAGAGATCCTTTTAAATTTCAGAACACTCCAAAAACCAAAGTCCACTGCAGCCAAATTTTGGACACAAAGAAATAGATTTCTTTAAATATTTGTATTTTCATAAGAGTTCTTATGAAAATGTATTTATATCCCCCTAGGAGTACAATGATACTTGGTGTATTATGTCTGATAAAGCAATTGTGATTTTTCAGTATCTGAATAAATCTTTTTGGTATTTGCCTGCATGTAGAATAAGTATATAATTTTGGTCACCTGTGCCACATCCTAAACTCACATCTCTATTTCCACTTGTTCTTTCCTACTTTTTAATGTCTCATAAGCAATGAATACGCTTTTTGGTGGTTTGTGTACACTTAATTTTTCTCAGTTTCTTTTTTTTCTATGGATATCCATTTGCACGCCTTTCAACATACTTTATTTTTTACTTCTGGACTTTTTCTAGTGTGTGTCTCTTATTTTAAAAGGAAAACAAGGACCTGGGTCCAGATGCCATATTCTGAGGCTAAACTGCTGTTTAATGGAACACAGTTTATACATATGCAAAAAAAAATTGAGCCAAGGGATGCTTGGGTAAATTTCCTTCCCCTAAAAGAAGAAATTAACAGAATAAGCTTCTCAGTATTTATCTCAATGTTGTTTAAAATATGATATTTCTTTTTCATTACAAGACAATAAAGCATTTGTATTTTACTGTTATTGTTTAATAATTAAGGTTTTTTTTACTGTGAGACTGATCAAACACTGAACAACTGTGCAGAGAGGTCATGGAAACTCCTCCCTTGGAGATATAAAGGACTGTGCTGGGCAATGTGCTCTAGGTGACCCTATTCTGAGTCAGGGGATTGGACTAGATGATCTCTAGATGCATCTTCTAACTTCAGCCATTCTATGATTTGGTGATTCTGTGGATATAAGTCATTCAGGTATGTAATTCACTTTTGCAACCTGAAATTATGGGACCCTGGGTGAAATGCAGCATAACACATGACAGAATTTCATTCATGGATTACGTCTTCCCTCAAATTGAGGGATTGCTTCTGCAGCCCTCAAAATGCATTTGCCAGAGGAGAAGAACCATACCAGGTCCTGCTATTCTTTCCTTACCACAGTTGTCAATAATTAACATGTGGTTGTAGATTTCTGAACACAAGCAGATCTTTCATGTCCTCTTAAGTGCTGCTCAATAGGGGAGAGAAAATATCATTAGTGTATATGGTTCACTCAGACCTATGGGTTCAGTTCTCTGGTTTGCTACTTGCTTTGCAAACACTGAATTTTGATAATGATCACTATATCTATGAAGAAGTAGCAGCAATTCTCAATATCAGGTTCTGCTTCTTTAAGGCCTGTAAGGACATACGGGCTTTTAAGCCTTGCATGAGGAAACTGATGTCAGATTTATGCAATTGAACATTACGTAAAATGAAAATGGAAAAAAAAGGTCGAATATGATTTCCATTTTTACAACTTCAAACGCAACAACTAAAATGTAAGACAAATTTAAAAAACTGAGCTGTAGAGGTATGTAAAATAATTACAGTAAAATATGTGATCATATTATTTCACTAGTATGCACCATTGGTATTAAACTGCTATGAGACAAGTGTAACTCATTATGAGCATGGACTTATGAACATTTTACGCAATGGGTATATGTGTCCTGTGATTTTAAGGTTGATAAAGTTTGTTCTGTTACTGCATTCTCTACATGTGATTTGTCATACATTGAATGGAGAAATATTATAAAAGCCATTGATTTTTTCCCTTCTAAGTGCTCTTTTGTCTTCCACAAAAATGCTTTCCACTGAAAACTTCATGCAAAGCAGTACTCTACTCAGAAAGAAGATAATGCATTTTTCTATTGATCGTGCTCATAGGCATTCATGAGCGTTACTTGCTCATTGCCATAACTGTTGATCTGACACAATCACACACACTACAATCAAAAAATGAACCTTTTAAGCCATTAAACTTGCATCATCCACTAGGGAGCTATTTCTTCTATTACTGAAATTAGGTGAAATAACACCATTTCTCTTACTGTCTAAAATTGATTTGAAAATGGTGAGTAATCACAGAAAATGATCTGAGATTGCACAGCTAAATTCTAAAATGTCTCAACAGAACAGAGATCTTTTCAGCAGTACACAGCTTCCAGGCAGGTTGAAACCCATAATATGTTTTCAGACCAAAATAATGCAAGTGTAGACTGAAGTTACTGTGCAGATTTTTCCATCAGGAAGGTCAACAGGAATTTAGTTTTACAGCAGATGCAATTGAGATTAAGAAAGAATCAAATCCCTCTGTCCTTGTTCTGTGATCCACAATCTTCAAGTGAGCGAAGCAGACATAAATCTAGCTTCCTGTGACAATTCTTCTTAACTAAAAGAGTCTGAGTCTGTCCAAATGACTCCTTCATTTTGCCTCAGTTTACGAATCTTGAAGACATTGTCTATTTACAGTGTCTCTGATGCTAATCAAATGGCAGAGAGCAAATGTTTGTCATGAGTATGCTAAATGATACATATTCATTGTTCTCAAAAGTGCATTTGGGACTTTAATCTTCATATTATGTGGATAAAAATTCACTGTATTTATTCTTTATCTGTCACACCACAGGTTTATTCTGTTCAAGATGTTCTCTGTGTGTGTCATTGATGAAGTCTCACCTTTTCTTAATGGAGTGCTACTGATAATTTCTTTTCCACATAATCTTTTTTTTCTGAAGATTTAATCTGAATACAACAACTTTCAGAATATATAGACCTGTTAAACTAGTGAGAAACATGTTATTTCCAATCCTGAAGAATCTTGCCAGTTTGATAAGGTTGTACTTCATATTTAGTTTCTCCTAAATCCTAGTATGGAACCTCCTTCTACAGCAAGATATGAAGCTAAACCCTAAGCTGAATTATGATGCTCATCAGAAAAACAGCTGAATTCTCTTCTTTTCTGATCACCTTCTGGGTTTGATCATGTCTCTAAGCTACCAAAAGCAAATAAATCTCCAAAACAGGACACAGACATTGCAAATAAGGTAGTTATAGGTGCCTGAAATTGTATGCAGTACTTTTTTACTTGAAGAAGAGAAAAGGAAGGTGGAGTAAAGAAAAAAAAAAAACCAAAACTATTTTGATTATATTTGTTAAAGTATATATTTGTTATGATTAAGGTATAGTTTACAATTATAAAGAAAGAAACCCCAAATCTTTAGTTCTTTCAAAGCACTGTTGTTTTAGACACCAAATCAACATCACAGTAAAGGAAAACTGTAAATTACTTCAATTCTGCACCCCCATGTGAAAGGAAATGTACTTTTGCAAGATGAATTTTCAAACATTGGAAGATACAGATCGCAACCTACTAGACACAATAGTCTGCAAACACATCTAGTATGACATGATCACCACTGCAGGTATTCCAAAGTGATACATGGCTGTTTGTTTACACCTAGAACCCATGGAAATTTCTAGGTTCTACCACACACAGTACTATAGTGGTCAGGGGTGACTTCCATGGGGAGCAACAGAGTCTTTTCCCATCAGACCTTTACCAACAGTCACCTAAGTAAAGATTTTCCAAGTTGTTTCTTCTCAATAAATGTGAATGATGGTGGTGCACATGCCAGCAACAAACCCAGCACCATAGCATATTGGTAAATTAAGTATAAACTGAGACCAAAATATTCTGCCCCTGCACAGTGGCCCTTGTTCAGAGAGGAGGGCACTCATCAGCTCAAAAGCTTTAGGGCCATCACAGTTAAGGTCTGAGTTCCAGGCACCTGTTTGCCTATTGCACCCAGCAAGCCTGACTTAGGCCTCCAGTTTTCTACAGGAAGTATGGAAAAACATAGTCACCTGAAAATGGGTTTCTATCACCAAATATATTGAGCAGGGCCTGAAACAAATTTACAGGGTACATTGGGAAAGTTGTGTTTTAAATCTTCACCATCTCCTGGATCTAGGCATCTTTCTAGAGTCACTCTTATCCTATTCTCAGCCAAAGGCTGTGCTTTGTCACCTGGCACTTGCAGCAGTCTTCACCATCCGAGGAAGTGAACAGTCTTCTTTTCTTACTCTAACACAGAATGCTATAAACAAGCATATATCAAATAACAACAAGTTAACACATCTCAATCCAATCATACTAACCATTATGTAGGGTGTCATATTTTGAAGATCAGCATACTAGAAATAGATTTAATTCCTTTCTCAATCTGAGTCTCGCTGAACTTACAATTCAGTATTTTATTATACAGTCATATTCCCACTGACTTTAACGGGAACAATGAACATTCAGATTCATGTACATTTTCACAGGATAATGTGCTGAGATTAATATTTCCCAGCGTCCTTCCTTGATAGCACAGATCTGATAAAAACTTACTGGAAGAGATTTAGCTGTGTAAAACGTTTAGTTATATATGTATCTAACAAAATATCCCATTAAAGTACATAAACTACCCATGAGTAGAGGAACTAGACATGATGAATTATGTCTTCTTCTTATGTATTTCTGGACTATTTCTCATACTTTATTATGACTAGAATATTATTCAGGAATATAGTAATAATGGAAGGCTGGATTGCCTTTTTGTAGCAATACTATTCATTTAATCATGGTATCCTACATTAACAAATAAATGAAAAAGTTTTCTTAAGTCAGAATTTTTAGTTTTCAGAGGGTTCTTATTTCTGACCTTGAAATACTAGCCTATATTTCTGGGAAATTCAATCATAAAATCATAGAACCATAGAATCATGGAACAGTTGGAAGGGACCTTTAAAGGTCATCTATTCCAACCCCTCTGCAAGAAGCAGGGACATCTCTAGCCAGATCAGGTTGCTCAAAGCCCCATCCAACCTAGCTTTGAATGTTTCCAGGGATAAGGCATCTACCACCACTCTGGGCAATCTGTTCCACTGTTTCACCACCCTCATTGTAAAAAAAAAAAATTCCTTATATGAAGTCTGAATCTACCTCCTTCTGTTTTAAAACCATTACCCCTTGTCCTATCACAACAGGCTCTGTTAAATAGTTTCTCCCCATCTTTCCTACAAGCCCCCTTTAAGTACTCAAAGACCACTCTAAGGTCTCCCCAAAGCCTTCTCTTCTCCAGGCTGAACAGCCCCAGCTGTCTCAGGCTGTCCTCATAGGAGAGGTGCTCCAGTTCTCTGATCATCTTCGTGGCCCTTCTCTGGATCCTCTCCAACTGGTCCATGTTCTTCTTATGTTAGGGACTCCAGAACTTTACCTATTTAATGTTGGTAGACATAACACATGCAATTCCTCCTCAATTGCAGCAATGCTGTACTTTTCAGTCACAAATACACTAGTACAAGATAAGGTATTTCACCTCCTAATGCTTTGCTTTTACTAGTTTATAGTACAGATCATCAATATTTTTCATCACATTTATTTCTGTGATTATTCATTTCTATAGCTCTCAGCTTAATCTATATAGACAGTATTTATTTCACCTGTATAGCAAATTTTGTATCTTGTATAGACTAAGAAGTTGCAAGATTTGTAGAAATTTCATGAAAATGTTTAATTTTGGTTAATAATATTTATTTTAATTAGTCTTCACAAGATTCCTATTAAAAGTACTTACTGGACATCACAATGGATCCTATGGTTTAGTAAGTTTTTAAGTGAATTTATAAGAGGTAAGCATGTAAAGATTGTTAACACCAAGATCTCAGGCCTTGGACTTAATGGCAAAGCTATTTTTCTCTTCTCCGTGGAACTTGTCATTCAGAAAATTATGCTGAGAAATTTTGGAGATGTGAAATGAACATGAGTACAAATGTTTTGGGGTTTTTTTCCATTAGTAAGTGATGTAAGGAATTGAATGAGTGCTCCTTTTTTCATATGCTTCAGTTTAATGGTTTTATTGCTACAGTTTTCATGTATTTAGCAAAGTAGTGAAACAAAATACTCAGCTAAAGAAGAATCATATATATACATGTAGCCATATGGTAAATCTTACAATTAAAGAAATACAAATTAAGAACTTTGCATTTACTTGACTGTGATTAGGAGCAGTCTGCAAGGAATTGACCCATTTCTCCAAAGACAGAGAGACTTCTGATCAACAAAGGGGTTTTTCTGAGGTAATTATTATATTAATTGCCTTAACCTGACATACTACTGAAGGGGTTTTTGGCAACAGGGTGTAGAATTATTTTTCTTGAGATGAACAGGGTTGGACAAATCTGGTTGTAATAACCTCTAATTCTATTTCTGAGACCCAAAGAATATCTGGGAGGTGTCCTACACTAATTAGTTCCTGTCTTTAATTTCCTACTTTAAATTCCACATGTTATAGGGAGGATTTGTCCGATGGGATTTATTGAAATCAATCAACTACAGCCTTTTTCTGAGAACAAAAGAAAAAGATACTTTTACAGCATGGTTCATCTCATTGAGAGTCTAAAATAGGTTGAATGAACTGTGTCCTACAGTTCTCTCTGCTACTACAATGGTGTCGTAGTTTAGCCCCGATCCGGACCAGACTACGCAGTCTCTCTCTCACTCCCCCCACCCTCCGAGAGAATAGGGAGAGATAATTTAAGAGAAGAGAGATAATTTAAGAAAAACGACTCGAGGTTTGAGATAAGGACAGGGAGAAATACTTACCGTCACGGGCAAAAACAGACTCGACTTGGGGAAAAACTATTCATTTATTACTACAACTAGCAGGATAATGAGACAGAAAAACAAGATAACCTCCTCCACCCCTCCCACTTCCCGAGCTTAACATTATCTACCTTCCCCCCGAGCGGCACAGGGGGGAAGAGGGAATGGGGGTCACGGTCAGTCCATTATACGTTGTTGTATGCCGCTGCTTCACAGTTGGGGGAAGAACTCCTCGCATCCCTCCCCTGCTCCAGTGTGGGGTCCCACCCATACGCCACAGTCCTTCATTAAACTGCTCCGGCGTAGGTTCTCTCTTCCACGGAGTGCAGTCTCTCCAGAACGTCTGTCCCAGCGGGCCCTCCACGGGCCACAGCCGCATTCAGGCATCCACCTCCCCCGGTGCGGGGTCTTTCACGGGCTCCAAGCTCCAAGTGGATCTCTGCTCCTCCGCGGACCTCCATGGGCTGCAGGGGGACAACCTGCCCCACCATGGTCATCACCACAGGCTGCAGGGGAATCTTGGCCAGGAGCCACATTACTCCTCCCCCTCCTTCTTCACTGACCTTGGTGTTTGCAGCTGTTTCTCTCACAAGAAAAGTTCATTCTTCACAACGGGCTGGCAGAAGCCTCAAAAAAGTCTCTCAGGATCTCTTCACCTTATTCATCCCATCTCCTCTCCTCTCCACCTCTTGCAGCCAGACTGGGCTGAGTTGGGCCCAGTCGGCCGCCTGGCGAGAGGCCAGAGGGTGAGGCCTGCAAGGCCCCGGAGGCCTGCGCCTCCCCCTCTGAGCCTCTGCCCTTGCTCAGCTTCGTCACATCTTCTCTTCTCTTTTTTTTTCCTGTTTTCCCCTTCTTAAATACGTTATCGCAGAGGCGCTATCACGGGACATTCTGCTCCCAATCGGCTCAGCCTTGGCCAGCAGTGGGTCCGCCCTAGGCCCAGTCAAGTCCACTAAACAAAGGGGAGCGACTTCTAGCAATTTCCTACAGAAGCTACCACCTTAGGCCCCCTCACTAAGCAAAACCACAACAAATGGATATCTAAGTGTCTAGTTGAAATGGAGACACCTGCAGCATAGATGTCTATGGACAGGTGAGAAGAATACTACAATAGATTTCTTTCTTATCAGAATATAAGGAAGCTTCCTTTTGTAAACTCAAATATAATAATATGACACTTAATTGACACTACTTTACTAAGAAGTTCTCACTTAAAAATGCACCCATAATGAAATTAAATTAATATTTTTGTGTGTTGTCATTATTTATGAGGAGTTTCCACCAAAAATCAGTAAGAAGAGGTAATTTTTAGTTCCAAGCTCTGCTATGCTCTAAAAAAAATCTCCACCAGGAATCAAGCGCTGTTCTTGGAGATGGAGAAAGGCAAGCCTAAGATCCAACCATTAATTCTTTTTCTGGAGTTGCAAGTAGTAATGTTACGCTTACAAAACAGTCACAAGCTGAGAAATGACTGTATACTGAGTCTACAGGAATTAATGTAGGATTGTGTGTTTTCCTCTTTTATTTGGGAGATAACACAAATAATTTGTAGAGTCAGCATGACCACTTGGCGAACTACAATATAATTCATCTGTTAAGCAACAGCACAGGAAAGAAATCAGATGTAAAGGACATTCACAGTCTTAGCTAAACATTTGCCTTTTCAGAATGAGAAATAATTTTGTTGCCTCGCTCTCAAAATATGAACTGTGAAGATCTCTATTCTCCCTGTATTTTCTGAATTTGTAACTTTTTTTGTGTGTGTGTGTGCTTGCTTTCTCCATCTCATTTTAAAATAAAACCAAGAACTTGGGTTCAAAATAATATTTTTTACTCTATAATTGGTTTTCCCAAGGTTGAAAATTATATGAATTAATATTAATTTTATATACAGAAAATCTTCTAATCTTATAATGGTGCAGAAGACATTTAGTTATCACATCAAGAAATGGAAGCATCTGCTGTGTGAAAATTAAAACAAATTTGCTATTGCATTAAAGGATAAGTAACAGTAGTGGCAGTAAAAAAATAGTGTTCTGTAATTTAGATATAAAGTGGTATTCTTCATATTTAACAACTAATCATCAAACCGAAATTTTAAAATAATAGTAGTAAAATTACTTCTGTAAATTATTGTTTACAAACAGTATTAATGATTTTTAAAGCTTTTTTTACAAAAGCTCTACAACAATTGCTTTAGCTAAATAACTTTTTCATATTGTAAAATATTCTTTCTTTGGGGAAGCTACTTACAGTAAAATCCTCAGTGGGATGCACTATTTTCAGATTATTGATTGTTTTCTTTACTTTCCATATCTTTGACTGTGCCCATAAAGTCAGCCTTAGTTTAAATTTTATGTTGAAAATGGATGCTAAACCAGTACCAAGTAGTCTAGAAGCTAGCAATTCCATACACATAAAGGGCATGATGAAATGTGGATGGCAAGGTAAAACTTATCAGAGTTTAACCTCTATAATGGCAAATTTTCTTCTCTTTACATAGCACAAGTAATGATTTTATCACTGTAAATAGTCCTAATAATTCCATTAGAAGTTGCATTCATACCTCTGAATGCAGAACTTAACAATGATATTGAAGCGACATGGACAGTAGAATACATCCTGTATTTCTCAATTCTTCTCTGACTTCGGAAATCATTACGGAAATGATTTAGAAATTACTGTAGATTGTAGCAGCATAAAATTATCTCTAGTCTCCATGGTTAGATAACTAATTTAGGTAATTTCTTTCACCTTTACTCCAAGACTAGAAGAAAAAAAAGAGAACGTGGGCAAAGAGAGTTCCTTAAACTTTCACTGAAATTATGTTGACCATCTTCAGCCAAAAACCTTTCCTTGCAAATTCTACTTTTGTAGAGTTTAATGGAATAGTGCAGATAGAAAGTCCAGGCTATTGTGTGGAAGATATCTCTCCACTTTTTTTCTTGAGATACACAAGGAATCATATCCAGCACTTTTTTTTCAAAACTGTAGTCATTAACAGCGTTACAATAGTTTTATTTCAAATATTAGTGGAAACTTCGTATGTTAAAGAAAGATAAATTTGTTAATTTGTGGTATTATTTCAATTTCAGGGTAAAAAGAGGACTCAGCTTACGTGTGTAACATATCTATGCTTGCCTCCACAAAAATTATTACAGTATTTCTGAAAATTGCTGTAGATAAATGAAAAGGTAATTTTTCTTTTAAAAATGGCTAACATTTGGCTTACCTGCATCTTAGTTAATGTTTTCAAACCACAATGTTTTCCATTGCTAAATGTTCTCATGAAGAGGTTTCTGTGGGAGTAGACATCTGATGAACTGTTTATGTCTGATTTATCTTCATTTTGACCAGTACTAAAATAACAATATGAGAAAATACATATATTGTTTAAGTAGCTAGGAAAAGAGAGGGAAAAATTATCATCTGAATTATTCTTATACACTTATACAACTGGAAGTATTCACTGATTTCTTTGAAGCTCTTTTAATGAAACTAAGATCAGAGTTTTAGCCAAAGGGGAAAGAAGGAATCTAAAATATAAAATTAATTTTATTTTTAAGGTAAGGTAATTTTCCATAGCTACTATTAAAAAAAAAAAAAAAACAACTATTATTTACTTGAAATCTACTGCAAATTTTTAAAAACAATGGTGAATATTAGTTGCTGTATGTGTAAAACCCAATTCCTTTTAGTACTTTGGTATCTTTTAGTTCTAATTGGTATCTTTTTAGTTCTAATTGGTATCTTTTGTATCATGCATCTTGATCAACTGAGTCTTAGAGTACAAAGCTTAAAAAAGAAAGTGGAGAAACGGAAAATGGAACGAAAATTCCACAAAACTCTGTGACTGAATGGGCTTACTTCAGCCCTGAAGCAAAATACTTTGATTTTCAAAATTCTTTATCTATTTTAGAACCTGTTGTTTAAAAATAAAAAAGAGTTTCGAAGAAACAAAACATATGTCAAAATACCGGATGCACGGTGGAATTTTTAAAAATAGCTGAAGTAACACTTAAAAAAAACCTCCATAACTTCTAGGGTGGACAGGGAGAGAAAGAATCCCAGTTTCTGAAAAAACCCAAAAGAAGGGAAAGCAACAGAGTATTTAGAAAACTACTTTTCCCAGTATTTTATTTTTTCTTTTCTTGCAATTCAGTTCTAGTTTTCCATTGCTTCTGGCCTCATTAGCCATACCTGAACCAGTAAGCTGACCATTTCCACCAGCTATTCATATAATACACATACAGACTTTTTCTATTTCTAAGCCCTTTGAACTCAATGGAAAGAATACAGACGGGGGTGGACGTAATTGGTTCATATATGTAGACACTGTTCGGATATGCATTTACAAGCTCCAGTTCTTGGACAACATACCCATCTAGAAAATCTCTAATGTAAAATATTCCACAACTGTAGAGAAAAAAAACCAAACCAAACCAAAACAAAAACAAAACAATAACCATTATTAATGTGTTTCTAGTATCTATTAAATGCCGTAAAGATGTGAACAATAAGAACTTCCAGTTGGTTATATAGCTTTAGAAAAAGCAAAAAGATTAGAGCTAATTGGAAACTATTTGATTAAATGCTTTTTGTCTCAGTTTACCAATTCCCTCTGCATAAAAACAGTTACATATTTATGAATTTACACTGGCCTCCAAAATATGATTCAACTAAACTTACTCAGAGTTTAGAAACTGGTATCTTGAAAACTTCTGTTTTCTCTGATTTCTCAACTACCCTCTCTTATTCCTATAAAGACAGCTGTTATAGAAAGAAAGAACTTAAGATTTCCCCATAGTTTTCAGCTGTTGGAGCAATCTTTAATACTTCTTTGAAAATGTAGTTTTGATGGATATGATTTGTTTTACTTGAATCAATCCCTTCAGCTTTATTTCATGTGGGTGTCTCTGCTGATGTTAACCTCAGTTTAAGATAATCATATTCATGTCTTCCATAAGGTAGAATATAGTAGTTACGGATTTTCTTGACCTTCAAAAAATGCATCCAACTATTTTATTGATTTCTACCTATCTAGCAAGGAAACTAGTGTGTTTTCTGCTTTAACATAGAGGTGTATAATCGGTGAAGTATTTAACTTTTACAAAAACATAGTCCATTTGAGCTCTCCAAGAGAGAGAAGACTGCTAGAATTTACCTCATCAGAAAATAGTACTCTATATTAATGTAATTCATCTCTGTTCCTTTTTTATGAGAAAGAGCTTGTGCCTCCAATGGACTCACTACCTCTATTTGTGAAGACACTAAAGTGAAAGCATCCACCTCATCTTCTTGGTTTTATTCAATTAAACTTTTCTCTATTTATAAGTTTACCACAATCAGAGTTTAAAATCAACAGAAAACATATATCATACTGAAAAAAATAAGTTTAGTGATTTATTATAATTTTGACCATCTCAAGTTAGGCACCAAAACTTTTAACCTATCTTTAACAACCAAAAGCAGAATATTTTTATTTTCATTTTGATTTCGTATTGATTGTGCATTGTATAGTACTACATTGATGAATAGCATAAACTTAGGAATAAAATCTGTGTTTATACACAGTGAGTAAATTCATATTCTGACTTTTTATAATTCTAATACCAAAACAGTACACCAAAGTCTAGTAAGCAGAACTTGAATATTTTATTCAAAAACACTGGGAGATCCCACTCAAGAAACTTTTTTCCTAGGTTTTCAACATTTTCTTTCAAATTTTCAGGTAGCAGTTTAACTTACATTTGAAATTCAGAATGTATCTAGAATTTAATAACCTCAGTGTGTATATGTTTATATTGAGATATTATGCATAAAATTGCTGATTTTTCTGAATTTTCAGTATCTCTGTTATCCAAGTTTCTCACAGGACTTTCAGTGGCTTATATCAGGTCATCCAATCCAAATACTGAGTTCTAGAGTTGTTTAGTTCATTTTCCAGAATGAAACTTTGCAATTTGGTTGCGTGTGTACAGATAAATCATTAAAGGAATTGTGACTCTAAGCTAAACAGATGGCATTTTATTCTCAGTTTGTTCAGTATATAGGAGACACAAGGATTTAAACTTGACTGAAAAATAATCCTAAATCTGTATTTCAAATAAGGCAGTAGGCTTGATTTAACTGCACAGTCTCCATATTTGAGACAGGAAGAAAAACATGTATTTTATGGCCTGGAGAAGGCAATAAGAAAAGTTTTCTCATGAGCTGTTTTTTCCCATAGGAAGTAATATGAAGAATTCTCAGTCTGTGCTTCAATCAGTGGTCAACAGAACACACTTTTCAAAATTGAGAAACTTTGCCCTTCTTCAGAGATAATAACCGGTATCCTTTACTTGGGTCTTCAAGCTTCCATGTGAACAGATTTAAGTCAACTTGAAAAAGTCAACACGAAATTTAGTTGCATACAACATTACCCCAGGGAAAATCTTGGGGATTCCTTTTTCTTTTTTAGGAAAAAAAAAATGAAAATGTAAACTCTTCTCTTAGAGATAATAAAACAGAGGTGCAACCTCTACTGATTAACTGAAGAATGTCTGAGTGAGTATGGGTTGCAAAATACTGTTTACTCTACTTAATAAACTTGGCCATGTCAGCAAATAGCAGCAGGTATAGTGAACCACACTCTGTGTTTGTACAGCACCAAGCATCAAGTTTGCTCTTTGCACAGCATCAATCATATATTGCACTGCAATACATTTTTAGAAATAATAGTAGTTCTTTCTTCCCAACAGGTGGTCATTGTATACCGAAGCATCCATACCAAAATTTAGAGATGAAAATGGGCAGCAGAATGTAAGCACCCAAAAAGGTGGAAGCTAGACATATACAGCTGCTAGGTCTCTATTATAGAAACACTCATAATTTTGATTCTGCTTTGGAATTCCCAAGAATGCCTGAGATTACTTTCCTTAGGCCCAAGATGCTGTCCTCTGCCTCATCTGGAATGTGTCCAGCACATTCAGTGTTTTACTGCAATCTACATAGTAATGATAATGTGTATATATAATACAGAAAGGACATTAGCTAATGACCTTAGCTATCAGCACAGGTACCATATTCAGAATTTTATGCACAGGCTTCTACTTCAGTATGACTTTTATGAATAGGAGTCTTGATATCATAATATTGGTTTTATGTGACTCTGTTACTGACATTTTAAATTCGTATTTGAGGACAAACATCAATGTCAGTGTACAGTAAATGGAGTTGTCATGGTATGAATGCTAGTACACTGATTTGTACTGCACAAAGAAAGCTACTCTTGAGAGATGAGATGCAGAGCTGAGTGCCTACCTTACAGAGGACTTTACATTGTCTCACAAGAAACATGTAAGGAAGCTTTGTAATTGTAAAGTAAAGCTAAGGTGAATGAATCCACTTACAGCAAATAAGATTTAATGTGCACATAAAACAGAGGAAAGATCTGAAAAGAAATTATATGGAAGCATGTGACCTATCTATTTAATATCTATGCAATAATGTTAGCTTTCAGCAGGGAGGGGAGAGGTTTTTGTTATTATCTGGGTTGAATTTGTAAAAGGTAAGTTAAAATCTTTTGTGAAAAGGTACATTTAAAAGAACTGGTAATTAATTTAGGAGAAAATAGGAGGCAGCATATAGACGATAACATCCTAGACAGATTCTTTGCATTGTATTTTGTTCTTGAGAAGGGCAAGGAATTCTTAAGGCTCACAGCTCACCTGTGAATTAAGTTGGGAACATATATGCCAACTGAAACACAACCACCTTTAGGGATGAATGCAACAGCTGCCTGAAGCACTGAAGAACACGATAACATTGAACAGCACATTGAAATGTGAAATGACTTGAAGAAAACTGAAGGGAAAATTCTGGAAGGCAGAAAATAACAGAAAAACTAGAAAATTGGCCAGGATGCTATGTTCAGGATTTCTTAAAAAAAAAACTGGCAAGAAAATGTACATTATCAGGGTCAGAATTGTATCTCCAAATTTTTTAGAGCAGTAGATTTATTTTTCTGTAGGACTTTCCCCTAAAATATGTCAAAGCATCACTCCTGTTTTACGGATAACCAACAGAAGCACAGTGTCTTGCTTGAAGTCATTCAACAGTTGCAGGAACACAGCACACATCTCCACAGGTCTCTGTTCAATACACTATTCACAATCTACATTATTTCTTATCTAGAGTGCAGTACAAGTTCGAGTACTATCTACCTTCTATCTCTAGACATGAGCTTATATTTGTACTGACTTGTAGGAAAGCATGCCAGAAAATGAAATACTAGCCTTACAGAGACAACCTGTCATCTACATACTGTTTCAGTCCAACTTGCCTTTCCCCTGAGACTTGATAAAACCATTGCACCAACTGGTACAACCGCACTTTCTAAGATCAGGCAGAAAGCATATGCAAAAACTACACAATATGTCATTTCAAAATGCCCATTTGCAGATGCACAGATGTGGCCATTAGGAGAAGAATTATGCTTTTACTAAGTGTCTGCGGAAAATGTTTTAAAAAAGAGAATACATTTCTCTTAACTGCTGTAGAACAAGATCTTATTACCTAATGGAAGGGACCAGTGGGTAACCCACTGACTTAAAGACTTGTCACAAGAATTCATTATAAACATTAAATGTTTTTACCTGAACATAGTGGCTGGTAAAACAATATAATTTAAAATATGATCTTAAAGCACGGCCATTCCTTCAGATATCTATCCTTTCACCAGCACAGAAATAACCTCTATGGAATGGACTAGAAAGCTTATTTGAATGAACAGAACAGTCAGAACAACATTATTGGCTCAGTTCACATTTCTCTGATGTTTCTCAGGTCTTTGTAATAACATAATAATAATCAATATTTGTGCTTGAGATTGCCCCAACCCATGTAAAGGACCTTGCACTTGGCCTTCTTGAACTTCATGAGGTTCACATGGGCATATCTTTCCAGCCCATCAAGGTCCCTCTAGATGACATCCCTTCCCTCCAGCATGTCAACCATACCACACGGCTTGGTGGCATTGGCAAACTTGCTGAGGGTGCACTCAATCTCACTGTCCATGTTGCCAACAAAGATGTTAGACAGGGCCAGGCCATTACCAAGCTCTGAGGAATGCCACTCATCATTTGCCTTCAGTTGGACATCAAAGCATTGACTGCAAATCTTTGAGTGCAGCCATCCAGACAATTCCTTGTCCACGAAGTGGTCAATCCATGTCTCTCCAGTTTAGTGGCAAGGATGTAATGGGGGACAGTGTCAAATGCTTTGCAGAAGTCAAGGTAGATGATGTCTGTTGCTCTTCCTTTATCCACCAACTCTGTAATCTTGTAGAAGGCTGCCAAATTTGTCAGGCACAACTTACAGACCTGTAGACTTCAGGTCTCAGATTCCATATTTTGGACTTGTACTCCTGAATTTATGAATGTGCAGGAAAGCTGCACTGACTTCCTGTGCTTCAGTAAGGAAATAGAGCACTCAAAATTTCTAAAAATTGGATACTTTTTTAAGAGGAGCAAGTATTTGAGTGATTATGATTTTTCTTTATTTTGCAAACTTAAAACTGTTGTGATCCGCTCATCAACAGAGGGAGATTAATACTTCCACATGATTGTTCAGTCCATCGTAAGATAGGTACCCAAGATAAGCAAGATTAATTTCTTTTATAAGCAGCTGTTCTTTTTCTGGTTTTCTGTTCTTTTTCTATTACTGAAGCGCTTCAACTATGTGAGATTACTTCCACCCATGCCGGTTTATGGTATATTTATTTGCAGACTGCATTTCATCATGTTGAGCAAAAAAACTTCTCTCTTTTCTTCTACTGTTAGTTATTTTGACTGTGATGATTATCGAGCTTCTTTGGTAAGGTATATTTTTTAATTCTATATATCAACCTGAAGCTTTTTTTCCTTTTGTTTGAAATCTATCCACAAATCTGCATGTTACCAATTTTTCCTTCCATATAGCTCACTAACTTAGTCTTTAATCTCATAATATTCTATATTTTACTTACAAGTTCTGCTCCCGGTAAGAGACGATTATACAACTCTCAGAGTCTTCATTCAATTTTAAGCAAACCTTTCATCTCCATCTTTACAGAAAAAAAAAACTTGAAATATTTTTTCCTGCCTCTTCCTGCCGTTGTCTCAGTGCAAAGACATATACATGTATGTTCCATTTGCAAGGAACCACAAAGGATTTTTAGCATTTGAGGATATCATTTGGAGATGGAACACTGAACTCTGTCAACATACTGTCATAGTTCAGCCCCAATCTGGACCAGACTACGCAGTCTTTTTCTCACTCCCCCCACCCTCCGAGAGAATAGGGGGAGATAATATAAGAAAAATGGCTCGAGGTTTGAGATAAGGACAGGGAGAAATTCTTAAAGTTACCGTCACGGGCAAAAACAGACTCGACTTGGGGAAAACTTCATTTATTACTAAAACTAGCAGGAGAATGAGACAGAGAACAAGATAAACCTCCTCCCCACCCCTCCCTCTTCCCAAGCTTAACATTATCTCTACTACTTTCCCCGCCCCGAGCAGCAGAGGGGGGAAGAGGGAATGGGAGTCACGGTCAGTTCATCACGCCACTGCTTCATCATTGGGGGAAGATCTCTTGACATACCTCCCCCTGCTCCAGTGTGAGGTCCCACCCATACGCCACAGTCCTTCATTAAACTGCTCCGGCGTGGGTCATCTCTTCCACGGGTGCAGTCTCTCCAGAACGGCTGTCCCAGCGGGCCCTCCATGGGCCACAGCCGCCTTCAGGCATCCACCTCCCCTGGTGTGGGGTCCTTCACGGGGTCCAACTGAATCTCTGATCCTCCGTGGACCTCCATGGGCTGCAGGGGGACAACCTGCTCCACCATGGTCGTCACCACAGGCTGGAGGGGAATCTTGGCCAGGACCACATTACTCCTCCCCCTCCTTCACTGACCTTGGCGTCTGCAGCTGTTCCTCTCACAAGGAAAGTTCTTCACAACAGGCTGGCAGACGCCTCTCAGAATCTCTTCACATCATCCATCTCATCTCCTCTCCATTTCTCACAGCCAGGCCAGGCTGAGTTGGGCCTAGTCGGCCGCCTGGCAAGAGGCCAGAGGGGGAGGCCTGCAAGGCCCATGAGGCCTGCGCATCCCCTCTGCGCCTCTGCCCTTGCTCAGCTTCTTCACATCTTCTCTTTTTTTCTTCTGTTTTCCCCTTCTTAAATACATTATTGCAGAGGCATTATCACAGAACATTCTGCTACCAGTCGGCTTGATCTTGGCCAGCATCGGGCCCACTCTTGGCCTGGCCGAGTCCACTGAAAAAAGGGGAGCAACTTCTAGCAGTTTCCTACAGAAGCTGCCACCTTAGGCGCCCCCTCACTAAACAAAACCACAACACATGCTTAAGCTATGAAACAAATTTCAGTGAGGCTTCTATGCCTTGTGATGACACAAGACCCAGAAAACATAACTTCATGTCGCTGGAATTTCTCAGTGCTGACTATTGCTGGCAGTGATTATGACAGTGGCCTCTAGCCTAACTTATCTTTCCAGGACTGTAAAGGTAACAATGGAAGTAGAAAAGTCATCCGAGCCAAAAAAAAAGGAAAATTGAAGATCATCAGAAGAAAATTTTATTAATTTGGTGAAGGCAATCTACTGGAGAGCTAGATATTGGATCAGTTCAAAGTCCCTGGTCCTGCAACTACCCACTAAGTGCAATATTCTTCCTTAAGTTGTTCAGCATCTTAAGAGATAAACATAAATATCTGGTGTCCATTCTGTACAACCCTTCTCAAGGTTATATATTAAAAAGAGGATAGTGTTTATCATATTTATATTCACATATAATTTATAAATAGTGAAAAAAATATTACTAGATGTGCAGTGGATATTTTGAAGTACATTTCCACTACTCCCCTGAGTACAGATTAAGCACTCATAAGTGGCTGTAAGCCATCAGCATCAATAACTATCCTTTTCAGTGATCACATGAACACTACTAAAATATCTACTAACAGTTATCTACATTTTATATTCTGTTCAAAGGCAGAACTCTAAAATAGCACGAAATGGTTAAAATTATTTTACTATAAATCTCAGGGCAAACGAAAAAAGTTAAAACTGAAAAATAAAAATCTAGAGATGTGTATGTAGACAATATTGATATAGATTTCATTTATTTCCTGAAGCTTGATAATAGTGTGATTTTAAGCTTGTTATGAATGCAAAATAAATACAAAGAAGAAATGAAGTTCATCATTGAAAAATGATGACCAGGTCTATACAGACAGCAGAAAGTAAACCCACTTTACAAATTATGTGGCTTTGAATATCAAGTAAAAAAATCTTAATCGAAAGAGAATATAGCCAAAAAGAAAAAAAAAAGAATTTAAAAAAGAAAAAAAAAAGGAATGGAGAAACCAAAGATTCTTTTTTCAGTCAAGTTACCCCCATTGAACAAATTAGCAATCAGCCAAGCCACCATAACTATCTACATATTTACTTATCACCTTGAAAAAAAACCAAGTTTCTGCAACTTAGCTGAATAGTAACGAAGTCTCCTTCACTTCTGTCAAAGTAATGAGGCTCATATGTTGACCCAGAGACACCTGCCACCAAATTCATTTAATGCTTTGCAGATGAGTGTAGGTCACTTCTATCCTTCCTTTCACAAATGCAAGTCCAACAAAGCAAGAAATTACAGCCTTTTCCTATTCCTTTTGATATTCCAGTTTCTAAACACCTTTTCCTCTAACATTTTCTTTTAAAATTCTCTTTCATGATAACCAATATTTCAAAAGAACTTGGCCCACATCTGAAATTTGGAACTTGTGGAGATCTGACAGAATTACTGGCATACGAATAGCACACGTTAGTCATATTTAAAGTGAATGTGAGCACAATTATTTCATTGTGTAGTTACTATTATGAAAATGTTGTTCATTAAATAAATCAAAATCAGACATCTTAGAATTTAAAAATAATAATAAAATAAAATACAATTTTAAAATTACTATGTTCCTGATATTCCTTCTTTGGGGAACACAAGCAGGAATATACAGACACACATAAAGATTGGTGTTTTTTTCTGCTAAGCAGATGTGTCTCTAGAGGAAGCTAAATTACCTGGGAAAGATGAGAAATAAGACATCAACCACACCCTCTCGCTTCACATAGAAGCGCAGGACTTACCCTTCCTATGTGAAATAAATAAGCAAAGAAATTTACTTGAGACCAAGTGAAATTGCTATATACATTATATATAGTATTACATCCACAGGGTGGGGTTGGTGTGTGCACATGCATGCACACGTATGTTTGTATATGTATCCAAACTTACTTTCAGGAAAAAGACAGTTCAAACCGAATCAGGTTATAATTGCTCATCGAAACAATCTCATTGTCAGGAGGATACATGTATTTGCACTAGAGGAAATCTCGAATTTTTTGCACTATACTGTTAAGTTCATCTTCACTAGAGATTATTCAGTCTTTTCTGAACATATATCATCTCTAGGAGATATATAAGAATTTTCATTAAATCAGTATTTTATTTACTATAAGATTTCTAAAAACTGGTAGTTTGTATACATTTGTCTGAAAAAAAAAACTGAAGGACTTACATACAATAAGCTTTCAGCTTCTCTGAACACCAGTATGAGTTGATAGCAGAATTCACGTGCAATTTTCAGAACAGGGCTCACTACAGTGGTAAAAAATAATGAATATTGATTGCTGGTCTACATGTTAGCTTTCAATAAATAATTATACAGACTAACTGTAATTACTTCTCTTCCCTCCCTAAGAAAGATATTGGACAATCTGAAAAGAAGATGCCAAAATGGATTGAGTAAAGTCTACTGAAAAGTATTTTATCATGTGCATTGGGCAAGCATACAGTACTATCAGCCCAGTGCCCTTGTTGAAGTTTAGGATTTTCATTCTCTGGAACACCTTATTAACATTTCGACTTAAATCCACTGTTGTACTTTCATATTTGTAATTGCAGAATGCACGATGAGACTTTACTGTTTCAGTGTAGCCAGTCAGTTATGCCAACAGGGTCAGACTATCATTTGCAGAGACTTGAATTTAGCTCTGTATATTTATTTTGGGATTTAACCTTAATCAGTAACTTCTTTATAATGAACACAGCTTTTGCATCCTATAGAGAGTTATTACATGGATTGCAGACACAACTCTGAACTTGATCATCTCGAACCTTGACATAATTTAGGATTAACATAAGTACATCCTGTGACTCCAGAGAGGTTCCAAATTCTGTCCTACACTTGCATGTTATTTTGTGGTGGTGTTGTTTCGTTTTTTTTTTCCTCTTCCAGAAACTGGTAGATTTTCAATCTTCAGATTTTCCATAAGGAAATAGAGCACTAGAAATTTCTAAAAACTGGATAACTGTTTAAGTGAAGCAAGTATTTGAGCGATTTTCAATAAGATCATATTTTCAGACTTTCAATAAAAAATGCTAAGCAGATGCTGAGGAGAAAGCAGATATGATTTGTGTCATGTCTTTCTCCTTCCTTCTATTTGAAATGATCAAATATCAGATTCAGAAGAGTACAAAACAGAAAGAAAGGAAAAAATACCCAAAGAACATTTAAATGCAGGACCATCTGCTTCCATGAGCCACTTACACAATTCTACTGAGGGCCTATTCTTCCATCTCTGAATCACTGGGAATCTTACCACCAGTTTCAAGATTAGAGTCCGAATCCCGGTAATAAAAACAGACATACATTTTCTTCAATAACTGTATAATGAGGAAAATTTTGGCATTCCACTGAGTATAGCTCATTATAGATCTAAATGACAAAAATATACACATTTCTTAAGACCATACTATTACTAACTAGCATGAAGTGTTTAATAAAAATTAGTTAATGATAGTGACCCATTACTTATCATACATTGCAACATGTGCTTCATGCGGCAATCCTGCTCAAATTATCAACACTCTGCTTTCTAATTATGTTACTCGTTTCTGTAAATACTTGCATACTAGTAGCTATTTGTGTAGCAACTGGGAAGGAAAAAGCTTAGCTTAGAAATACGATCTTCATATTATGCTCAAATAATGATTCAGGAACTTCGTTGTAAGTATCTGGATTTGTGTATTTATTTTTGAATCTTTACAGATAAAAGAGTTTGTTTCTGCCCTGACTGCAGGATCAAACTGTTAGTAGGCTATGTTCTACATATGCTAAACATTTCTAGTGTTCATTATATTAAATTGCTTAGAAGAAATACATAAGATGTGTTAAAAAGGGATCATGATGAGTCAAACATGAGCTTTGAAAATTATTTCTACCTGTCATATCTGGACTTACAGGGTTAGATAATTAGACACAATAAAAATGTTTCTATTCCTTTCTAATTGCAGAGTATTCCCTGACTTCAATTTAAGTGCTAGTCTAATTTGTTTTATTTTTAACATTTTTAGCAATATTCACAAGGCTGCAATTAAGGCAATTTTACAGTAGAATTGCTTTTTGGCTACAATTTATCAAAATTTGCATAAATACAAAAAAAAAAAAAATTTAAGAAACAAAGAAACACACCAAAGCTAGTGTGAAAATGGTAACAGATGCCTTGCAGGACATTTCCATAGTAAGATTTGTTTTTTCATTTTTCTTAATAAAGAAAAACTTAGGACAGAAATGGAAGCTGGAGAAATTGATAAAAACTTTATTTTCTATAAATTATTTTTTATTAGTCCTATGAACTAACAGTTTTGCTTCAATTAAGTGCAAGAAACAACTTTAGATATACAGACGCATTGCAGGAATTAAAGGAAAAAAAATCCCAGGGAGAAATGGAAAAGGTTATGAATAAGGCTCTCATGATTATGGTTACAAATGAGCTTCTGTCTCAGCCATAATTTATACTGGCTTTGTACGGAACAGTTCAGTTAAGTTAGATGAAATTCACAGGACACTTGGTCTTAGCAGTGAATGTCTATTAAAAAAATGCAATTTATATAATGCTGATAGGAAGCATATAAATAGATCATTAAACTACTTGTTGTCTTAAAGTGGAATTCTCTATACTGACTTTGACATTCCCACCAGTCAGGTAGTGTCATATGAAATTTCAGATACTGAGCATTGTCCTGTGCAAATTAGAGTACTTTAAGGTGACTCAGGAGAGCTAGACAGTTTTTTAACATGCATTTCCCTAACTGCTGGTAGATATATGTGATTCTTTTCATGTAATTTAAATCAGTATGAAATATTGTACAATTGAAGCAACACTTACAGTAAAACTAATTTTTTTTCTTACTCATTTCCAACCTATTCCCCTTTGAAATGCTAACTCTTCAGACTGTAAAATGTTCATATCGACTGTCACTAACTGCTTATTCTTTTTTTTTTGCTACTGCTAGAACAACGTTCATTCAGATGACAGCTCAGAGAGTAGTTCATTTTCGACTATAAACTGTTTGGGCCATAGAACATGCGCGGATATCATACAAATACAGGATGTGAAGTTCTGTAGAGTTTGTATTTTTGTGATTAGTAGTGTGTAATTTACTGTGTTACTTTTTAGGTGATCCACAGCATCTATCTGCTAGTAGAACTACCTTAAACCGTCTCTGGGAAACATCAAGTGTTTGATATTTTTATTATGTCTTGATTGGAAGAAAAATCTCAATTCTTAACATTTCTTTAAAAAGCAAACATTGCAGTTCAAGAGTTTACAAGACTGTTTCTAGTATATCTCCCTCTTTATAGACTTCCAGAGGAAAGAAAACTTTGGGCTAACACCAGAATGTTGGGAAACAAAGGGTTTGGGGAGGAATTAATTGACTAAAATGTAGACTGACAACTAGGTATGAAATGGTCATGAAAGCACAAGCCAAACTTACCGGATAGCTCAACATATTGGCTTCCAAAGAAGCAGAAGGTTTACAGTGCTTTGGTCCCACTGTCTGGTGAGCTTCTCAGAACATAATAGCATTAGCATCTCAGCAACCGGTTTGCAGGACCCTGTTTGGGGACCTAAGGACCTAGAAAGATACTGTGTACTATTTGAAATATTGGGGTGTTCTGTCCCTGTAAACCTAGGATACTGAGAAACCAACACTCTGAGAGCCATACCATCCTGCTCTTTCAGGTCTCAGGCTCTGCATCAGACTGGAGGCAGCTTGCTATGTTGGGACTTCCAAGAGCCAAGTCTTCTTGGCTCTTAGAATTTCACTCAAAGTCTTGAGACAGTTTTGGTTCCAGTGGTTCTACATTTCCCAGTGCTGCTGAAAGAAAGGGCTCAATCTGCTAGGGGCATGGGTGTGTTGTAATTGCCAGCTACTGAACTTGGCTTTTCAGTTCAAGTTGAAAAAACGTACTTCCAACTCTGTGCTTCGCTATTTGGTTACTCATATAAATCTAACCTATGAGTTCTTTTATATTTTAATTGTGTACACCCGTGTGTCTAGATTAGGTGGCACCTCCAGAGGTTGGTGGCACCTCCAAAGAGCGTGGTGTCATAATGTTGCCAGCTGATTTGTGACTATCTTATTAGAATCATGGTCATGATAGTCACTATCCCATGTGCTGAATGAGGACATGTAAAGCACAGTAGGCTTTCCAAGAGGCTTTAAACTGTCAGGTCTTCAAAGAAACTCAACTGAAAAGAAAACAGAAAATCAAGAAGAAGAGTTAGAGTACAAGTGAATTTCAGGGAAAGTTACAGAAATACAAATGCCAAAGATTTCAATCAGATCTTTTCCTTTACCTTCTAAGTTAAGAAGTCTTGTCTGTCCATATAAATGTTCAGGAGAGCAACAAAAAAAAAATCGTGTATTGATCAAGAGAGCTCAAAACTTGTTTCACAATGTAATTAATTCAGAGTGGATGTGATTAGTTTGGAAGCGCAACTGACACTAGGATTAAGCATTTAGCTCTCTGTAAGTGGATGACTGAGTCATCATTATACAACCTAATCTTTCAGACACCTTAAGGACAGAGGAATACTCTGGTGTGAATTCTCTCTCATCTTCCTCCTGAAGACAAATGCAACAGCTCTGCAAAAATCTTCTCTTTACCAGCTGGAAGGAGTTGCCAAAATCTAATAACTGACAGTCTTATATCTGTCAATCTCAAAACTGCTTTTGAAATATTTGGAACAATTACGTCCAAAAAAAAAAAAAAAATCAGGCTTGCTAGACACTAGGAAAATTCAGGGTAATTAATCATGTTAGCTTTTTCTAATAACACCTTGTATATGTGTCTCTACATAAAATCTGAGTAGATTAGGACAAAGTAGTAATCCTGAATATAAATATGCATTATAAATACTCCATTCTGAAGTGTAGTACATTTTTGGCATTGAATGAAGTTAATCACAGAAAAGTACAACGTACAGAAAATTATGAAATACAAATATAAATTTCTATCAAATATTTTCTCAACCCATTTCCATTTACTAGTGTGTATACTGTATAGTTCAGCTAATTAAAATCAAATGTACTAAATGTTCAGCTATCTACACTCTGTAAATTGCCATCAACCATACATGATTACTTCAATACTTAATAAAAATAAAATACCTTTATAATTCCATATACTCATTGCTGCTACCTTACTTTGATAAAATTCTGCCTCACATTTTACTCCTTGTTGGGGCCATAGGCCTTGTGTTACTGTATGGAAAATTTTGTATACTTTTCTTCAAATTATATTTTTGAGTACATTGATTTCAACGGATCACACTACTGAGAGTCTTGTCTATTGATTAAGGAACTTTATAGTTTAAACTTAGTGCAATAAAAAAAAAAAAGGATCTACTCTTCATGTAAAGCACTGATACCCAAAACACATTCTGTAGTCACTTTCCGTGCCCTGCGTATGTCAGGCAAGATATTAAGCTGGGTTGATTATCTTTGTAGGTGGAGCTACAATTATTTCTCCTAGAAAGTTAAGATAATTAAATCAAATCAGCTCAAAATATGGCTTTCTATGAATGATTTAGACCAAGTCAATCCTCAGAAAAGATTCAATGAGAGCAGCATGTATAGTTCATTAATTACTTTGGTGCTTCAATTTTATAAGCTTTACCATTTTCTTTTCATTTTCATAGAGTTAAATTTTTAAATTACTTTAATTACTACCCTGATGTAACCTACTGCCTATATTCTTGCAGTCTAGTATTTCTATCAAAATGAATGTGGAAAATCCTATCATATCTGGCAGTGCTGTAATCACATCTCCTCAACATACTTGTTATGTTCAGTATCTGCATAATGTTTAACATAAAAAATGACTCATACAATTCCATAACAAGGAAACAACAGAGCTGTATGGGTCTTTGGTGTATTAGAAAAATCAGTCTACTTATTTGCTTAAAAAAAAAACCAGGAGCCTTAACGTATTCTAGAATTTGAACATAGTTCGCTTGATCTGCTTAAGGTGGAAGTGATAACACTACTTATCTTCTAAAACCTTTTGTCTATATATTTCAATTGCTTTATGGTAGAAGCTTATACACATAAAGCATATAAACTGCTTCTGACAGTGACCCATGTTCTTTGCTGAGGCTCCTAGGCACAAGTGCAGAAGGTCCTTTACACTGTCAGCCGTACAATGATCATTAAAAAGAAAGTATTATTGGATTCTTTTTTATCAAATGTTAATTTAGGAAACTTCTAATACTAACTTAACAACCTTTCCACAAAGTGACTTTGGGTACATGATTTCTTATATTTACTTCATTTCTAGAAAAGTATTTATTTCAGCAAGGAAGTGAGGCTTGGGCTTGCCTCTCAGTTTGACTTATCAGTACATATGTAATGTAATTAAAAATTAAATGAAGTTTTTGTATCTAAGAATATAAACCTCTGTTATACAGAAGTGTTCACAAAGCTATAACAGCAAATAATTACATGTACTTAATTTTGTGCTACTTAAGACTTACATCTACTACTCACATAGCTAAACTTAAGTACTTTAACTTGTTAAGCTTTATATGCCAGCATATTCTAAATACTCATTATTTACTTTTCAGCTAGTATTGTTATTCTAAAAAATATGTCCACAATGTAAAGTCTTACTTGCACACTCTTTGATTTATAAATTGTTAATCTGATTGATCCGTTACAATACATTGCAGCTGTATGCGTTCTATGTATTCATGGTAAATTCAAGTGATGAAAAGTACTGTGAACCTTACACTGAATTTATCAGGTGTACAAAACAGTAATCAGTAATCTCAACAGAACGTAGTGGCTCACTTCCTTAAATTAACTACAGGATATTCAGTTTCTTGTCCAAATTTTTCAGCACAGTTCTGTAACTAAAACCAACCTGGTTCCTTTGCTGTGTTATACAAATCAAGGATTGCTTTATTATCTTGCCATTTTTATTTGCTCTATATCATCATTTTAACAACTACTTCCCAATGTATATACTTCCTGTCTGACACTAAAGGTTGTCAAGAATCATTCCTAAAATATTTATATCAATATGACAGGTAAATCTAATGGAATAGATACAGAAAGCAGTCATGCTGCAGCACAGTAAAGGTTTACCCAGATTAGTACCCTGTCTGCAGGAGTGGCCATTAGCAGATAACTTAAATGTCTTTAAATGTTATTGCAACTGTAAAAACAACTGTCTAAATCCCTCTGCCCTGTAATGCAATGAAATGCAGTGCATATGAGATAGAGCTGATGCTGCTTTAATTTATCAAAGGTTTAAGCCCCAAAAAATTGTGTAGCTGTATTTTCATAAGTGTCAGCATCCCTAGACTGAAATATCTTTTATAAAGCTATACTTCTAAAAAGACTAATACAAAAACTTTTTACATTTCACTCTCTTTGGAGAGATTTCTCTGTTATTCAGTTCTCTAACTGCTCTTCAAGCTTGAAAGGGCTCACTTTAAACAACTCCAGAGCTTTTTCATTAGCTGTTACCATTTTTCTTCTTACACTCTCTTTTGAAGAAGTGCTTACAAAAAAAAATGTGGGCTGCTGCTGCTGCCTGGAGAATGCAGCCTATGACATTAGCTGTTTATGTCTCCTTGTTACTCCTCACTCAGTCACCCATGGGTGACTGTACCCAGGTCCTGCATTTGGTTTGCAAGTTCTTGAGAATAAAGATCATCTCTTTTTTCTCCTGAGTTTGCACAGAATCTAGTACACAAGTTTCAATTTCAATAACTAAGTCTACTAGCTGTCATAATAATATGTAGAATAAACCCCAGCCTCTCACTGAAAATCTCTTGATTTTATTATATTTAAAAATATGCACCCTTATAAAAAGGTTTGTAGAGTTGCACTAATGTAATTCCCCAAGCTGTGCTTTTAAAATATGTATCCACTCTGCTTTTATATTATTTCTAGATTTATGGCACTCCTGTGAATGTTCTGCCAATAAATTGCCGGTCCTGCATTATTCATTGAAATAAAGCATAATACTGTAGGAATCCATTTCGAAATAATTAGCACTTGTAAGCCCTTTAAATTTAACAATAGATGAAAAGACATCTGCCTGCTGCTTTAGATTCGTTAGGTAACCATGTGTAAGTCAAGGTATTTCAGAAGCTTAACAGAATAAAATTATTAGAGCCAAAGTTAACAATAATTATGCATTTGTTGAAAACATTTCCAAGGGTTTTGAATGCTAGTATAATACACCTTCTTTAGACATGTAAGCTAAACAGGTAACCCACAAGAGTTTCAATCATTACAAGGCATAAGCATTTCAGCTACAGAATCACTGTGGGAGCTCTATATCTAACTGACATGTATAGGCAGATCCCTTAAATATTAAGTAACTAATAAGGATGTCAGAAAGAATGAAGATTTTAAAAGCTTGATTTTTTTAAACATAATCCTCTTTCCAAGCATCATAGAACACTTGTAGAACACTGGAACAGGTTGCCCAGAAGGGTGGTGGATACCCCATCCCTGGAAACATTCAAGGCCAGGTTGGACATGGCTCTGAGCAACCTGATCTGGTTGGAGATGTCCCTGCTCCTTGCGGGACTAGATGACCTCTGAAGGTAACTTCCAACCCCAACCATTCTATGATTCTATGATCATCCAGGTACCCTTCCTCTATTAATACAGCCCCAGAAAGGCTGCCTAAGCCCCCTAGTCCATCCAGTCAACCATGAGTGGGAGGGTTCCCAGAAGTGGATGGGAGTTCCCATCACAAAGCAAAGGGCACAAAAAGATAGGCAATAAAAATACTTAGCACAAAAATAAATCTGAATTTCTACTCCTTCCTGATGCATAAGTATTTCTACCATCTTCAGAAATCTCATAATTTCATATTTTAGGTAGTTTTCAAGATAATGCCTGTGCCAGTAGACACTGAGATGGAGCTGCTTTTTATCTTTCTATGACCTGTGTTCTACATCAAAGAAATAAAAAATGTCTCAGGTCAATTACCACTTTGGAGTAACGAAATTCGCAGCTCCCACTTTTGAAGCAGAGGTTACATTGTCACTGAAGTAGCCTGACTCGGAGAAACCTCCATCTTTTCCACTGAAGCTGGGTGTCTGCATCCAAATTAGAAGGGTAATAGGGCAGTTCTGAAGATGAATTTTTAATCAAGTAGTGGGAATAGAAAGCCAAATGGAAAAACACTCAACTTACAATGTCCAGTTACTGTTTCCTTTATACATTTTCTTCAGGTATTTGAAAAAAACTATCAGAAATATTCAAGCTGTTTAGTCAAGTTGGAAACATTTCTTTTTGCCTCTTGAGCCAAATCATTGGACCTTTTTTTTTTTTTAATTTCTCAGAACAGCTTCTTTTTAGCTAATGTTTTCCTGGAAATTTTTTGCATAGGAACATCAATGAGAGTGCTGATCCTGTACACTTGGCTGCCCCTGTCCAGATTTGAGTTGGTCTGTTTTGTTAGCAAGCAATTTAACTCTTCTGTGTGAGGCCTAATCAACAGAAGAATTTCAAAGTACTTCAGTATACTTTGGATAAATCCTATACTGGCTATTAACTTTAACATGCAAGTATAACAAAGAAATTTTTACACAGACTTCTGGAGTGGAACTCTGCACAACATGAAGTAATATGAATAGATACAATATTACAGAACAAAAATTTTGCCCAATTTGGCTTCTATGTCATAAATCAGTATTTAATTTCTCAGTTATTTTTCTTCTAATGTTTTTGGGTGCATACGCCATCAAGTTGAATCTTCTTTTACAGATTCAACTTTTACATTCAAGCAATTTTCAAACATTATTTTTAGTAAGTATTTTCTCTTGCTGCATTTTTTCTTCCTTTCTATCTTTGAATAGGCGTATTTTTTCTTGTTTTAGTATTTTACACTCAACATAAGGAACTGATAGGATTAATTCAATTTTATTGTTAATTGCATGAAGAAACCTGCTGTGTAGTGATGGTCCACCTAGACTAGTATTCTGGTTCTGAAAGTGACAGTAGGACTGGCTATTCAGGCACACCACATGAGTCTGAACCCTTTTGGTACTCCATGCCACATATTATTCATGTTAGTGATGTTAGAAATAACATCCTTGATATTAGATTCTCTCTACTATGCATTTATGGATATGCTGCCCATTAATTTGTCCTTTTCAAAGCAGCTAATACCATCTACCTTTACATCACATTCCATAAATTCACTAGTCACCATATAAAGTACTTTCCTTTTTTCTGTTTTAAACTGATCTCTCTGGTTCTCACACAGGTGTGTGCACATTTGGTAGTAGATTGCTCCTACTGAAGCATGTAGGTGCCTAGGAGTCCGCAGAAGATGGAGAACTCCTTTAGCTCATCACAGACAATGTTTCCTTTTTCTTCAGATACTAATAATCTCAAAATTTGAACATACAAAAATGGGAAAAAGTATCAGAATTTCTGTTCTATGAGGAGTTTCAAACATTTTTAGGTTTTCAATGACAATTTTGGAAACAAAATTAGTATAGAAGTTTTGGGTATTGGCTAGTTCTAAATTAAGGAAAACTTCAGCTGCTTGTCAAGCTCAAATTTGTACCTCCAAGTTTGTTATTGTTCTACAGTGCCCATTCAGAACCAGAAACTGCAGCATAACAGCTGCAAGCTTCCTACAGTACAAAATTCATGTAACTATTTCACAGCATAACCCCAAACTGAAACTTTTTAGAACATGTTCCCTCTGTCTTCAGAACTTCACAGTAGTACTTTCCTTCCAAATAAACAGACATTAGAATAGGTGTGAATTCTTCTATCAGCACCAGAAGCCGTAAATAAATAGTGAAAGCTGTTTATCATCACCATTTGACACAGCTGACAGTGTTTACTCAGTTCAGGCTCTTCATAGAGAGAGCTACTTCTCATTAATGCAGAAAATTACATTCATGCAGGTCAGGGTTAAGGTAATTGGTGAAGTATGAGAAGGGAAGTATATGCTACAACTGTCAGCCCCAAAATGAAGTGTGAATAAATATATAACGTATCAGTTTCAGTACATCATCAGCAACAGATAATATATGAAGAACACAAACACTTTGCAGAATACATAGTACTGCTGTAAAAGTGCTAGTGTTTCCTAGTGTGAAATGCTGCTGATATACTACATTCCAAGCACGTTTAGGGAAAGAATATTTTCTAAATACAAATTCACATTTAAAATCTGTCTATAGATAATCCACAAAAACTAAGTAATTGGTTTTTAATGTAATTATTAAAGGGGCATCCACTGTTGTTAGTGGAAAATATTAGAACAGTTGAGCTGTCTGCAAAAGTTAAGAATGTGTGACCAATGTGATTTATAAAGCATGAACCGTATAATCTATTTAAAGTTTGGTGCTGCTTTATATTGCTAAATCAATTGTTCTTATAAATAAACTATGACTTGAAAAAGCAGAAATGTCATTCACTAATGGTTCCTAACAAGAGGACAGAGGGAAGCCAATCATAACTTTGTGACTTTTAAAATAGCCTTCGCAGTGATGTTCAATAACAATGCAGTAGACACAGTGATTAGGTATTGTTAAGTGTAGGTCATGAGGAGCTGGGATAAGACCATTATCACACTTGTGAATTCAAGTGGGTATCAAATCCCTGGGTACAGGAAAATATTTGGGGCAAGATATGCTTGACGTGATGTGTAGATATTTATGAGTGTGATATGCTGGTCTATGGGATGAGACTATATTCCCAAAGCATGTATTACATTTATCCTTTTAACTACACTTGGACGTAAAATGTTGACAGCACACAGTCAAGACAGAAAATAATAATGTGTGAGCCATCATGGTACTAGAGCTGCAAGTCCTTATTAACACTGAAAGTTAAGTTTCATGATACTATGATTCATCTAAGAAACATCAAACCAAATCATAATTAACTCTTTTCACCCCTGCTGAGACATAAAAGTATCATCTGCCTGACATGCTTTATGATGCTTCAGTCATGAAATAAGCTAAATGCTGTAGCTTTTGAGAAATCAAAGTACAGCACTAAGGCTGGTAAAAATAACTGAATGTATTGTTAAGTTTTCAATGCTCTCCATTGATAAGACACTTGAAAAAATACTGTTGAGTCTGTTCAAGAGAATTTCTCCAAGTATACACAACAAACTTCGAAATGCAAAGCTGTAACTCAAATCTTCATGTAGAAATGTCAAAGTGAGAGATGCATGGTCTTTTACCAGATCCTGGTTTGAGCAAAAAATGACAGTTTTGCTATAATAAGTAAGTCATTATTTGATTTTTTTTTTTAATTGAGTTTCATTCAGGTTTGCTCCATAAAGATTGCAAGTGAGGAACAGAAAATGTCAGAAAGAGTATTGGAGGAGAAAGCTTTGATTTTCATTTCCTGACCGTCCTGGATATTAATTACATGAGTACACATAAATGCATGCTCACTGGACCTATTGTTGTTAGAACTGACTATTGCTCTCTCTGAGGGGAGGAAAAACACATCTTCTGAGACATAACCTATTGAGTTAAATTATTTTTTTAAATCCAATAGTGAAATAGTTTTTACAAATTTTTTAACTTTGAAAATAAACTGACTGTGTGAATATAAGGTCTAATATGATGGCCAGATGTCTAAACGTTTTCATTTTGGCTGCACTAAAGTTCTATTTCCATAACATTTGTGCAGCATGAGTCTTGTGTTACTACTAAAAGTTATAAACTGCAAAGCTAAGAAACACATTTGAAAGATGCTGAGCAAGAGCTGAAGAGTGAGGTAGAGGCTTTGAAATCTATAAGGTGAAGTTATTTGACTCTGCTCTTCCTGTAAAGCTCTGAGAATCAGCCCCCAGTGGAACTTTTCCACAGAAGTAGTCTCAGTATCTTATCTGGTGTTACAGACTCATTCCTAACTTCTGACTTTTTTAGCTTATTGTCATGTCTCTGGTTATTTTTTCTACTGCTTACCTAATTCTCTGAAAATCCCAAACTGAGCCTGTATGTAGGATGAGATTTACGATTTATGATGCATGGCAAAACTTGAAGAGTATAACTATGGCAAGATAGTCATAATGCGGTGCCATAAAACATCATTGCTTTTAGTGCCACACTATTCAAACTGCTTTTTATTACTGAAACAAAATAACAAGATATTTCTTTAAATTATGGTTTATCTAAAATTTATACCACACTGCTGTCTCATGTAAGCCACAGATTTTAGTCTGATCTATAAATATAATAGGAATATTGGAAAATTAATGTGGAACAGATACATACTTACAGACATTTTACTTGGAGGAAACTAAATTTAAATTTCAGCTTTTGTGCTTGCAAACTGATATAAAAAAATTTATTTCAGTGTATTCTCACCTGTACATGTAGTAACAGAAATGTACTTCGTTTACATCCCCCTAATGAACAAAAATTACTCACGACTTTGAGAGAAACAAAAATAAAATTATTGTGGTGCTTTTTTTTCCCTTACTGTCAAGAGCTCTTTCTTTCCCCATTATTGTCATCAGGTTTCTAGGGAAAGGCAAAGACAAAAGCTAAGAGAGGCAATCACAAAGCCAGAAACTCATTTGCTCCTAAAACAATTTCCTTTGTAAAAAAGTTGGACATAGACTAAAAGAAAGACCTGTAAAGTAGCTAGGAGTGAGGACTGTGGCATCTAAAAGCAGAAATAGTAACGATAAGAAAAGAGTATCCCCTTAGCAACAATCCCTTAACTCTTCTAAGAAGAATATAGCTAATAAAAATATTTAGGTGGGTGAAGACTAGGAAGTGGAAAAGTAACAATCATCCTAAGACTGCACAGGAAGACTCAAAAGAAAAATTACTTATAGCTTGTTCTGGCCTAATATAAGCGCTTTTGTTTGTCTTCTAGTTCATCTTTCAAGTGATCCAGTTTCTCTTAGGCTACTCTCAGGTCACACTCCATGCAGGGGACAGAAGTGCTCATTCAAACCCTGTAGATTACACAGTTTTGGAAGTCTGGAAGAGGCTTAGTAGAGTGCCATGAGAGCCCAGGCAGGCTGCCCACGCAGCACCTGGGGCAGGAAGCCATCCACCCCATGGCACACTGTATATGGTTCCAGAGCCACTTGCTAAAGGCTACAGAGATATAGCTGACACAGTTGTGTATGTAAATTGAGTCAAAGGCAAGTGGTGATGTCAAATAGCTGCACACTCAAGTGATTTGCTGACACAAAGTAATATAAAATTAAATTAAGTTGGAACTGAAAATGTAGTTGCTTGCTTTCACATAAATTTTAGAGGTTAATAAAAAAAAAAAAAACAAACCCAAAGACACTATTATGCAAGACTGTTGAGTGGACATAGCCTAATTTGAGTTAGGTACCATGTTTCCTGCTCCCAGTCTAACCCACTTCTGTTTCAGAAGCACCTTATTGCAAACATGACTCATGAAACATCTGTTCAACTACCACAGTTTAATAACCACTTTAACTACCACAGTAATAAGCAACCTGGCTTATTAAGGGAAGCCAACACCAGAGACAGCATATGAGAAAGAATTTTTTTTCTTTGATTGCTGAGCAGTAGTGAACAAACATGTTCCAGAGTACTAACAATCACGGCTAACTGCTTACTGAAAAGAACAGTCCTTTTTGACCAATGGACCTGAAGGATATGAACTACTAGAGTGTAGACACCGCGAAATGAAATTCTCACAGATGTTCTCTAGAACCAGTGGGATTTGTAGTGCAATAAGCCACAGGATAGTTTTTGAGGCAAAACTTGATGTTCCACAGCTACTACTCAGGAATGTCCCTGGGAAAATCAGCTCATACCAGAAAAGAACAATTTCTCCTGTAAACTACATACAGGAATATGAATGACATAGGCAGAGTGAAAGCCTATGAAAGCCTAGCATTTCTTACACCTTGAGGAGTTTTACCTCTTCACAAGAACCAGAATTTCACTCTCCCTTCCTCCTCCTCACCTTTCTCTTTCGGCTATTGCCTCAAATGATTGGCACATGTCATATAGGGTAGAAGGTTTATCCTACCTAACTTTTAAGTGCTTGATTTAGGGTTCTAAGTTAGAAATTAAGCGACATTGTGTCAGTGGAAAGAGATTTACATTCCCAAGAAGTTATTCAAGTACAAGTGAACTGATTAATCTTCTAAAACTCTCTCTTTTACTTCTCTCTGTCATCTGCAGTGAACCTAGAACAATCATACTCCTAACTCTGAGAACTCTTAGTCATTGCAGATACATTTCTAAGATTAAATAGAGAATTCCAAGACTGTACACCAATGTTTCGTGTACTAGACACATTAATTGATGTTTTCAGAGGTCTTTTGGCCTTTCCTTATACCTGCTTCCTGTGACTTTAAAAGTCCTAACTAAATTAATGTCATAAGAATCTAGGGAACAACTGATCTCTCCACAACAGGGAAAGTCAGAGAAATAAAATCAGGATAACTATTTATTATACTTCTGAATTTAGTTAATGTGTATAAATATAGTTCTATATATGATTAATATCAAGCCTTATAAAGCGGTACTCTATTACACCTTACACTAGAAGTTGCCTCTTTACAGCTAATGTATTACAGTGTATTGCAAATACGCATGCTGGAGCACAGTGATGGGGGCTTACTTAGCTTACTTAACTTACAAAGTGCAGTGTAAGCTTTAATTTCCATAATGCTGAATAAATGAAGGAGCTTTTTTTAGTGACAGGTGGTGAATAACTGATGCTGCGTCCTAATTTTTCTTCCATTTTTCAGCAAGTCGTGTAAGTTCCCTTCATTCTATTAGAACTGTGTATGAACGTGGTACTTAAACCAGCTCTTTTTTACAGTGTTTTACAGCTCTTTAGCTGCAGGCTGGAGAGCATCTCAGCTAAAGCACCATCACTTTATCATTCTAGTAACAGCAAGTGCAGCTACTTGTTTGGGATATCTCAAAGGTGTAATACTCTCTAATATAATTTTAAAATAATGGTTGAAATACACTCAAAGAAAGCAGTCTTACTTCACCTCTTACATAAACACCTCCAAAATTAAAGAAAAATTGCTATGGTTTATGAGGCCAAACCTCCAAAGAAAGCAACTGACTTATTTAAAGCTATTTATAAAACAAATAACATAAATGTACTGCAAAAGGTAGAGGGAAAGACAAAGAAGTATTTATATTTATAGAATGCATATTTGTCCCATTCTGACATTGTTCTGAAATGAAACACGAACTGGGACAAATGCAACTTTTAAATACATTTTTTTCTAAAAGAACTTTTATCTACCAAATCTTATAAAATGAGAAACAGGATAGCAGTTTTCAGTCTTATTAGAGAGAGTTTCTTATTTTCACTTTTCTCATACATGGATGTTGACAAAAGGTATTAAAGAAAACCATGGAGAATTCAAACTGATTAAGAGTTATATCCAAGACATAGAAGGTTACACAGCAAATTTAGTCTTGTGTAGAGGACATCTGGACAATACCAGGAGAACATTCTACATTCCAGAGATTAACTACTAGAAAGAATTTGGGCAGCTTTATTTATTATTGCATGTTCAGGTTCACAGAAATTCAGTTATTCATCAAACTGAGGAACCATCACAATATGACTGAGGCTTTAGTTAGAGGAATGCTGAAATTCTGAGATGGAAGGGATGAAATGATGAGCAAATGTTGAGACTTAAGCATGTCACCAAAAACTGAAAGTTAAGGCAGAAGCTAGGCAGATATTATGGATCTACTGTGACACGTTGAATGTCCTAATTTCCTTTCAATGTCTATGGGAACTGCCCAGCAGTATCTAGTAGGATTAAATTGGAATGCACTGCCCAGGGAGGTGGTGGAGTCACCGACCATGGGGGTGTTCAAGAAACGTTTGGATGTTGTGTTGAGGGATATGATTTAGCTGAGAAGTATTGGTGATGGTTGGACTGGATGACCTTTTAGGTCTTTTCCAATCTTGATAATTCTGTGATAATTCTGTGATAATTCCTCAAAATACTCTGTGATAAATCCTAGGACACAAAGACACTTCATGCCTAGCGAGTTATATGCATAATCTTTTTATTTCTTCACCAGCCTTTTCCACAGACTTTCCACCGACATTTGACTTAAGAAAGTGTTTAATGAATCTCCATCACAAAAACAAAACTAAACCGCAATTTCTAATTTGTTAAAGTTATCTGCACTAATCTACATAATAATCTAAAATTATCTATAATATAGACAAACAGATAAAGAAAGAAAGAAGAGAAAAAGTGACTTAAGAAGGACAGCATGAGTTTGGCAAGGCTGCAAATTATATATTTGTTCCTAAAGAGAAGATAATTTATTGCAAGCTGCAGAGTGCTCAAGTACATTGAAAAATATTTCAAAGTGTACAGAGCTAAGGACTTTCCCTCAAAAAAAGTGGAAAATTCATAGGATTTTTATTAAGCTTGCTGCTTAGGCATGGAAGTACCTAAAAGGTTATTATATTGATATCAATATAATAAATACAGTACTATGGATCAGCTTAACAATTCCCATGTACACTCATGGCACCTACATGTACACCAGACACTCCCTATGTCATCACCATCTGAAACTATGTTCTTAATACAGAGTTTCATATTGACATTCTGTGTGAAAAGTGCAGCCACTGTGATTTTTCTGCTGTAGCCCATGGTTCGCCAGTCCCTGATTTGGACTACAGTGATTATCGGTGTACGTAGCTATGAGTGAGCTGCTTTTTTCTGAGCATTTGAAGCTGTCATGGTGAAAATAAAAATGTCCTTTACACTAGAAAATGCATTTAATTAACTAGCTGAGGGACAAGTAAAATTAATTCTTCGTATTACCAAACTGTCAGCATTTGGAAAGTGAAACAGTTGCAATGATATTTCATCCTCTTTCAAAGACAGCATATGTAGAAATGAGAATGACACTTGCATGTTTTATGGTAGGCATAAAATTTAGCAAAATCATGCAATTTTCTCAAAGCTGGCATGGTTGCTCACTATTTTCTCCTCTCTCTGAGATAGGTGTGTGACCTCCTGATCTGTACCACTTCCAGATGCAAAGTTCTAATCAACAGAGGTCTTCAGAGTTAATACTACCTACCCTAGCCTTGCTTGATTGTCCTTCCAGTGGCAATCAAGTTTTATTAGTTTAAGGTTCTGTCATTCACCTGAGATGAAACAACTTACTTATGATATAACTTTTCTCATGTCAGCAGATTTCAGTTGGAAGAAGTCTGGAGTAAAATGCAGAGTAAGCTTAGAAAGTCTATGGAAATCTGTAACACCAAATCTTTGCTTACTGTCTGCACTATATCGTTCTTGTAGCTGAAGGAATTGACCATGGAAATATAAATTAAGAAGTGTTATACTATACTCAGTAGCATTTTTTTTTTAAATAAGATGCTTTAGGCATCCTAATACTGATTAGATTGTGGGCTAAGAGGTTTTCAAAGCACATGAATTTTGAAAATATAAAAGCTTTTTTTTCCTGCCTCTGTCTTTGCAAGTGTTTGTTCTTAGCATTTTCAGACCATTTTTTAAAATTTCTTAGCAGCAGACAAGATACATTAACTGTCACCTGCAATAGGAAACACAAAGTAAATCACAGATGGAAATGGTTTATAACAATTACTCAAGTGTCAGATAGGGAATAAGCCGTGAGTAGGCGGTAACAAATCTGAAGAGGATTTTGTGCTTTGAAAAATGCAAAAACTGCCAAAATGAACCTTTTTAATATTCCTCCCATTCTTAGGTATAAAATAGAATAAGCCAAGTGCAGTGAAAGTACCCTGTCATTGACAACAATTACCAGCTGCTCCTGGATATCGTGTTCTTTTTATTTTTGTTTTATTCATTCATTTGACAGATACTTATCCTGTTTTGTAAGATACCATACGATACAATTCAACTTTCCAGAAGGAAAAGCTGATTAGACTAAACTCTCTTCAGGAGATAAATATATTTTCTTCTGGACCCTATGACCATTACATTTGACAGAAGTTTACCGTGTATGGAAATCGTATCCCTATCTATTGCTGCTGAATATTCTAATCTAATACCAATTTGAATGTTCGTTTTAAGAGTTTTTATTGCACAGTAGTGACACTGCTCCACGGATTTCTACTAAATGAGTCCTTGACTAAATCATCAGGTAGCATCCAAGACTGCAGAACTGTGAGGAAAGAATCATAGTCTGATTCTATCTACTGTCACCTCTGATTTAATAAAGGGTTTAACAAGGGGAGTCATCCTCTGTGCATATGTGTACAGTGCTCTGCACTTTCTATAATCAACACAGGGAAAAAATCCAGTCAGTAAAAACCCCACGGTTACGTTATGAAAGTGTTTTCTCTTCTAAGTAGTTCTAAAAGCTATCAGAGAACTGCAGAAAATGCTTCAAATGATGTAATCACACTGTGGTGAGTTCAAGCAGAGAGCTACCCTTGTGTACCATCAGCTTCATTGCCTCATGCAGAACCCACTGTACTTAGACCACTCTCCTCAGAAAGGAGGAGAAGCTTCCCGATACAGAAGGATAATCCAATCACAGCAACCATTTTTGAGATCATCGGAAAAAGTGTAATATTTGAGTTTTTCACCTTTAGGCAGTCTCCTAGCTTGATAGCACACAGTCATGCCTGAAGTTAGTTAAGAATTTCTCCTCCCCTATGTCCATCATGCAAGAGCTACACAATAAGCAGCCAAAGAGTTCAGGCTCCAAACTGTCTCTGCCCAGTTTCCGACCAGTGGCTGGCAGTACAGAATGGTTCGGTAGAAGCAGTCACGATGAGACCATAGAGCTGAAGCAAGCCTGGCCTGGAGGCACAAATGTTCTGTAGGTTCTCCTGTGGTGCTATAGACACTTGCTCCTGAAGTACTGCAACAGAAGATGCTAAAATGAATACTGATCAAGTCAGTCCAAACTCCTCCTGGAGATTCTTGCTTCCTTTAATTCTTCAAACACACTAGAGGGTGAGAAGCACGTAAGCCAGGCCTGTGGACATCCTTTGATATGTTAACTTTCCCATCTCCAATTTCAATTTCCCAGATGTCATCCTATCATGAGGAAAATCCCTGTCTTCCTGTAGGTTTACCTTCCATGTACACTTCAAACTAACACAAAGCAAAGGCACACTGCAAGGTATCTACAAGCTTTTATGGAATTGTGAATCATTCTGGGCTGCCCCTGGCTAAGCAATATTATGGAAACTGATACTATGTCACAGAAAAGTAGTTAGAATACGCAACAATAAAACTGTTAAAAGCTTTCATAGAAAAGGAGAAATTGTTTGCATTGTATTCATGATACGAGAAAAGTTTCAACTGCCCCCTCTAGTAATTCTTTGCACAGTCTTCATTCATTATACTCCTTCTTCAGTACAGCAGTTTATTCTATGTTGCAATATCTTGGTTTAGACTCTATACAGGAAACAAGATAAATTATAAACAAATCCAGTTTAACTCTAGCTCCATGCTATGGTGCAATTGGCTACACTAATGTTTATCATATTAAAACTGTGAACAAAAACATCATCTAATCTGTTCTGATAATTGATGCATGTAAATTCTTGAACAAAAGGAAAACATTTGAGAAAGATGCTTCCAACACGCCCAGATGGTATGAGCTGCTTCTTCCCTCTTTTCTTTTCATTGACTAAAGGTCTGCTCTATATCAAAATACATTCCTATGTTATTGTATTTCTTGTCTGTAAGTCGAGACCAGAAGTCTCTGGTTGCTAAGGTTGATATCTGCATCATCTATTTTGAAGATTCAGAAAAGCTACTTTTCTAAAACTGACCTTTTTAGCACCTTTTGCTCTACTGGTGTTGGTTTGTTATCCTAAACTGCCCCCTTGTGTTTTTTCACTAGAAACAAATATTTTGTTCCAGTGTGCTAAGTGAAGGTGCTCATGTTAGGTAAATATTTATCAAAAGTTATGTTAGCACATTTTGAAAATAGCCCTCTAAGAACAGAAACAGCTAATCTTTATGTTATTGTTTATAACTGGAAGGTACAGATGCTGCCATACCAGGAAGAAGCAGTGCTTTGCAATGGCAAAGTTATTTTGAAGCTTAATAATGCAGAATTTATCAATCAGAATTTATCATCCTCAAAAGTAGGGGTGAAAACTGGTCAACAACATGATAGGATGAGGGTAGTCATCAACTTGGACTAAAGAAATACATCTCTATCAAAAGGCATAAGCTTCTCTTTCTGGAGATTAGTATCAGAGAACTTAGAAGGTTAAGTGTGTTCAATGACTACCACATTTGAACTAATCTCAAAGTCAAGATTTTGGTAAATTTCTACTAGGTGACAAGAAATACTGTAATGGAAAGCAAGACCAGAACTGTCACAGCAGTTTCTACCAAAGAGAAAACATATGAACTAAAAGTAATGAATCCATTTAGAAAAAAAAAAAAAAAAAGCAAACAAACAGAATAACATCTCTGAATACTCCTTATTTTTGGAACATGGACAAAAAACATCCTTCACGTTCATGGATGAGTTGTACTGGAGAAGTACTAACATACTGTTTTAAAACCAGTTCACTTATTCCTTGGTACTGAAAATTAACACCTTGCAAGAGAGATGTTTGCTGATGTGCACCTAAAGTAACAGAATTCTAAAAGTGGCAGACACCAATTTCCTATTTAGACAAGGGAGGATTTCCAACTTTTCTTCCAGAACTTTATAAATGAACCCTGAAAGGGTGGTAACAGGAAGTATCCTCCATATAATTTCCTCAAAAAGAGTAAATAGATCGGACAGGTGGTTTTTTTAATGTATGCATGGATTCCTGTCTGCAACCTTGAGTCTGAAATACTTCAAGTTTGATCATATAGATAATAATAATATTTAATAGTAATAACTTTTCAGTTTAATCCCAGACCAAATTCAAAGTACCTCCCACATCCCAGAAATATTTCAAAAAAGGAATTTTCTTCCTGTGGCAATGTGATTTTGGTAACACTGAAGTACTACAAGATAATACAAAAGGTTAGACTCAATGATGAGACAGGACCACAAGTTTGGGTACAGTGTGTGAAGGTTGCTATTCACCTTCAGCACTTTCCTCTCAGTTATATTCTAGGTGTAATCATATACGATCTTTACGTTATGTTCATATGGAAAGACTTCTCATGGCCCTAGTAGGAAGACTATATATCCCACATTTTTCATAACAAGATGTAACCCATTTTACCAACATATCTCTGAAAATGTCTTTAGTAGAGATTGAGGTATGAAGAAAGGCTTAGACAGGAATATTCCAGTATGATATGCAATCAATACATTACTGAAAAGACCTTAAGAAAAAAAAGATTCATCCTTCACGTCACCATGTGATGTCTCATTACTCAACTACAGCAAATGCAGGTGGAAGCTTTCATAAGAAGGAATCATGCAAGACAAGGACATTCTAACTTGACATAATATAAGCAGGTCATAGCTTTCTGTCGAGCGCTATGGGGAAGGAGATCATAATAGTCATCTTACATAACAGAAACATAACCATTACAGAAAATCAATATGAGGTTTCAGTTTCACCTATAAAAAAGAGATAGAAGAGATACAAGATGCTGAAGTAACTGAAAAAGTTATCACATTATGTACAACATTAACAGTGTATATTTTTTCAGCTGTGTTCTACTGTTACAAATTTACAGTTTCTAGCTTTAAATAAATGTATTATTAGTGATTAGGCTGACTTCAACTGATTTGACAAGCAGCAGACTTACTATCGCTCTTAGAGAACTTTAAAAAGTACATGTTAGAATACCCAATGTCCCAAAATATTCTTGTTTCATGGTATTGAGGATGCTATTTTTCCACAGAAGAATCATAGAGTAACTTAAGAACTGATTTTGCAGCAAATAGTAGGGAAATAAGTGGTTTTCAGGGGCCAGTAACAGTTATGAAGTTCCTCTGGCATATACCAAGGTGATGGAAAGAAATTTGAACCCTGAGAGCATCAAGAGAGAATGCAACAAAGCTCAAAATGAAAACAAAATGAAGTGAAAAAATAAACTTTGAGAGATATTCAGCTACCTAAACACAGATATATGGTGACATTTCAGACACTATATGGTAACCAAGACATCCTTACACCTCTAGCATCTTGTGCCATGTGGGCGAATGCAAGGCAAAAAAAAAAGCTATAAATGCACTGTTAGCCATAAGCAGGAGAAAAATGACACCTGCTTAGTTCACCAGATTGAAAAAAAGAAAAAAAAAATAGATCATTTGATACGGTCACCAGCAATTAAATGGAAGCACTGAGCACAATACAAGGAGTAAGTGAGGCTTAGTGTTATTCGTAACCCTACTATGTCAGGTTCACTGCAAACACAAGACAATGTGACTGATGTGCAATAACCTAAAGGATCCCCCGTGCCAGCAAGGGATTTGATGCGATTTTACCAAACCAGTCTCAGAACGTTTCAGTACATCCACACATTGACTGTGGCAAGAGGGAGGTGGCTTCTGTGGAACTCCTTTTCATTAATCCCAGAGAAGCTGAATATTGAGTTCTTTGCAAGTTGCTGCCTTTTTCAGGTCTTGCTGCTGTTTCTGACCTTGCAATAAATACAGTGTCAATGAGTTAAGCAGAGAGTGTAACCTGAGGGAGAGAAGAGATTTTCAGCCTCCTCTTGGGAAGTCAGATAGATGGCTGACTGACACAAGCAGGTCACATAGTCATTGTAGTGCAGCAGGGAAGGTTTCACAGAAGGAATAAAGCATCTTTCACTGCTGGGTACAAGAACTGAAGTGTCCAGGCTTGAGGTGGCCATGGGTTAGATTTGGGACAGAGGAGAAAATTTCAGTGAAGGAGAATGTGGTTTATTGGCACACCTGGTGGTTCAAGGATACTGTAGGTAACTGGTGAGTAAGGGCCAGGTGGAACAGCAGAGGGATGATTCTGGAGGTGATTGCTAGTTGGGGGACAAAAAAGGGCAGCTGGAGGGCAGAGAGCTGTGTCTACCACAAACTAACCTCTGCCTCTCATCTTCAAGTGTTAGGACAGTTTTTAATTCTGTACAAGAAGATCATGGCAGAGTAGATTGTATTGATATCCTTTCTCTTCAAAATTATTATCATTCAAGCTTTTCATATTGTCATTATCCTCCTACTCCCCCTTTTCAATCACAGTCATCCACATGAGAAGTAAAAGTAATGAGATATGAAAGAATAGGAATGGGTGCTTAAGAACAGTCTGCTAACTGAAGACCTAATAGTCATTTTGGAGAGCCAGCTATTTGTGGTGCACTGTGCACACAGTACTGGACGTTTCATTTTTATAACAGATCAATTCAATACATCTTTTGCCAGTCTGATTCATCTGGGCCTTCCAAAGATTGCATTTGTAAAACTTACAATAGCACAGAGAACATTAAATAAATATTGAAGTGGATTGTCACCAGCTAAGTTGTTCCAACAGATTTTTTTGAGATCTAGCTATATTCAAAGGGAATAATCTACTCCTTATACTAGAGTAAGGAGTGAAAAATGACAGCATTATGCACTACTAAGAAAAAAATTGCTGAGTTTTATCTCTAGAATATAGACTTAATTAGATATTCCTTGGCATGTAATTTGATAGGAAAATATTTCAGTGTTACTATAGGCGGAAATGCAAAAACTGTGTTCATAAGGAGCTCAGAGTACAGTTAATCAGAAATTTTTTTTTTTCTACCAAACATGAAGAAAAGAAGACAAAAGTACTAGCTGTGCTGACACATAACTAGACTGAGAAACGGGAATATTATATAACAATCATTCCGACTAGAATTAAGAAGGAATGACAGTAATAAAGCATGAGAGGAGGAAGATATAATATTATCAAAGCAAAATAGAGGCCACAATTTGAACAAGGAAATCCTTGATTACAGACTGACAGACAGAAAAGATATTTCAGCAAATTCATCGCATTCCAAGAGTCACATTAACAGACTGCTTTGGTATTTTTTGATTACTCAAATTGCAAAACAGAAAACATTATCTTACAATCACAGATACGATCTACTTTTTAAATAGGGTGAGAAATACAGGTTCATAGAATGAGGTAATATAGGACACGCTCATAAACTGTTGCAATTTGATGGACTTTACTCAAGCTTCCATCCCCTTCAGTCTACATTCCTTACCTTTAATTGTTGAAAAAGACATTGTACGGGACCACTGTATACAATCAAATGTGGATCTGTTTTTTCAAATGTGCATTTTCAGAGCCCTGTGATTGACTTGCTGTCTGAAAAGTCACTGCATTTTGCTAGCTGAAAATTAATTCAATATTAAAAAATAATGAATTTTGCCCATCTAAAACATTCACAGAATACCTCTCATGTAGCACTTTTTGTCTTATCTTCCATCCTCATCCTTTCTATGCTTATTTACATTAGGAGCCACTATGTAAAGGCAAAGAGCTCTGGGTTGGTAACATTTTTCATAAACATTAACTCCCCTATAATACTATCACTATTGTGGTAGGCAGCGTCAATACTGGAAATTTTATTTAACCTATGCTCCAGTCTGTTCTAAAGGATCTGCCATCATGCATGCATTTCTGTTCCTTTACAATCTACTAAAACACACAAGACAATCTTAATCTTCTTGTTATTCCTGCTAAGAGAAAAGCATTAGAACAAAGCTGACAAACCACCTCACCACAAGCTGGCACTTAGTAAATTTAATGGTGCACTTAGAGGGCCATGAAGGAGAATCTGAAAGAAACTTCTACATAATCACAGTGACTTCCTTAAAATCACCATCTATACATATTTTCACACTATGAGAAGCATAAGGTCCAGCAGCCCACTTCTTCAGACAGCATGAAAAATGCCAGAGGGAAAAAGAGAGTGAGAAAGTGGCCAGCAGGAAGATGGGTCAGGCACAATATTTCTAAGCTAGGAGCCTCAGTAGGGTTGCTTACAGCTTAGCAGCATAGGATCAGATGGTCTGCCAAAGAAGGAAACAATAAGAACTTGTGCTGACATGATGGGAGAATCTTCCTACTTCCGAGGGAAGGGACTGTGGGAAGGAGTGAGGAGAAGAGCAATGGGTGTGCTCACCTGAGTGCAGGCATCGCCCAAAGCTGCAATGTGGTGACATGGGAGCTGCAAGTCTGCTCTACTAGAGGATGGGTTCCTTCCCTTCCCCACCTGCCAGGAGCAACCTGCTAGGAGGAGCCCTCTCCCAAGGAGGTAATGTCTATGCATGAACTTGTACACCAGGCACTGAAATGTAGCACTCTTTTGTCTTGTTAAGTAGTCCTTTCTCAATCTCAATTGTATTCTTTCCTCTGATTATACCTTTCTTGTATTTTTCAGTGTGCTCAAAGCTGTCTTGATGGTAGTAGCTCACCTACGTGTGTCATTCCTTTCTGCAGGCAAAATAACCTTTCTTCCTTGTCAGCCACTTTTCCTGCCTGTGCTGTGCAAATATTCCATCACTGGATTATTAAATTCCAGCTATTTTCCAGCTAAATTTTAATCTATGCTTATAAGAATGTAAAAGCTTATTACACACTGATCACAGAATTTGGGAACCCACTTACACCATTACAGTGAAGAAATATCAGAGTGATAGCGAGAATATATTTGAGAGATTTGACTAGCAAATATGCAATTTCATCATTGCCAATTTCCTACATTTGGCAAATTTGCAACATCTATTTCACCCTTGCGTAATCATAAAATATTACGGAACCAGAATATTTTGCAGTTCTCAGTTTATATTTGCAAGTGTATCCAGTCTCTTTTACACTGCATACTGCACAGTTATTTTGTATTTTTGTGTTGATTTCTAAAGGTATGTGATATAACTTTGTATTTCTGTGAATTCAAGAGAGCACTATGAGAGGGACAATCACAGATGTTTCATTCTTCTACACAAGTAAATTTCAGACATGGGCCAGGTATTGAGAAACTCTGTCTTGCACCTTCTTTCTTTCGTAATCCTTTGCTCTTGAACACAGTAAGCAGTTTTGAAAGATGATAGTCACAGAGAGAGAAATCATTATATTAGATGAGAAGTGATCTCTTTCATAGGAGCTCCTTAATGGCAAGAATAAGGTGAGCAGTATGGACATTCAAACAATATTCAGAGATATATTTGGATGGCCTAAATTCCTTGAAAGGCTCAGGTGTTACTTTTTCTGTCTTTTAGGGCTTTTCCAGTGTTGACTTGCTCACTTTGAATCATTGAATAGTAGAATCATAGAATAGTTTGGGGTGGAAGGGACATTTAAAGCTCATCTAGTCCAACCCCCCTGTAAGCAGCAGGGACATCTCCAACCAGATCAGGTTGGTCAGTCTCATCCAACCAGGCCTTGAATATTACCAGGGATGGGCATTTACCACAGAATGAACTTTAACAAGTCATAAGGTGAGGATTAAAAGCAATAGCACAGTGCCATGAGACAACTATTAGAACAGAGTGTGCTTTTTGGTAGCATAATAATAATAGAGGCAAGAAATCACGATTCAAATATAGACTGAGCTTATTCAAAATCTTGCCTTGCTGAACCAAAACTGAAATCTATTAGCAGAGCAACTTCTTCCCTGAGAAGTCATTTCAGAGGGTTCTGATGTCTTATGAAGTGCTTCATAACCAGAAGGCAAGAGCAAGGATTTACCATTCCCAACAGAAAAAGTCAATGAACTGAAGACTGCAGAGGCGGAATAGTATGCTTGCCAGTCATAATTGTGATGCTGACTTCACATGATTTGGAACAGTTCCTTCAAATTCTCTGCATTTCATTTTCACTGTTCCTAAAGGGATAATATTTACTAAATATGATGTTTAGTCTCTCTTCATTTCAAGCATTACTTTATTTACAGGTTGATAATACTTCAGATAATTAAACATAAAGAGAGCAGAGAAATCTGTCCTTCACTCTTTGTAAAGTGTTTGATAGTGCAGTATTTAACAGTGGAGATATTGTTGTTATTTAGACAGAGTGCTAATTACTTCAGTTGCAAAGAGGTGTACTCAGTTCATTACAAAAGTTTCTGTGCTGATCTTTGAAAAGTAAAGTATTAATACATTTTGAATGAAACAAAACTTTGCATTTTTGCAGATTTTAGAATGTTGCAAAAAAAAAGGCTCTAGAATTCAAAGTAAACTAATACTTCAGCATAACCCAAATGAAAAAATATAAAATATTATTTCACAGTTCAGAGCACTGTATCAAATAACTGCTTCCAAAAAAAAAACTTTTGCTTAGATGAAAATATAAATATAAGAGGATTGGAAAAGAGAAAGATATCAACATACAAAGGCACAAATAGATAGTGACAGGTGACAATTTTTATGGTGATGATCAGACTGAAAGAAGCCATCGAAGAAAAACACAGTATGAGAGTAAGTAGATATTACTCTACAGCGCTTCCTGAAATCCAAAAGATATTAAACTTTTTATTGCAGATTCTACCCTCAGCCATAGCATTATCCAAAACTTGGTATATACTAAATTCTGGTAAATAACTTCAGGGACCTATTAATGAGAACATGTTTCAGAAGCTTTTAAATCACATCCCCCTTCTACCAGACTCCTTAATGTCATATTTTAATTCTGTATTTCACAGTTAGGAATACTGGGTGTAGGAAGAAGGGTCTTATTATTTTTAGGTTTTTAGATTAGAATAGAATAGACTATATCTGTTTGAAGAAACCTACAATGATCATCTAGGCCAACTGCCTGACTACTTCAGGGCTGACCAAAAGTTAAAGCATGTTATTAAGGGCATTGTCTAAATGCCTCTTGGACATTGACAGGCTTAGGACATTGACCACCTCTCTAAGAAGCCTGTTCCAGTGTTTGACCATCTTCTTATTAAAGAAATACTTCCTAATGTCCAGTCTAAATCTCCCCTGGTGCACCTTTGAACCGTTCCCATGTGTGCTATCGCTGGATACTGGGGAGAAGAGATCAGCACCTCCTTCTCCACTTCCCCTCCTCAGGAGGGTGTAGAGAGCAATGAAGTCACCCTTCAGGCTTTTTTCTAGTAAATCTCATGTTTCACATTTTGATTCAAAAATACAGTTGTCCAGGACTAAGGACAGTTTGTAGTTGGTTTTATAGTTACAGTAATAGATTTGTACATGCAAAATTAGATTTGTATTTTTACATGAGGCCACCAACATTTAAAACTTAAACTCATCATGCTTGAGTTTGGACCATGTATCATGAGGTTACTAGCTCAAATCAAAATCAACAGATTGCCACAGTAGATTGCCACAGTAGGATCCTTCTTGGTAAAATTGTTTCACAATATGACTATACCACTACAGCAGCACTTTTACGTTGTCAGTGACCTAGATTTCTCTGAAATACTATGACTGAATCTTTGACAGGAAGTTAAAGCTAGTTTGTACAGTCTAGTATGAATGTCTGAGATGCTAGAAACCTATTTTCTATTTAACTGTTACCATTAGCAAGGCCGAATATATCACAACATTCAGGCAGGTAAAGGTAGAAAATACTTGCTGTCATCATTTTCATTCAAATGTTATAGCAATCACATTCCACAAATGAAAACATCTGAGTGTGAAAACTCATCTAAAATATTCTTAATGGAGCTGATCTATGTTTGCTTGAGTGTCATAGTTCAGCCCCAATTGGGACCAGACTATGCAGTCTCTCTCGCACTCCCTTCACCCTCCGAAAGAATAGGAGGAGATGATATAAGAAAAACATCTCGAGGTTTAAGATAAGGATGGGGAGAAATCTTTAAAGTTACCGATACGGGCAAAACAGACTCGACTTGAGGAAAACTATTCATTTATTTCTAAAACTAGCAGGATATTGAGACAGAGAACAAGATAACCTCCTCCCACCCCTCCTTCTTCCTGGGCTTAATGTTATCTCTGCTACCTTTCCCCCTGCCAAACACACAGGGGGAAAGAGGGAATGGGGGTCGCGCTCAGTTCATCACATGGTGTTTTACGCCCCTGCTTCGTTGTCAGGGGAAGAACTCCTCACATTGCTCCTCTGCTCCAGCGTGGGGTCTCTCCCACAGGCCCCAGTCCTTCGTGAAACTGCTCTGGCGTGGGTCATTTCTTCCACAGGGTGCAGTCCCTCCAGAACAGCTGCCCCAGCAGGCCCTCCACGGGTCACAGCCTCCTTCAGGCCTCCACTTGCTCCAGCATGGGGTCCTCCCCGGGCTGCAGGTGGATCTCTGCTCCTCCGTGGGTCTCCATGGGCTGCAGGGGCACAGCCGGCCTCACCATGGGCTGCACCACGGGCTGCAGGGGAATCTTAGCCAGGAGCCGCGTTACTCCTCCCCCTCCTTCTTCACTGACCTTGGCATCTGCAGCCATTCCTCTCACAGGAGAAATTCTTCACAACAGGCTGGCAGACACCTCTCAGAATCTTTTTACATCTCATTCATACCTCATCTCCTCTACACTTCTTGCAGCCGGGCCGGGCCGAGTAGGGCTCAGTCGGCCACCCAGCAGGAGGCCAGAGGGTGAGGCCTGCAAGGCCCACAAGCCTCGCGCCCCCTCCTCTCTGCCCCCGCTCAGCTGCTTCACATCTTGTCTCTTTTTTTTCTGTTTTCCCCTTCTTAAATACGTTATCGCAGAGGCGCTATCACGGGACATTCTGCTCCCAATCGGCTCGGCCTTGGCCAGCAGCAGGTCCGCCCTAGGCCCGGCCGAGTCCACTGAACAAAGGGGAGCGACTTCTAGCAGTTTCCTACAGAAGCTGCCACCTTAGGTCCCCCCTCACTAAACAAAACCAGAACATTGGGGAACAAGAATATCCTTCAATTACTGCTTGACTAAACTGGAGTTTAAAGTTAAAAGCTTAACTCTGTAAGACTTAGCTGTTTAAAACTCATATGCGAAAATATGTGATTTTTAGATGTCTGTGCCTCTTCACAGAATTCAGAACCCAGACCTCAATGCCCATATTAACATCTCTGTTCAGCATACTGAGAAAGGTACGAATGGTTATTTGAAGTAGCTACTGGCTATTTAAATAGCTATCTGTAAGGCTATTTGAAGCTGCTAGCGGAACGAGTAGGAAGCCATTTACTGCAAGCCAGGAAGAAACAAAAAAAACACACAGATGTGTCAAAAATGCTGTTACTTTTCACACTTTAGATCCTACATCAAGGCTTCACAAAAGTATCTTTTTCTCTGATACACTTCACCCACAGTGCTGTCCTGGAAGAGATGTCCCACATTCTTTTTTTTCAAAAGGATGCAACAAAGATCATTTTTTCTTTGTATAGACATGCAGAGAGGGAATTGCTACACATCTTCATACAGCAAGTATGATTGTTAGAAAGTTCATCCATACTCTGGGGTGTTACGTTTAGCTTTCTTTTCAACCTGGGGGGGATTCAAACTAGCATGCCACTTCCCCAAAGAACTACAGAAAAGCTGTAATAATCTTGTTAGTAAGTAATGTGCAGAATGTGGTTCAAAATCTTACAAGGCAAAGCTTACAAAATCTTATAGCAGAAGTACCTTTGTGTAAAATTGATGTGAGTATATTTAGTTTCAACTTCATAACAGGGTTGACAAAGACCAAAAGATGTACTACTGTTGTGCTCTACTTCTGAGAAGAAAGCTGTGTAAAAATGAGGTAGTGTCTTAAAATGAAACCAGAAGAGAATTAAACCCTTCCCAGAAGCATGAAAATTTCTTAAGCATACCATACAGCAATTACAGCAATAGTGCATATCACCTAGTAAACAAGATTTGAAAAAGCAAAAAATAAAGCCAGCATGACTATTCAGTAAATTAAAATATAGTATTAGAAATCAGAAAGTTTTTTTCAAAATGTTGTTGTACGCAAATATAGAAAATGAAAAGGTTCATAAATTTTGACAGTTTAGATGTAAAAAGTACAACCACGCAGGCCAAGAAAGATTTTGAGCAGCAAAGAGCAAAAATAATGAAAACTAACAATAAAAATTTCATCTAAAAACACAGCAGCAAAAAGCCCTCCAGTGAGTCTTGTACAATTACCAGGAAGTGTTGTGTCCTGGCTCAGCCAGGGCCAGCGGCTCCCTGGGGCCAGGCATCTGGAGCCACGGGGGATCCATCAGGGTGGGAGCCTCACCAGCCAGGTCTGTCCTACGACCTTCAGCCAGGCAGCAGGGCAGGTTTGGGTGAGTGGAGGGTCCAGGAGGGTGACTGGCAGCCTGGGTTAGCTCACTGAAAACAAGAGCTTTGAGAGGAGCTTTTCATAAATGCTGAGATGGAATTAGTGAACACTTAGATAAATGTAGTATCTTGGGGAAGACTCAACAGGTTTTCCGTAAGGAGAAGTCCTCCCTTACAAACATATGCATTTGTGTATACCCAGTTGATTTAAGCTACCTGAGTTTTCAATTGTTTTTCAAAAGTCCTTCACCAAAGGATGATGTTCTAAGCGACTCCTTGAAAACATTATCTCAGTGTTTGGTAGCAGCCAAAAAAACAACTGAGATATTACCATTTGGAAACAAATAAACAACCATGTGTATTTCAGGCATATGAAGGACAAAAAAAATGTCATCAGGAGTAGTCAGTGTGGATTCACCAACGGGAAGTAATGCTTAACCAACTTGATAAACTTCTGTGCTGAAATTACTGGCTTCTTCTCCTTCAGTTATGCTCTTCCTTCTGCCACACTATCCTCTACATCATATATACTCTCTATTTAAAATTGTATTCAAGTCCCTGTATTCATCTCTCCTCAAATACATTAGTTCTTCTGAGAAAATATGCTTTGTTGTCTGTTATCATCCCTTTCAACTATGAGACTAAGTGCCCCATGGAAATCTTTTAGTGTGAACATATTTGCTGTGTCCTTCTAGACAGTCACATTTTCATTGCTGTCATCTGCTACCTTAAATAACTCAAAGGGTTGATCAAATCAACTAAGGTTGAAGGATGCAAAACCCATGTAATGAAAACATTAACAGAGCATAGTATTAACTATTGGCAACAGAACTCTGAAAGGACAGATAGGGAAGTAAGGAACAGAGGGATGTTATATTAGAACTGGAAAAGATTCAGAGAAAGGCAGCAAGGATTATCAAAGGTATACTCAGCTCCCGTATGAGCAGACAATTCCATATCAAAAACGGATTAGGCTGATACTCTTCAACCTAGGCAAGAGGTAGCTTACACAGATGTAACAGAGGTCTGCAAAATCAGGAGTGCCATAGAGAAGGTGGATAGGGATCAACAATTCATTGTCTCTTCCTGCAAAAGAATTATGGGCCATCATATGAAGCCAGCAGGAATGAAATTCAAAACAAACAAAACTAAATGGTTGATCTCTGAATATGTATTGGACTAGTACTAGTGTGCCAAAATCTACGCTAAGTGCAAGAAATGTACATAGATTCAAGAAGAGACTGAACAAGAACTTGAAAGAAAGATCAGCTGAAAAGTTAGTAAACAGACAAATCAGATCAGGCTCATGAATTACTCTGACCTCAATGTAGCTGAAGTCTGGGAAGCATTTCAGGGAAATAGCATATGTGTTTATCAAGTTATTTTTCCTTTGGCATCCTCTCTTATGATCATCACAACATAGATGAACTTGATTTTAATAAGTACAGTCTTTTATTTTATTAGTCTGGAGTTTTGCCAAAAGTATAGCAATCTGGCCTTCTCAAAAATATTCATAGATTTATGAATGGAGAATCATTGCTGGTGTGGAGAGGGAAAGGCTGAAAAGTCACAAAATGGAAAGGCTAAATGCACTGTAGTCCCAGCCAATACTGTCCACCAAGAAATGTATGTTTGAGGTCACCTGACATAAGATCTCTGCCACTGATTACAGTATCCCTGCAAGGAATTAGTTCCTATGTTTTACAGGTAGTCCAAAAACAATGCGGCTACAGAGGAGAGTTGAGCAAGAATTTGGTCTTTCTGCTCCAAGTGTCGAAGAAATTTGTTGCCTGGTGAATAACTGGAGTTCCTGATTTATTTCTATTTGAAAGTCTTTTTTGAAAGTCTATTTGAAGCTTATTAAAAACATCTATAGTCTATCATTCATGCCAATGAAAAAGCCGCCTGGAAAGAAGAGAAGACAAAGAAAGCAATTAAGACTTAAGTAAATAAAATGCTATTTCTTTACAAAATACACTTTTGCTGTTACAGTTATGAATATTTTAATTTGAAACAATGTCTAAGGCCAGAGTCATCTGAACATAGGTGCCAGTAGACATGAAGAACCTCATTTTTACAAGGAAGGTGGTGGAACACTGGAACAGATTGCCTAGAGAGGTGGCAGCTACCCTGGAAACATTCAAGGCTGGGTTGAACGGGACTCTGAGCAACCTGATCTAGTTGAAGATTTCCCTGCTCCTTGCAGTGGGGTTGGACTAGATGACCTTTAAAGGTCATTTCCAACCCAAACTATTCTATGTTTTTATTATTAGAAATATGTAATTTCACAAACCATGTTTGGATACATCATGTTTCAGTGGACCACAGACCGCACATCAAAGACACCACAGACTTATCAGAGGTAGAAGATAAATAGTTCTGACTTATTATACCTGAAGAACGGAACAAAATGAAGGAGAAGAGAAAGTAGAAAAAAAACAAAAACAAAAACAAAACCAGTCAGTCTATAAATGCTGGATTACATCAAGTTATGTATGTATGCTTATCTCCTCTGAGACATCTTGTAGGTAATGACAGCTACTTTAGAGAATTCACTTATTTCAGTGGAAAGGGAAACTGTTCAACTACAACTGTGATTCTTTACAAAAATCATCCAAATATACTACTAGCTAAAATTATTTTAAAAGAAATGTTACAAATTTCCCCATCATCTAGTCATTTAAATTTGAGTAATATTGTTCTGCAGTATGATATGTACTCTTAGATGGAATCTTTCTTTCTAAACTGCTGTGCTTGGTAGGACTCTCCTGATTTAATTAGAGTGACACCTTGCATGGTTTTATAAACCATTTACTGAGAGCAAAATTTATCAGACCACCAGTAATCACTTTAACCCAATCTGAAATGGTCTGCAGTTCCTTGTGAAATACATACAATCATATTTCATCAGATCAACTACTAGTTTCATTCCAGAAGCAGAAAAGCAGGTGGTCATCTTTTTCTGACATCCCTATACTTCTGACAACAGCAAACTTATTCCTCACTAAATTTAACTGTTTTCACATTGAACTTCAAAGTGCAGCTATATTCCTCCACAATTTATTACCAGTTTGTTAACATATTAAGGATATCTCCTAATTTGAAAATGCCATGATGTGGTCCAAACAATTAAATCCAGCATTGTATTTCTAGAATTATTAAAAATGAACTTTAAAACCTTAGAAGTGTTGTCAGGAACACTATACAGCTGATAAGAATTTTCCTGACTAAAAGTAAATTGCTTAAATTTATTGGTTGCTATGTAAAAATTTAATGGAATAACTAACCATAGGTCAAGTGTTGTAAGAACAGAGTATGACATGGATGAGAAATAATAAATACTTACTAAACATAAAACATAAAAAAATAATATAAACATTAAAAAAATTCAGCAATGGTAAATTTCAGTATGAAACCCTCAATTACTGATTTGCAAAATGTTGTTATAATATCATTCCTAAAGAAAATTTCTTGTATAACTAAGGTAGAGGTTAAATCAGAAATAACACAATAATAATCTAAATATTATCTCTTTCAGCATGAACAGCACATCCCCACTCTCTGGTAAATTTACATACTTTCCATATGGAGGGTGACAGACATTTTAATGATGAATAATCAAGTTAATCAAGTTAAATCTAAAGGTCATTTGTTATGTTTATTCATTATGAAAGAGAAAATATCACATTAACTAGACTGAGAAACAGTGAAAAGGTTACATTTTTGTAATAGTGGTAAAAATATCTCAGATCCTATAAAACTTTTCACCTTTCAGGTAACAGAATTGGTTACATATGCATACGTAGGTCACACTCCCATGAAGTGCCTCCCCCAACTATCTTCTTTGCTTATGTTTGAAGAAGTTTGAACTTTAGCAATGTTTGGATAGAGAAAAAAAATCCCACTGGGCTCTGGTTCACATGTTATTAAATATTATTCCCTCCCAGGGGATTTTTAAAATTTAGATTTTCATTCTGAAAGTACCTTTCTGTGTCAGAGAAAATAAAAAAGAAATAACTATTCACCAAATCAAATCAGGAGAGGTCTTCTAAGTTGTACATGAACTGAAGGATGGTAGAGCGGCCTTGTCTCACAAAAGGTTTTGACATGGGGTTTCCTGGAGTGCATAACTGCCTGTTTGCAAAGCTGTTCAGGGTACTGCACTATATCACATGAAGAGATGTCGCAGTAAAAACAACTGCCCACATCAACAGGCATGTGCAATGTCAGTCTTAGTGTAAAGGTGTTGTGAGGGCCAGTGGCTCCCTGCGGTTGGGGCAACAGGGGCATTGAGGGCTCCCCAGGAGAGCCAGCCAGGAGGGTCTGACAGCCAGGGCCCATCCCACCTCCAGCCAGGAGCAGGGCAGCCCAGGGCACAGAGGTAACTTCAGCCCTGGGCTTCAGTGCCTCGCTGAGGATGGGACAGACTGAAATCCGGCCATGATGTTGGCCCATGTGTGGGCTTGACTTGGCAGGGCCACTGGCCAGGCATATGGCTGCAGGGAGGCAGGAGCTGTAGCTCAGGCAGCCCCAGGCAAGAGCCTCAGCTGAAAGTGGCTGCCCTGGGTCTGGGGTTGGCCCTGACCATGGCTTGCTCACAGTGTCTGGAGCCTCTCCGCACATCACCAGTTTTACTCGCTTGGCCCTGGGCCCCAGGGTGCCAGACCCCCAGGATCAAGGATGTTCTCAGGCCCCTTACACTTATTACTGGCTAACCTTCCCAGCTTTTATAAGAACTGATAACATATGTTTGAAAAAGCATTTATATTTCAGTATGTTATGTATTTTTCATAGGCACACCTGCAAAGTATGAACTGATTCAGTTGAGTGCTAATGATTTTCAGTACCACCAGCTTTTCTGAGTCAGGAAGAGTTGTTGGAGTAAAACCACTGAGAAATAAAGCATCAATCTAGGTTTCTCTGAGGTATTAATAAAGTGCCAGACTAGGCTTTCAAAGCACTTTCTCTTGGACCGACTGCTCCCTCTCGTCTGCTCAGATCCTTCCCTCACTCTGTCTCAGTTTCATGGTGCTCCCTTGGGGTTCAACACCATTTTCTTCCCTAACAATGTCTATCTTCCCTGAAAATCCTTGCAGTTACAGTTCAGGGTGAAATAAAGCCAGGTGTACTTGAAAACAAAGATAAAAAATCATAAATAAATAACACCTAAACAAGTAGTACATTAATATAGCTGCCAGAATTGCTAGACACGTTTCTGAGTCTGATGTGTGGTAGCACCATGACACAATAACCATTGTTCCTGCTCTAGCTTGGAATGAACTTGGGATCGGAGACCTGTCCAAGTAAACAAAACAATGCCAGAGCCTGGGCACAGTCCTACAATTATCTTAAATGTTAACACAGCCTCTGCATCACTTGTGCCAACTAGCACTTTCCCAAGAGGCCCTGGCACCAGAGTATTTCCAACATCCAGTTTAGCTTTAGCCACTCATCTGGAGAATGCAGCCATGGAATAACCATAGCCCTCCTCAGTCAGGCAGTGGAGATACTATCTGGTACTGACTTACGAAAGGATCTGATACATAACATCGCCATTCAAGTTGTCCTACTGGACAATTATCCTAAAGTCTAAGTATGAGCAGCTTAAACATGCTGCAAAGTTTCTTTTAACAGATAGATAGGTACTTAGCAACATAAGTGTTCACACCTGTCCAGGTCCAGAGCATGAAATTCACCCAGTGGTCCATGTTTCACATTCTCCTGTCACAGTGCTCCTCTCTCACACACTGCCATAGTAGGGCTGCAGCTGCCTTCTTGGACTGGACTCCATATGCCAGTCATGATCTGGCATGTGAGGCAGAAGATAAGCTGCTGCATTCCAACTAAGGTATTCTCTAATCCCTTTACACAGGGCAGAGTTAGCCACAAAGCGGATTGCATCCATGAGCCATGCTCCTCCAAAACATCTCAGGATGTCTCCCTGTTACATACCTTAGTTTAGTTATGCTCCTGCATTTTTTCTTCTTTAGATTGCACTGGTTTATTCCATTCTGTCATGTTCTTCATCTCTTTTCCACTGTCTTTCCATTTACTTCCTTTATAGTTAATACTTGTTCGACTTTTAATAGCTATACTCCCACTTCTCTTTCTTTTCTTTTCTTTTGCTGTTTTACTCTCCCACCTGTGACATCACTCTCAGAACAATCCCTAGTTCTTCAGACACTCCACTTCTGCTTATGCTGGTAAGTATCCTATTGACTAATTTTCTCTCTTTCACTCTTACCAAATAGGTACACAAAGCTGTTCCTACCAGAGATCTAAGCAGACCTCAGACAGACTCCTCACTCCCCCTTAAGATGTCTCTTATGGATCTGCTGCAAACACCTCTTCCCAACTTGTCACTGTATTTTGTACTACAAAACACTTTTTGATTTGTTTCTTAAACTCTAACTGCCAAATTCCAAAATGTGAAGTTAAAAAATATCACTACATCTCTACCACAAAGGCATTGTTCTGAGCAGCTAAAGTCTCACTTTCCTCCCAGTGAGATCAACTGAACGCTTTCCATGGAATTCAGTGGTAAAAAGATTCACCCCAGTAAAAAATAATCTAGAATAATATGAAAGTATAATATAGCAGAATGATTATTTTTCTTGCTGTCATCTTCTTCATTATCACCAGTGATCTGTTAGCATATTTCTTTAGTTTTTATTTCAATTCTTTCAGCATTTCTGACAAATGAACACATCATCTGACAAATCAGAGCACAGGAAATAAACACACTTGATATGTACAACTATTTCAAAGTACAAAAAGAAGACGAGATACACATTCAAGCACTCTTCTGACAGTGTATTTCTTCCAGCTTATTTGCTTTGACATTAACTGTACAAATAGTGTCTTCTAAGCCTGAGCAAACAAGCCTCTTTTAGCAGCATGACAGATAATGTTAGGAAATCTAAAGAATACCTGAGATTATCTACTTTGTGACTATGGTGCTATATTATTTTTTAAAATATATTTGGCAAAGTAAATTAATATACAGATCCAAAAATCTGTCACTGAATATGTTCATCAACTTGTTCACATCATTAGTTTCAGTCATTTTTCATATGTGGATGACATTTGATGTTTTCAGTTTGAGGAATTTTAACCTCCAATATGGTACTCCTCTCTCTCCGTCAAAGCTTACATACTAGTAGCTAGAAAAGTAAGTCACATGCTTTAGAGAAACAATCTGTTACAGAATCATTCTGAGGTAATTTCTCTAGCAAGTAATGTGCAAAGGCAAACAATCACTTGTTTAAAACTCATGTCAAACAAGAGAATAAGACAAAACTCATCTTTTTGCTACCTTTTGAAGCATACGAGACTGACGAATTTCCTGAACCAGTGGAATGTGCTGTCTCACATTACGGGACAGCAGGGAAGAACATTTTGATATTCTTCAAGACTTATAAGATGTTTGAGGGATGAACCAAAGGTGGAGAAAGAGAGGGATCTATCTCATTTGGGCATGAACAAGCATAGGAATATAGCATGATAAAGGGATAAAAGGAGCTAGTCACATGTAAACAGGTTCTCATCAATATGTCCATCTGGCCATGCCCTCCTCTTGATCAGTAGCCTGTCCTGTCTTCTCATTAAACTCCATGTTTAACTGTTTTCCTGAGTGAAGGAGCTCTTTTCGTACGGAGGTCTGAGTGCCAGTAGCGGGAGTCAGATCACAGATCATATGGCCTGTGTGTCTGCGGTGCCAGCAGCTGCAGCAGGCACGGGTATGTGCACCAGAGTGTGATCACTAGCAAAGATCAAGCTGGGCTATCCAGAGAGTAGGGAAGCAATGTGGGAGCCAGGAGGGTGAGTGTGTCACTCAGAGAGAGACAGCTGAGGTTCAGTTCTGGCAAGACCAAGATTTTTTCAGGCCAGGTGCCAGGGATACTGGGGCTAGGAAGATGAACAGGAAGACCCATTTGTATATGTACATTTGTCTCTGGGAGTGAGACAACTGGGGAGAGCAAGGATGCAGGGACCAGCTACCAGGTAGTCATTGTGCATATCATATATTGTACACATGTATACTTATATTTCCTACTAACAGACCTTCATTCTAATCAGCCAGAGAGGGGATCAGACTTTTCATGTTCCTTGATGTTTGTATGAGTGCTTAGTGTTTTCTGTCTGGGTTGATCTTTGTGGCCATGTCATGTGTACGTGTATAAGTGTACTAGGTACTGTGTGCATGTGTGTGTGCCATTGGGAATATGTGCTCAGCCTCACTCCTGGCTGGACTTGGGGAAATGGAGGTGCAATAACCTTACCTTTTTCAGGCTGCAAGTTTCAGCAGCCTCTACCAGTGATAAGAACAAAAAGATTGGAAATACAAAACTGGAATGTCATCTAATCTTTTAAATTTTACAACACCACAGAATAAATCAGAGAATATCCACCTGTAGAATACTCTGTTCTAATATTAGGATTTCAGGAAAAAAAAAAATTGACAGACATGGAAAACGTAAGACACAAATAATGACATTGACTATCTTGTGGAAAATTTTAAATAAGAGAAAAGTTACGATCCAAGAGAATTTTCTTCCTTAGGAGAAAAGTTAAAATCTACTGCGTTCAGATATGGGTGCAAATTAACTAGAAAGAACTTCATGAAAATATGAAAGTAAGATTGGCTTTGTCTATGTCCTTTCTTGGTTTAAGAAAAAGGCATATTTAGTTAAACAAAAACCATATCTAAAAGCAATAAATGAAAATGCTTTGTTACAATGTGCATAATTCAGCAATGGTACTCATTGTCTTATGTTAATAGTCAACATAAGGCAGATGGCTAAACATGCATATTAGCTCAGTAAAATACTAGAAAGATTTTATTTCATATAAAAACAGAGAATATTTACAACTATGAATATTGTGTAGGATAACACAATAGGAATTCAAGCCTTCATTCTTCAGTGCATAAACTGATGACTAATTACGGATCATACAAAAAGAATGCCCTTCTAAACACACTTTTCTGTAATAGTTGTTGTAGTATTTCTTGTGTCTGGAAGTCTCTGTTGATGAAAGTAGAATACTATAAATGAGTGATCCAGAAAGTGTATTGAATATGACATTCTTAGGATCCATTTTAGCTTACATAGTTTTTATTTATTTAAATCACCTTAGCACTAGACAGTTGTCACAGCTCTCTCATCTATTAAAAAGTAGGTCATCCAGTTTTCAAAAAGTTTAGAATGGTTCTAATTCTTATTGCCGGTTTTGTTAATGCTGATGTTTCAAGCAGTGGGACACTTTTCAGTTAACTAATTTTTTTCCACAAATATATATGTTTTATCATTATGGAGAACATTACAGAAGCAGAGAGTAGTAACTAATTATGCAACATCTTTGCTTAATTATATTTCTCATCAGCAGAATAAAACCCCTAAATAATGAATATGAGTTCTTTAAAATGTATGCTGGATCATATATCAAAGGCAGATCCTTGGCAATGTTGTTTGCCTCTTAAAGATAATACTAATCCTAACATAAAATGCCATATCTTCTCTCCACTGAGAGGATTTGTTTTTTCTTAGCTGGAAGTCTTTGTTCTGAATGCTTTCTCATGGTGAAATCTACCGTAATGAATATGGCATTTCAGCATTGTTATTGCACAGTAGGTTGCCCATTGTCTTCAAGTTGCTAAAAGTCCAGGAATCATATTGTTATTGTTCAAAGCATTTAAAATTGCATCTGCAGATTTTTTTTAATGAGCTATGTTCTCTTTTAATTTGTTGTACATTTATTACAATGATGGAAATGTACACTGGTTCTTTTTTTGATTTAGTAAGTCTTCGGTTGTGGAAGTCATATGTCTCTAAAGTTTTCCTCATTTAATATCTCAGACAGCTGAAAAAAAAAAGCTCTTAGCTTGCTAAAATTTTATGGTGTTCACTTAAAAACTTTGATATTAGTTTCAGATATTACATAGAGTGGGTAAGTCCTGGGAAATTTAAAAAGGAGGGATTAGCATTTCAGCTCCAGGCTGTGAATTCTAGTTTGGTAGAGATCAACTATTTGTTTGATAGAGATCAACTCTCAACCTGTATGGTTTAAGCTTTGGTTCTAAATGCACTTATTGACAAACATTTTTTAACTACAGTGCCATCCATCCTTCCAGATGCTAATCATGGTTAAGAAAAATAAAATATATATAGCACCAGAATTTCTTTCCCAGCCTTGGAGAATGGAAAGTCTCCCATCTCTTGACCACTAAGGTCAAGAAATCAGACCAAAATCCCAAGGTTTACCTTGTTGCCTTTGTAGATTTTTCTTTCGTATACCAGCTCTGTGTGCACAGATTTAGTGTCTGTGAAAGTTGCTGTAATTGTATCTCTGGAGACTGAAGTCCTTTTATGGAGTCACAGAGAAAGCAAAGTGCAAGCAGCAGTCAAGAACATTTTCCCTCTGGCACACTTCAACCTTGGCCTGACGATACACAACTCCAGAGGTGATAAAATGCCATTCCCTATTCTTCGCTGAGGTGATGCCACTGGACTGCAACTTATAGGAAGGATGCAAATCAGGTCGCCTTAGTAAAAGACACATCCCTACAAGCTTACAAAATAACCAGAAATAGTGAGTGTTTCTGAGAAAGGAAATCCTATGTCCGGAGAGGAATTGCAGAGACCTCAGTACACAAAACATTCATAACAAATTCTCTTTACTCAAATATATGATCTAAATAGTCTATGTTCTAGTCTTCTATGAACTGCGTATTCATCTCACGACATATTGAACTTTTCTGCCATTTAAATCTTTAGAAAGATTTTACACAACATAAATCAAGAACTTAATCTGATTTTTCCTTAGCACTCACATGGCCTGATCGGAAAATAGCTGAGACCCTCAAAATTGCTAGTATATTCAGCTACAGAAACACTTCTGCAAATAGAGAATTGTGGTTATCATCATACTATAGACGAACAGTTAGTTACAGAAAAGGATCTAGGCAACAGAAATGGGGCCCGATTAGCCCGGGCTGCACAGCAAGCTAATGTGTTTACAAAGCTTCTTATTTCTCAGGAAGCTCATTTGAATAAAATGAGATATCTTTAAATAGCGCTGGCATGTCTTGTGTAAAGATGCTCTCTTTCTGCATGCGCATGGGAGTCTGCAGAAAATCCTATAGCTGTGGGTCCTTGTCCTTTCATTTTTCCTGCTAAAAAGTAGCAAGGAGAAATATTAACCACTTAGAATCATGGGAATTCATTGTCTATTGAGACTGAACAAGAAGATACTTTCTCAGAAAATTTATTAGATTAGTTTGATGTGAGATGTATATAAAGATAACTCAGTAGATTTCTTCCTTTGGTAAGTAATTTTAGATAGAGCATCAGTCAAAGAAATTATTGTTCTGGTATGACTCTAATAGGGGACAAGCAATTTAACTTTCTTCCTATACTTCATTATTCCGCATCTTACCCTGCCCTCTCATCTTATTGACATAATTTGCATTTCCAAAGCAGCATTGTAGATCCTTTCTGACTCCCTGACACCAAATCTCAAACAAAAAGGATCAGCACATTTCACTTCTAGAATGTTAGTAGTGTTACCTCTGGAGTAGGGCAGCAAGGCAAATGGTCCAAATGAGTCCTCCCACAGCATCCATAGCTGGATAAGATGTGAGCCAGTGCAAGAAAATACCCTTTTGAATGGCACATATGGGAAAAAGTTTTTTCCATTTACAAAAAAAAAAAAAATATCCATTCCTATTTGTAGTGTTGTGAGAAATTACAGTATTCAGCAATATCCCTTTTTGGCACTACAAACAGTAACATTTTGAATTCAAATCTAAAAAAAAAAAAATATTCTATTGTAAAATCAGAATGCTATAGTCAAAATAATAATTTCTCTGGAAAAAAAAAAAACAACCTCACTGATTGTGAGTGTTTGTTTTCATTCCCAGAGATATTCATTCTGTCCAACATCACATTTCTGACTTGAGAACTCTCTTATATTGTGCAGTTAAGTAGTAGTTTCTATTTTGGATTTGTCAATTGTTAAAATGATACTGTAAGCACTGCAAAAAAATAACATACCTTTGTCTTTTTTCTACAGTTTTTGAGGATCTTTCATGATTTTCCAAAGTTCTCAGAATAGAGAATTTATATAGAAGAATTAAGGATATTTTAATGTTTAAGAATATACAATTGTTTATCCTTGAGTATTTTAATATACAGTTATTTTGCATTCAATTAGCACTTTGTTTATATGGCTGCAACTGCAACAAAAGATAGTTAAGCAATGGATTTTAGAGGTATATAATGCTTCTATTGCTGGATTTCCTGAGGATATAATTTGGATTTCATGTCTATACAGAGACAGAAGATCAACCAGAACTCTTAGACTCTGAGACTAGATTGTTTTCGTGTTACTTTTCTTCCTTGACAGTTTTCTGTAGATGACAAGATTTGAGTAAATGTCAAAATATGCTGCTTATATTGGCCAGTGATAAGATTCTACTTGGTTCCTAAGGCTCAGTGGACATTGTATTTAACATATAATGCACTTGAACACTAGGTTTTGTTCAGAGTTAAGCTCAAACTTCAATTTTTACCTCGATAAAACTAGTGGTTTTATTGAGTTAAAAATACAAACTGGATGAGCAATTGGAACTAATCTATCATGGCTCTAATCTACAGTAGGAAAAATAAACCTACAGTTCTGGGGAAAGAATCAGTATTATATTAGCTTGCAAACCCCACAATTATATTGAACTGGACAGGACTTTTCAGGTCAGCAAAGATTGTTCCCTGTCATGTTACAAAAGCCTGTGCAGAAATACAGCAAATTTCATCTTAAAATCAATTGTTTCTAAGCCTTTCTACTTCTTTTCATAGTGGTAATTAAAGCATTCTAATACTTTTACCATATATTTATTATTGATTAGTATGTGTCATTTGTTTTCATGCAAACATGGCTCTTTTATTTCTCTGTCCTTATATTGCCCAGATGTATGGCCCTTAAAATTCTCATGGGAAAAAAGTGATCATATTTTATTTCAGCCTTCACTGAAGATTAAGCAGAGTAAGCTCTTTTAGTGTGTTCTAGCAAGAGAGATGGTCTCCACTACATTGACCAAGCTAGATTGTTTCTGTCCTTTAATTAATCTTTCTTCAACTCAGCTGATCAGATCTGAGCACAACAGTTTGGTAGAGGTGTCTCTGTCTCCTTATGTATTAATTCTTCCCTACATACAGTAGAAATACTTGGAAAATATTCCTTCAAATATTTTAAATACTCCAAAGACTGCATTTGGGTTTTTTGATAACGACATCAAACTGCTCCACTAATTATTGTATTCTGATTGTATAATGCAATAATATATTCAAAAGATGATTTATAAAAATAATTGGTTTTAGTATAACTGGCATGATATCCTAGTCCTATTTGTTATCATAAACAAGGCAATCCACTATGCCAGTTCCCTCTTCAGTCAGTCTTTTCCCACCTTTCTACTTTATTTGTCCTGTCCACCTTTGCCAGTCATTACCTCAAGTAACAGAATTTCTATCACTTCGCTGAATTTCAGATAGATGAGATTTACCATATTTCCCTTAATTAATCAATCCACTTGCCCCATAAAACTATTCAATTAGTTAATAAAGATAACTTACATTTCTCATTTGCCTCTAATCAGTCCTTTTCTTTTCAGTGTTTCTTGAAGTTTCTATAATGCTTCCATCTGATATTGTCTTTCCTTACTGTTCAGAAAAGGATGCTAATGGTAATAATGTGCAGGATAGGACCCTGCCATGGTGCAAAACCTGTTAAAAGCTGAATTGTTTGTTTATTTTTTTTTTCTTTTTATACTTTAGCAACAATTTTTTAGCTTATCTTACACATAAGGATCTACCGGACTGAATCTCAGAGTGTGTGCAAAAGAAGAAGATAGCAGGAAAGTAAGAGCCTTCAGGTTTAGAGTGGCAGAAAGAGATTAGCTGTTTGAAAACACGGCTAGATGAGCAAATGCAGGACAGTCTGTGGATATGTCAGCAGCAAAGAGGATGTGATAAGTATATAAAGCAGAGGAAAGAAAAAAAATGAAGGGAGTACGAAAGAGACTGGGGAAATAAGAAACTGAAAAAGTGAAAATAGAACATGAAACTTCCTTTTTTGATGAATAAAGACATGGAACATGGAAGAAAAAAAAAATACAGAAAAAAAGAAATTTATATGAAAGAGATTATGTAAAATGACAGTGGAAGATACCAGGAAATGAAGAGTTAAATAAAAAGAGAAGTACATAGGAAAGAATAAAGACCCTAGAAGTAAGGAATTTGCTCATTGAAATGTAGTGCTAAAACAAGATAAATGAACAGAGGCTGGGTAACATAGAAATGAGAAATCTTGAGCAACCCTCGAAGTCAGTAACTTTCCTTACTCTACCAATGTGTGTTCAAGAAAATTAACCAGGTGTCCAAGTGGTTCTGGTAAATTAAGGAGAGTTGTTGGCCATTCAAAAAGATATTTCCCAAGTGATTTGTGGCTGCAAGTGCAGCCAGGCACTCGTTCAACATTCCTAAATAATAATGAATTCAGCAGCAACTGAAGACCCTTGGCAACTCACTGGACTATGCATTTCAGAAAAATGAGCCCACAGCACTGGCCATTTTTAAAGTAGTCTCTTAACCAGGAAAAGAAACTATAGATCCCTGAAAACAACCACAATATTAACCACTTTGGGTTTTTTGAAGAGACTACGGTTTCTGGCAGCCAAAACTGTAACCTGTGTATTCCGCAATGACTAAGTGTGGGAAAGGGGATCTCCTATTGCTGTTCAATACTGAAATGTTCACTTTGTCATATAGGTAACTTCTACAAACAGGAAGGACATGAAGGAGACTAGACTGAGTTTAATCAAACACATACTACCATTGCTGTTTGTTATTTTGTTTAAGGCTTCACTTCCTTCACAGCCATATGCTGTAATTCAGTTAAAATAACCTGCAAAGGTTGGCATTGGCTTTTCTAGGATTTGAAGGTGCATAGCATTTTAGAAGTGTATGTCCTGAAAGAGCAATTTGCTAGTGTGAGGGGGAAGGGGATATGCGGTTAAAATAAAACTTGTTCAATGTTAAGCATATGTCTCTAAAATTCACAAATTTCTGTGAAATGCAGACATTTCAAGAGAAAGAAACCCTTGGCTCTTGCATATAGCTTTGATATTTTCCAATATAAGTGTGATATGACAATAATTGGTAAGCAGGAACACGTATGTATATAGCCCAAACAATAACATTTAAACAAACACATTTTTTGACAAAGAACAAGAAAATGTATGTTTATATAACATAGTTGAGATAACAGCACTACTGGAAAATTTCTTATTTCTATGTCCTCACTTTAAGACAAAGAGGGAAAAAAAAAGTTATCCAAGCCAATTCTTGAGTTAAATTTCAGTTTTGTTTTGAGATGGGAGAATTCATTACATAGAAAGTCAGAGGAAACATTTTGGTTATTACAGTTCATAGAAAGCATTTTCTGTGAGAATATTTTTTTTTAATTTCAACTTGCTGTAGTTCATACATTGTAAAATATTGCTAGCTGTGAGGTACAGGTCACAGTCAAAGCTGACTGCAGCCAAAAGGAATCTGTGTGTATATGTATGTCTATTTCAGAGTTTCCATTGACACCAGAAACTGTGGTTTAAACTCCAAATTGATGGGATTTTATTTTTTTTTAATTACTCAAACTTATTCAAGTAAGCTTAATTTCTGATGTGGAACAGAAAAAAATACAGCCTCGTTTACCAGGTGTCAGGTCACTGAGCTTGCCAACAGACCATATCTGCCTTGACCAGCTTCACCTGGGACCTCCCCACCAGGCACCCTTGGACGAGGTCCCCAGCCCTTCTCCAAGCTGACTGCCAGGGAGCAATGCCAGCAGGGCTGTGCTGCAGGGTGGGGTGAGCCCAGTGCTGCAGGTGTCAAGTGATTCGTATGAGAGAGACAGTAGCTGTCTGCCTTCAGGGAGGACTCCAGTATGCCAGTGCCACCAAGTCAACAGTCCCACAAATAGAGTATGCAGAAGTGTATATAGACTCTGAAGAGGGTTTTCGGTAATTTTCTTCTCTCTGAATTAATATATAGGTTATTATTCTTATATATATATACATATATATATATATATATAATTTCCCTTCTATCTTTTACACAGGAGCATAATTGTACCGTAATTTTTTTCCTGTTCTTGGATTTTTAGTCAGCTTGCATTGTTGCTTATACCTATAGCAAAAGCCTATTTCCATCAAATATATGATTGGAGCATTTCTACTTCTGTTGGAGATGTTATATGTAGTTTAGGAGGAACTAATGTTATAGGACCTTTGCTGTGTTTGCTCAGGACCATAAGTAGACACAGCTCATGGATGTTTACTAGCATGGCTCTGCCCCAAGGAACTTTGATTCTAGTTCGACACAGCATAGAAAAGTTTGAGAAGGGACAAGCACGTAGGGAAGAGGAAAAACCAGATATGATTCTATGATAATGCAAGCCAAAATCACAAGCTGTGCTTAATTTCAATCAATGTTTAGGGAAGAGTTTACTTACCACATTATCTTAAGGAACAAATTATGCTTGTAAGCTCTATTATAAACAAATAGAGTAGCTTTTTCATTAGTACTTATTGAATGATAATTAGTGAATGTCTACAGTTCTATTCACTTAAAAAGTATATATTTTCTTCTCCCTCCTCAGATATAATAATTTTATTAAGAAGCAGCTATGAGTAACTCAGAAGAGTCAAACAAGTATTGAATGAGTTGTAAAAAGGTTAACAGACTCCCTATCGTGAGTGCTGGAAAATATAAAAATTCGCGGTTGGGGGTTTTTTGTTTTTGGTAAAGAATGATTCTACTGGTGTAGAAGAAGAACAGAACAAAAAAAATAGTTATGATGTCTAATTAATAAAAAAAAAAATGCAATATTGTTTAAATTTGTAAAAGTTCAATCGTAGTTCCATAGCCTTTTTGGGAAACGCTATTGAGTGTAGCACTGACTAACAACATTTGTTTAATGCATCTGCAGTGGAAAATGGGGATTCTTGATCTGGCACCAATTCAAATAGTGATCAAAAAGAAGCTCTTTTCTCCTGAAAAACATGGTTTACTTTACTAGGAAAAAAGAAAAAAAACAAGCAAACAAAAAACTCCCGCATTAGAATCAGTCAGTCAATTAACCAAATGGGGTTTTTTGTTATATCTCTCTATATTTAAATTAAGACATAAAGGTGCAAACACTCATCACCTGTAGGTGGATATAAATCACTACAAAAATAATATCATTTCAGTTTTCCCAGAAACAAATATTGAACTCTACAGTAACAAAAATACAAGGAAAATCCAGGATAATATAATGTAAATCCATGGAAAGGTGAACAGCAAAAGTGTATATTTTTTTTTAACTTACTAGGTTTGGGTGCCATAAGATGAACTTCCTACTTTAACCAAGTTTGATATTTGTGATCTTTGCTCATATATCTCTTATAATTTAACAAATCAGACAATGATTTGTACGATACAATAAAAAACTGCAGTACAGTGCTGACAGTTTTCTCACTTTTATAACGGACTTACTGAGATAGCATACTTTTTAAAACTCTGTTCTAACTGGTTTTTTTTCTGATGTAAACTTTTACATTAACAGAACAATTTATGTAAGTGTCAAGACATAAATATTTGATGATGGTTGTAAAACAAGAGGGATGTTATCCCTCTAAAATGTTAACATTTCTGGTAATAAAGTCACTTTTTCTATCAAATAAAACTTTTTTTTTATCATATAATTTTGTTGCCAGGCTCATGTAATAAAGAGGTCAGGAAATGTACTGTTAAAATATGACTGTGCTTTGTTACTTTATTGGTGCCTTTAATCATTCATTCATTAACTTGTCCAGAATGTCCATTTTTATAAAGCAAGAGTATAAAATGTGATCCCTGACAGTATCCCTCTTCATAAAATACTACTGATAACAATTCTATGTTGAAATTCCATCATACATACTTCTATTAAGTTTTTCCTCAGATCTGGATCAACAAATCATATTGTTAGAAGCAGAGAAGCCATTCTCATTATCAGATTTAATTCAATTTATTAATAACAATATTTCCTCATGTTCTTGTGCAACCTTTGAACTCATTTCTTAATCGACAGCAGTGGAGTCATACTACATTATACTGGGTCATGTTACATCAGAAAGTGGCCCTGTGATGAAATGGATTGTGACTACTACATTTCAGGTCCTCTCCCACTCCTTAACAATACCAAGAAAGTCCATGCAAACATTCTCAACATTCTCTTCTCTGCATCCTGCAGACTTGTGCCACCTATATACAATCATGACATGGCAGTGAAGAACTTTTACTAAAGCATTTCCACTTTATACATGCAAGTTAGCCTAAACAATTTGCTGGCCTTTCTTTCTGCAGAATTACAGCTACAATAAACTTTTGAGCACTGGCTTGTAAGCCAGCAAACACTCTGTCATCAAGTTCCACTTCTACACATCGTTTACTGTCTACATTAATTTAATGTATGTTAACAGATCTAAATTTGTGTTGATACACATGAAAGTCACAACCCTTGAAAACAGGGCTTGTGTCATCATTATCCACGAGAATCATATCTTTGCAGAACTAAATTCTGCAAAAATCTTTGCAGCTTAAGTATCCTTCTTAAAGGTTTTGGAAGCACAGATAAGTTCTTTTAATAATTTCTGGGGATTTGACTAATGTAATTCCAGTGGATAACCAACTATTTTCATTAAATTGGATGATTTAGATTTTTTTCTATGCCAATGGCTCTCATTTTTATTCATACATCCACGACTGTAGTCTTAGCCTGCAACTTAGTAATAACCTTCTACTTTCAAATTTCTCCCACCTTCTGTCTTACTTTATGTCTTTAAGTTGTTGTTTCCCTCTTTGATTTAAATGTTTATGAGACATTTTTTCTTACTATTTCGAGGCATCAAATTCCAACTCTGGTCTGAGCAAGGGCACCTCTGCTGAAATCCTGGAGTTACATCCATTACTGTTAGGGTTAACATGGGGCATTTTATGATGTACTTCATGGCTTCTGATGACAACACATTTCATTCTAATGTGACCTGGAGAGAAATAAACGAAGTCTTGTACTGTGGCAGAGTACAAAACAGGGAATACTCAAATGCATGCCTTATTTCAGTAGAGGTCAAAGTTTTACTTGTCCTAACTCAGAAGTGGCACAAATAATCAGACTTATTTCCAGGAATCAGCTCAAACACAAGTCAGAGGACACATTATGTGGATAACTGAAAGGTCAGTAACGGGGAGACATAATTTTTACAAACCCACAGTGAGAGCTTTTTCATCAATAAGTTTTCTTCAGAAATACTGATAGTTGAGTCTGTTTTTTGTTCACTCTGTGCACACGACGTGTCCTGCTGATTAACTAATGCACTCTGTACAAAAAGGACCTGTAGTGTGGACACTGTCTCAGCATGTCTAGAGTTTTCGGAAGGCATCCTGCTTCCTGGAGCTTCACAAAGCACCCGCATAGAGCTGATAGTAATTGTATGAGACAACAAAAACTACCATTTCACTCCATTATTTTTGTTGCTGTGAGCACTGGGAATTATCAGACTTTTCACTACTCACTATTAACAATATGTTCCTTTCAGAGCACACAAAATTTCCATTTCATCTCATTCATGCTTTTCCATCCTGTTCATTCAAAATATACGACTACTAAAATACTTCAAGTTGACTCATGTTTGTATTTTCTAATAAAAAGACAACAGGATAAGTGTCAGGATAAACCTGTGCAGGGCCCCTATAGGCCGCAGGGAATACCTGCCCTCTGACAGAGTGCCGCCTCCTTCTTGGACTTTGGTGTTCTCTCTGTTGTTTAATCACTATTTTTGTTCTCTCTTCCTCTGCCTGTGTGCTATTTTCTGTGTTTTCTTAAAAAAAAAAAATCTCCCAGATGCACCACTATCTTGACTGAGGGGCTCAGCTGTGCCCTACGGTGGGTTCATTGGAGCCAATGGAACCAGCTGTGTCTGGTAAAGGGACAGACCTGGCCTTTCCCCACAGAGGCCACTCAAATGGATCTATCTGGAAGGAAGACACTGTAAAGAGGATACATTAATAGAAAAAGTAATTCTTATAGGCAGTACAATTTTTTCAACCTTCTTATGAATAACACAAATTTCTTGATAGGAAGGAATCAGAATTAAAATTTATTTTCAATATCTTCTCTCAACACTTCCAAACCCAAAAACAGGTGGCTTTCTTCCCAGCTTGCTATTCATTTTGGTATAAAACATTTCTGGAAGACATCCGGTAAATGGAAGCTCTGAGTTAGTGCTGTGCATAAGAAAGGGAAAGGCAGAATCTGGAATATTTAACTTTGCTACCAGCCTGGACACCAACAATGTAAAAAAAAATAAAACAATAGAGTATAAGACCACAATGAGGAGGGATAGGAGAAGAATAAAGTTATAATTGATGTGATATGTCTTTTTCTCACTCTTACTCTGAAAGGCAGGGAAATACAGCAAAATCTGTATCAGGTTATATTCCTCAGCAGAAGGAAGTGATTGAGCTCCTAATTGTAAAGGACATAGCCAAGCTGACAGGGCTTGGCATTTGGGAACAGTATAAATAGCTATTAAAATATGGGTCTCATTCAAATCGCCATGACAGGGCAGAGAGATATAACATTACAAGGTCAGGTCATACCAATTTTCATGGTAGACTCAAGTCCAGCAAGCCAATCAGTCATCCAATACATTTAAGAATTTAACTAAACTAAGCTTGAAATAGAGGTCCACAGTTATATCAAAGACAAATGCATGAACACGTGTGGAAACAGATTTGGAAACACACACACACACACAAAAAAGAAAGGATTTCCCATTTTGGCTCCAAAACATAACCAATTTATTAAAGTAAGAGCAGCCTTTGGGAAAGTCAGGTTTAAATACATTTTCACTGCATAAATATAAAATAACAAACATTTTCTAAAGGAATATTTAGTTTATTTTAAACTTCTCATATGTTGTGCTTTATTTTGGATAAGAACTGCTTTGGGTACATACTTTCTTGGATTAAGTGTGTGAAAAGAGAACTCTGGAGAGGTGAAATGATCAAAAAGGAAGAAAAAAAATGAATAATGAGAGACAATAATATTATATACCATTTTGGTCTTCTAGTTCATTTTTTAATTATGCTAATGTACTGCATTGAGTGTTAAGTCACTGTTTATAAACATCACATTTGCAAGTTTTACTAATGCCATCTGTACTCAGCCATTTTAATGTATGAAAAATATGAAAAAAGATTTGAAGATATTTTGTTTGGCCTAGATCTTGTCTGGTTTTTACTGTTTTTAGTATTGGCAAAGGCTGTTTTCACCCAAAAAAAAACCTTTCCACAGGTCCTATTTTGCCCTAACCTGTGATGACTAGCTCATACTAAGTTATCTATCAATTGTCAGATAAAAAAAACATCCCCATCATACAAGATACCTGACTGATTCAAGCATTACAAGTGTTTGGAAGGAGTTGCACCAGAAGGCTTTCCACCGGATTCAGCTCTATTGAAATTTGTTAGGTCTCTCCTTAGAAAGACAAAGAAATGAAGAAAGTCATGTAGATCAATAAGTAAACTAAACCCTCCAAGACCTGCTTGCCCTCCTGATAAAGACTGCTTGCAGGTTCTGGGATATATTTCTGTGCATGCTGTAACAAACACGCACTGGCGTATTTTTGGAAGAGGAGCTTCCTGTCAAGCATAAAGATCCTTCTTTATCTGTTAGTAATAATAGCTACATGTCAGCATATTGCTGTTGACTATGAATCATTATTCTTTCATTGGTTTGTAGCTAGATCATCCCAAATGAGGAAGATTCTCAAAGATCTGATCCTTTCTGAGACAAATGTTATTGTTTTGGTTTTTCACCTGATTACTGGCTGATGATTATAGCAGAGCTTCTGCTGCAGAATATCTAATTAGGTAATTTGCAGAGTTGTTATTATATGTTTTTCTTTATCAAATGACAGCAGCTACAGAGATTAATAAAGCTGTCAGCTGTGGATAAATTCATAAGTGATTATTTCAGTTTTTATTCTCAAATGACACTTATTAGCATATTGTCTTTTTTATTGAGGGAACTGAAGTGGATAGATTGAGTAGAATTATCTCTTTAACATGAGGTAGCTTCAGGTTTTTTTTAATAGTGTCCTCCCTAGAGAAAAGTCCAGTAGCAGTAGAATTTTAACTAACTGATAGACAAAATGTTATTATTAGTACGGACTACATATTTAGCTGCTAATAAGGAGAATCATAAAGTGTTCAGAAAAAGGGAGGAGAATTCAGTAATAATTTTCAAGTGTACTTAGGCTAAACATTTTACAAAAATTGCATCCTTATGTTCTTAAAGTGTATATTTAGAAAAGTAACAGAATTCATTTTATTATTAATATACTTTTAATGACAATATGTTTTTGTTCAACATAGTAAATATTATATCATTTCCTCTTTCTTAACCGAAGCTTGTAAACTAGAAGTCTTCCATTTAACCTGTTCAGTGAATCCCTATGCTTATTTTCAAAAAGAATTCCATGACCATAGAGAGTTATCTCTGCCTCCACCCTTCCAGCTAATGATATTATTTTGTTGTTGGGTGCTTCTTAATGTAGTCATTGATGCTATATATGCAATCGGGTGGGATGGACACGAGTTTACTGGCATGAATCCAGTCATAGGACAGAGACTTTAAAATTAAAGGTCTTTATGACAGACTGGATTAATATTTCTACTGTAAAATATAAATAGCAATTACTAGAAAAATTGAATTCAATCCCTTTAAGACACTCCATGAAGCACAGCTGCAAAGTATAAATTTGGTATTTTTTAGGTAGTAAAAAACATAAGAGGCTTGTGTCATACAATTATCTTTCACCTACTTAAACAGAAAACAATTAATCATATCTTTACAACATAATGCAAACTAAATATTTGCATACTACTGAAGACATTGATTTGTCTACTTTTTTTACACACTTACACTACATGCAGTACTTAATATTACCTGAAATAATGTCTGCATGTTCATTCTTCTAGCTGAGAAAAATCCCTAAGAATTGCAAAAGACAATTTTTTTTAATAAAAAAATAAATATTTTTAAAGTATTTCAAAACTTATATACTTATATTAAGAAGATGTATCTTAGCAAAGTGTTAATTATAATGTTAAGCTTTATACAAGCTGCCTCTTTCTCTACTGCTTGGTCTCTCAGGAATATAAGCATAGTCTGTGGGTCTCTCTCCTAAAGTATAGTCAAGATCAAAGTTGTCTTCACCATAAACGGACTCTGCACTGCATTTCTGTTTCGCTTTTTATAAATACCTGTATTTGTATGTGCATGTTTGTAGAGCAACAGAGGCAGGCACTGATTAGCAAATGAACAAACAGATGAGGTATTTTGGTTTGCCTGGCTTGCAATGTACCTAACTCCTTCTGCTTTCTTTGCTCCGAAGGAGTTCCTTAGTCATAAGGATATTGTCTTTTATTAAAAGACAATTATTAAAAAGGAAATTTCTAAACCACCTACATCAAGAATCTTTCCCTCAGCAGTCCATATTCACTTTCCAATAACACAAACCAATCAAGTCTGAATTATGAAAGTATAAATAGAAAACTCATTTTAATTACATACACATTGCTTGGTGCTAAGTAGTTTATGTACATATTAAACTAGAGCACAAAAATGTGACACACCCACAGATACTTTTCAAGTAAAAAAGAAAATTTACATTCAGTAAATTACTTGTTCTTTCTCCATGGTGAATCACGGTGAAATTACACTATTTCTGTGCAAGGTCATGTAAGAAGTATGCAGAACTTCATTACCTGTGGAGAAATCAGAAAAGAAGTTTTGTTTCAGGACTTATTCAAACTGAAATTTCTCTAATTCACTGTGGTACTTTCCCTTTTTTGCTCTACTGTGTAACAGTCCAACTTTCTAGTAGATCGTGATCATCTCTCTACTGCATCTGTTCCTTTAGGGCACACTAACTGCATCAAGATTGTCATAAAGAGAAGTCTCAAGGTCAGGTTTTCCAAGTCTACCCAGAGCTGGACATAGGGCAAACTGCCTAGCACATTTGAAAGAGGAGTAAAAGGGGACCACCCCAAGGTTCAGCTTTAAATAGCTTTCATACGCATACTGCCTTCACAGTAATCAAGCCCAACCTATTATGTCCATGTATCCAATTTGCTCTTACAACATGATCAGTAACATATAAATACAATGCTTTGGAAATATTTCTCAAAAAGTTCCCAGTTCTGCCTGTTACGCAGACATTATAGATGTCCAGATTCTAGTCTTAATGTTACATTGGACTTCATATCAGTCCCAGCATTGACCAAATCAACGATGGCACAAACAAAGCATGTTTACTTTAAGGTATGAAGTCCCTTTATTTTCTTGAGACCAAGCTTTTCAACTATGTCTGGGCTTTGCATGGATCCCTCAAAAAGGAAAGTGTTTCTGCCACATTTTCCCCAAATATCCCTGACTTGACTACTTAAAATATGGCTATATGATTAGGATCTAGATTTTCATACAGCCCACTGGTTTCAGTGATGATGCCAATACTGTAACAAGCCAGAAGTGTTTACACTTTCCATCTTGATCTATGCTTGTCAGCCTTGGCTAACATAATTTATACAGAAAAAATAAATAAAGTTAACCATGTGTTTCCTCAGTCTTTACTTCATTAATAGTGGAGGTGTCTAATTACATCACAAAAAAAAAAAAAAAAAA
>WHYT01017213.1:75148-184027 GCA_009806455.1 Tetrax tetrax | reverse complement strand
TCTGAGCAACCTGATCTAGTCAGGGAGGTCCCTGCTTCTTGCAGGGGGGTTGGACTAGATGACCTTTGAAGGTCCCTTCCAACTCTAACCATTCTATGATTCTATGATTCTATGATTCTATTTTAAAGCCATTACCCCTTGTCCTATCGCAATAGCCCTGCTGATGAGTTTCTCCCCATCTTTCTTATAAATCTCCTTTGGGTACTGGAAGACCGCTATCAGGTCTCCCCGGAGCCTTCTCTTCTCCAGGCTGAACAGCCCCAACTCTCTCAGCCTGTCCCCACAGGAGAAGTGCTCCAGCCCTCCGACCATCTTTGTGGCCCTCCTCTGGACTCAATCCAACAAGTCTATGTCTTTCTTGTGTTGGGTTGATAAGCTAGGAAAAATATACTTTGAACAGTCACATATGGATGTCCAGAGGACTGGAAAACATGCCAGCTATGTAGCAAGAGATTCTAAGAGCTAAATATATTTAACTTGACAGAGACAGTGAAGTCATGAATTGATCAAGTTTATAAATACTCACTTACGGAACACAAAACTTATGATAGAGGGCTCTTCAGCCTAGCACATAAAGGAATTACACAATCCAAAGGCAAAATAAATTTCATTGTAGCAATAAAATGTAAATATTTATCACTGAGTATAATTAAGCAGAGGAACAATTCAATACTGGATGTGGTGAATTTTCAATCCATTGTACTTCAAAGAAACTTTAAAAGAAAAAATTCTCTGGTCTGTACTATGCAGGGATTTGAATTAAAAACATAATGATTGTCCCCAAGCCAACATAATATACATCTATATGAATTTCCACTAACAAATGGGAGTGAGAATACAGGTGACATGATCATGGTGTATGCGTGAAATAAAATAAAGACAAAATAACCTCTTAAAAATATACCTACACTTCAAATAAAGCAAGTAATCATTTCTAACAAGTGATTTCTTAAAACTTTTTTAAATTGTATAAAACAAAAGAAGATAATTACATTGAAGAATATGTTAGAGTAAAAATAATTTTTGAGTCATTTTAGAAAGTTCTGCTTGCCATTATGAAGCAAATAACTTCTTGAAATAGCATCACAATAAGTGCGTTTTTTATAACTCAGAATTTTCTCATGTAATTTTGTTCCTTCTCCCCTTCTTTTTTCCACATAGGCTCAAAGCAAAAAATGTATTTTTTTCTGAGGCCTTTCTTTTCCTTTTTTATCTTAGTTTCAACAGACAGAAGATAAATCCTGAAAAACAGGTTTTGTATTGGAGACTATGCAAACATGACTGCAATAAGATGAGCAGGTATGTCATCCTATCATCATTCTTTCCAATAGGCATTGTAAACATTTTAATGTTTGTTTTCATACCTATGGGACCTGTTGGCTTTTCTTTAGAAATGTAATTTACACAACTTTGAATACTATACCAATAATGTCAGGGATAATTAGTTTTAGCTGGTAGCTGACTTGACCTATAAATTCTTGTGGGAAACTACTGACAAAGTAGAGCACAAATCTTTTCTTTTCCCCCTTTTTAGAACTAAGCAGAAATCTATATAGCTAGAAATAATATTTTTTAAGTCTCTGGAATGAATAATTGCTAAAGCTCTGTTGTTGTGTTTTTATAGCGTTCTCTGAAAAATGAGACTACAAGGCATTTTTAGCTTAAATCATGATACGAATATGAATTGTGTCAATAGTATAAATAGAATTCTCTTGTTCTCTCTGGAAGTACAAAATATTTTTTTGCAAGGATCTGATCAGCATCTGTGTGCCACGTATTTGGAATGTTGTAGATTTAGAAGCCTTGTGCCATTGTTTCCCATTTTCCTTCAAGTGGTATATCATTAAAAAAATCCTGGATTTGGGCCATCTGTTGGATCAATTTTATTAAATCCTTAAAAATGAAGCTATCGTACTCACTAAAACCAACAGTGACTGTCTTTCCTATGTATATGTTGTGGGGATCATAGAATCATAGAACCATAGAATCATAGAATCTTAAGGTTGGAAGAGACCTCCAAGTTCATGAAGTCCAACCATCAACCTAACACCACCATGTCCACTATACCATATCCTGAAGTGCCATGTCTACATATTCTTTGAAAATCTCTAGGGATGGTGACTCCACCACTTCCTTGGGCAGCCTATTCCAGTGTCTGATCACTCTTTCAGTAAAGTGCTTCCTAATATTCAACCTAAACCTCCCCTGCCACAACTTGAGACCATTTCCTCTCATCCTATCACATATTTTTGGGGAGAAGAGACGGGGGAAGGACCCATGCTGGAGAAGTTCATGGAGGACTGTCTCCCACAGGAGGGACCTCACGCTGGAGCAGGGAAAGACTGTGAGAAGGAAAGAGCAGCAGAGACGATGTGTGATGAACTGACTGCAATCCTCATTCCCTGTCACCCTACACCACTCAGGGTGGGGGGAAGGGAGGAGAAAAGGGGGGAGACGTTTTTAAGAATTCGTATTATTTTTCATAATTTCCCAGAGTCAAGTCTGTTTTGCCCTTGACAGAAATTTGTGGCTGATCTCTCTCTGCCCTTTTCTCTAACCCATGGGCCTTTTGTTGTATTTTCTCTGCCCTGCCTAGTTGAGGAGGGGGAGTGATCGAGTGGCTTTGTTGAGCACCTCACATCCAGCCAAGGTCAACCCTCCACACTCTTCCTTACATAGTTTTTTCCTGAAGTGTCTGTGGAAATTGATGAAATGATCTAACAGAAAAAAAAAGTCCGTAACTGAAATATACATTTTTATAAATATCGCTACACATTGAAAATCACCACGATTGTCATAAAAATACAAACATATGTCATCTATTCCTCATTATTGCTATGAGGTAAGATTCTTCATTTTGCTCCCCCAAAACCTGGAAAATACAAACCTGAAGAAGCTCAATGAGTTGATGTATGTGAAGATCTTGGCTGGGCACACACCAAGGAATGGACAAATTAGTGCTTCTGTCACAAAATTGACAAAATTCGTCACCAGTGCCATTAGAAAGCTAAAACATTTAAATTTAAAAGCCTACGCCTAGGTAAGAATTGTAATACTGTCATGTTCCTGAAGGAATAGTCTCTTGACTTTAATGGAGTTCATTTTATAGCCTTCAAAAAGCTGATGCTCAAAATATCAATAGAGATAAACTATTAACTCAGGCTTACAGCTCAAGTAAACAACTTCTGTGTGAAAAATCTCTAAAAGAAACAAAACATTAAGGAGCAGACTTCTGGACATGACTTTACATCCCTAACTCCACTGGCATATGCTCCTCATTTCAGAGGAAGCTCTGGCCTGTGGATCTAGAAAGCTAGCGGTCCATCAGTCACTGGACTTCAGACAAAAGGGGTAAGGCAACTTAAAGCCTAGAATCAACTTCTGGAGTTTATCACTTCACCTCACGTCACTCTTAAGTAGCAAGTGTAGATATACTTGTCTGTTTATTTCTGACTTTCAGAATTCATTTCAAATGTTCCGGAGTACTGGGTGCTTAACAGAGTTGAAGACGATAAAGTTTAAGAAGGCACAGATGCTTGAGAGATCTGAACTGGTAGATAGTAAAGTTGAAAGTACACAGAATAAACACAAAGCAATTCAGACACCTCAAAATCCAGGACTGTGGCTTTGTAATTCAATATATATGTGACACACCTATGGGATGCAGTAATGTCTTTAAATTCCTTATGGTGTGCAGTTAAATCTAGACATGCTTATTCTCAGACTATGAAAGACTGCTGTTATTACTAAGAGTTATGGCGCTGACTCAAGCCAAGTTAAATAGAAAGTAGCTAGCACTGCTTTCTTTATCTGTGCTATCAAAGACAATGAAAGCACCCTTCCAAATACCAACATTGTTAAAGTTTTTTTCCATTCTTCTCCTTATTAAAAAATGAATAAAAATTATTTTAAAAACAATGGACAAACAGTGTAATAAACCTCCAAAAAGGGAAGTCCAAGTGTTCTGAAATATTACATCTTTTTTTGACTCAAAGGATTACCCACAGTTTGGAACTCTTCTGGTTGTTTCTATAGTGATATTGCCACTTATTTTGATAAAATTATTTAGATAAAATTATTTTCATTTACAAGTAACACAGAAAATTCTGTTTCCTTGAATGCAAAAAGACTCATATAGAAGCAGGTACTGCCCTAATCCGAGTAGCACAGAGCTACTCAGCTTCATAACAGAGCTACTCTGCTTTAATTTTAGTAGCGGGAAAGTGGGAGGAAGCTAAGCTCTTCATACAAATTCACATCTCTTGTGCTTCCTTGCTGCCTTCTCTCAGCTTCTTTGGTCTTGCCTCAATTTCTTTCACAGAAATGAGCAAGGCTTATGAGAGAAGGAGTTAAAGAAATTTTAGTAGATATGGCATTGATTAATTATTGCTGTGAATACTAAAGAATCAAGTTGATAAATAGTGCTTAATGTTTTGCCAACCACTGCTTAACGATTTACTAAACATTGTGCAAACTATCTGCAGCGGAAAGTCTTGCAATTCTTCATGAAAGACAGTTCCTGATAAGGACTAGGGGGTTACTTCAAGAATCAGCTAAAACCTACTCCGCAGCTTGAATAAAAGCCAAGGGATAACTGAGTTTGTGCAAGAACAAAAGGTTAACTAGTGGTGATGAAGAGGAGTCATGTACCTTCATCCCCTGACCCCCGGCGACCACCACCAGAAGGCACTGCGCAAGCGCAGGCGGGAGGAGTTTATGAAAATCACCCCTTGGGCCTAATTTTAATACGAAGCAGGGATAGGTCATGCATATTGAGAAACTTTATGTATACATAACACTTGGTTGTATAAATTTAAAGTGAGTTGCCTCGTCAGGCACACACAGTTTTGGTGGGACTACCCTCCCATGCTGCCCAGTGCTGAATAAACATACCTACTTTACAATCTTACAGATTGTGGAGTCCGGTTTCCGCACATCACTTATACAGACACAATTCCAGGTTAATTAGTCTTTATGCTTACCCTTGTTATCAGTTCTCAGGAAAACCTGCTGGAGACCTCTGGTCAACCTCTGCTAAAGCCTTCTTATATGTCAGTCTACTCTTTCCCTACCAAGGAGTTCAAACAGTTCCCTATAAAAGCACTGATTCTTCCTTAAGAAAGGAAAGGGCAAATAAACACCTGTTTCTCAAATTCTGATGTAGATTCGTCATCATCTATCTCAGCATGTTCTGAAGGAAAACAGAACAGACTGTCATACTTTTAACAACACTTGATGTGTTTTGAGTATATTTATGAGAGTAATTCTTTTTGGCAACATAAGCAAGAGAATATCTAATTTGCTAATCTTACATGATGTTGATCATTAGCTGAATATCAAGTTGCTTACCCCTGTTAAGCAGTGAATACTTTTGGCTTGCCCAGAAACTTACTCTTAGGCATTCCAGATGTTGCAAGGTTAGCAAGGAATGGAACTTTGGAATTCATGTGCACATTCATAGGTAGGTAAATAGTGCTTTTAAGTACAGCAATTTTGGACTTTCATGGCTTAAATCCTGTTAAAGTCCCATTGTAGACACTAAATCCTTCTTGTGGGCTTCAAAATCTCCTAAGTGCTATAAGCAATTTTGTCTATATTCCCAGATTTGTAATCATATGCGACTCAAATAAAACATGAAAGGAAGCAGTTCATGGCTTCAGACAACAAGCACGCATTCCTCTAACTATGTAACTTGTGAAAAGCAAATGTTAGAATAAAGCCTATAATGACAAATATAAAGTGATACAGGCCTCTTACTTCCCAGTTTCATACCAGAGACTGAGTATATTACAAACAGTTCCTTCTAAATATTCCCTAAAAAAAATACTTATTTTTCTAGGATCATTGAAAGATTTCGAGTTCCTTTTTTAACACAAACTTCTGTAGCTTGAAGTTGTTAATTCTTGAGCTTTATCTTCACCTGCTTTTCTATGATTTACTCCTAGGTCTTTTTTATTTCTTCTTTCACATAAATAAGGAAAAAATAATATTAGTTTGTTTCTGGAAAGAGTTATATCGATAGCACAGTGTTTGAGTTCCCAGCTTTACTAGTAAACAGTGAAGTTACTTTTCTATCAAATACTAGACTCTAAAACTATACCATAGTACACATCCATATCTTTGAAAATCTGCAAAGTAGAGAGAATTTTAAGATGGCCATACGGTACTTTTTTCTATTTTGAGAAATAGGCCCACCTCCCTTCTATTACCCTATCTGTTGGCATGCTCTGACTGTAATCAGATCAGTATAAGCTCATCAGCATTCAAGTCCTTAATCAAGTCATGCAGTTGAAGAAGAATACAGGCCAGAATAAAAGCAGTATACTATCATTAGTGTAGCACACAATTAAGTGGATCCAGTGTGGGAAATTAAATGACCCCTCCACATAGTTCTTGAACTTGCTTATATGTTCAGGCCATTCCTCTGACTACTATCACTTTTCCTCTGCAAGTGGATTAGAAAGAGAAACAAACAACGATAACAAAAAAAAAAGAGATAATATCATCCCTTTATTCCTGAAAGTGTATGAATAGTATCTTTAATTTTCTTACTTTCAGAAATTGACCATTTTGATCTGTTAATGCTATCAACCACCAGCTGTCATGAACAAAACTTGCACAGATTATTTTGGCAGGAATTAAAACAACTGATATCTATTTTAATGCATCTCCGTGATGCTAAAAAGTCAGTCAAAGATACCCTCCTGCTTTCTGTTAATTTATCCTACAGGGAAAAAAACAACAACAACAACAAAAAAACAACACTAGAGCAGATAATCAGACTGACTTTCAGTATCTTAATTAGTACAAATTATGCATTATAAAAATAGAGTATTTGGCTCAGTTAAGGTGAATGAGACATTCCAAAACAATTGACCAGTGGTTTTATGCGAACAAACAGAGAGAACATTTTTTTTAAAAATCTATCCTTGTCTGACTAAACTGAAGGAGATAGAAATCATTTGGAAAAGGAGAAGGTCACATACGTAACCCCTACTGTTCTTTTCTCTTTCTCTTTTTCTAGAATTGTACAGTTAAGCCCTGTTAAATTTTCTGTCAAATGAAATAATTAATGGTAATTACTACAAGAACTGCTTTAGATTTTCAATGCTGAAAGAAAGAATAGACCACTATAAAATTTTGTGTTTAGCAGCAAGTCTGCAAATGAATAGCATAACCTAAGTTCTCAGGAAAAAAAAAAAAAAAGTTTACAGATTCATTTCAATGCTACATGCTCATGAGAGAAAGAGGAAATTTTCTCATTGCCACAAATAAAACTGCAGCATTTGACAAGTGTTCGTTATAAAATAACCCAACACAAGATGGAATGCCTGTGTTACTTAATAGATATTTTAATGCAAAAATATTGCTGGATCAAGTGTTGCTACTTCCTCTCTACTCCTTATGAGAAAGAAGTCTGGAGGTTTAATAACACTGAGTCCTAGTGCGTATGTTCAGGTAGCCTTGGAGTTCAAACTCAAGCACACCAGAGGGAACACTTACTTGCTATACCACAAACCTGTGCTTGGTACAAGTCACACTTCTTTGATGAGAAGTGTGACTTGTAGGCTTGATTAATCAGCATTTGTCTCTAACAATAAGCTAATGAAAAGAGGTCTATTGCCCATAGATCTGCAGAGAAGTCACTGCAATTTTTCTACTGCTACAACTACAGGTAAGGTTGGATTGTATCAGTAAAAAGAGCATTTTAGAGTTCTGGGCTGCCTGTTACCAGACTTTTGCTATTAATTTAACTACGAGGTCAATAGAGTCACTCATGGAAGATATTTGACCTGGTATGCATTTGTTTTTAACTGACTTCAATTTGTTTTCAGATCCTATTTTCTCCTAAGGATATTAATTTAGGAGAGAATAGATGATTTATAATGATAAGAATCACTTACCCATATTCTAAGTTTCTATCTCTTTTTTACAAAAGAGATTCTATTATGACCATGTGTCTCTGCTATATTGATCCATGGTCGTGCTTTATACGCTGCTCTTAAATAAGCTGAAGCTTCGAAATGAACAAAGGAAGCATACTTATCCATGCAGTTCGTAAACCTATGGAATTCATTACCATGAGATGCTGTGGATGTCAAAGGTATAAATGCTTATAAATCATGGAAGAAAAGTGCACTGAAGACTTATACAAAAGATGCAGCAACAGCTTTCACCTCAGGAAATACCTACACTACAGCTTTTCCAAAGTGAGGACGTTTATCAAGCAAGTACCACTCTATATAAAGCCTTTCCTTGCCATCTTTTCCTAGAAATGGCTCCTATCACAGACATGATTCTGGGCTGAAGGGTCATTTAATCTGTTCCAGACACGGCAATTCTTCTTACCGTTTCTAAACTGACTATGTGAGCTAGCACAGCAGCCCCATTTAAATGACTGTGGTGCAAAGGTAATTGTTCTTCAAGAGCTACTAAATAGGCTACTGCATTCAAGAAACCCTCCTCAGCAATAAACAAAATGAGACATCTGTCTAAGATGCCCTATACTTTGCTTATGCTTTATACTTCCTATTAAATAAGCACCACGTATGGCAAAAATGTAAAGCACAAAATCAACTTATTTTCTGATACAGAGACAATAAAACTGTGATCATACTCTCTCCTACTTTATTGCAAAGCTACTATGCTAAGATGTGCTACAGAGACGTGTAAGTTGTGCTCTTCACATAGAACATGGTTTGGAAACTGTCTTAAGTACAAATTTGGACTTGTAGAAAGCTCCTGTGATTTCAGAGTCTCTGTGTGAATACAAGCACCCTCCCAGAGGATGCCTAGGATGGGCATTGAAAAAGCTTTTCTTACACAGTCCATCACCTGAGACTCAGCAGCAGCTTCTGTCCCTGCATGCCAACACAGAAAGGCACTTCTCCTTGTGCGAGCAAGGAGGAAGGAGTTGCAGTTGCTGACTGGTTGTCCTTTCCCAGCAAAATCAGCTGCAAAATTTAGACACCACACTACTCAGTGAAAAATCAGTCTTCCAGTCCAGAATTACCACAGTTTTCAACATGTGACAGGATAATGGATTAAATACATTTCTACAGTTTCCAGTTTCAATGACCTTTTTCTTCTAAATCTTCCTGATACAATTATTAGAAATTAGGATTGTCTGGCACTGATCTCTGTTCAAAACATTCAAATTCCTTCATATTGCACAGCTTTTTTGTATTATTCTTTTTTCATGCTAATTCTATGACATGTCAGTTCTCTTATAGTTAATAAATATTTTCCACCTCCATGCTTTATTTGGTAATTTTAACATATTCCTCTCACACTCTGTCTCCCGTTAGGGTAATTTAGATTATAGAGACTTGACAGGAAAGAAAAAAAAAAAACAAGCTATTAATAAATTCAGCAAGACTTTTAAGAAAGAAAACATTTTTTTTTTTTATCAGGATAAAAGTAAACAATGTATTTTGGGTCAATCACTGTCAATTAAACAGCTGTGAAAATTGTTATTTCTCGGATGTCTGATAGAAACATGGGTTTTAGTACTTAAATGCTTAATATGAAATCAAAGCCATACAGCAACCCTCCTTTGAATAACCTTATACATTTTATTACAATCTCATCCTCCTGATTTTCACAGACACCCAAGATATTTACTTGATCAGAATACTTACTGAAATACTAAAAAGAAAATCTGCCCAAAGCAGTATTAATAAAAAACAGTTAAAGATATTAATATTATAAATATTTGCAATGAATCTTTGCAGCCAGGAACCTCAGTCTACCCAGAACACAGTTAATTATCTTTGCTTCATTAAAACACTATTTGTGGAAAAGCTCACCTAATTTAAAACATCGTTGCTTCCAATGTGGAACTGCTGCATTTCTTAGCTACATCCTCAGCTGGACTTTGGATTTTAATATGAAGCTTCTTATCAGCCCCCGAAGTGATAACATTATCTGCATGCTATTTAGATTTCGAAATTTTCCTCAAAACCAAATAATTATTTAGTAGGGAACAAAATTTGTTGATTCTTTAGTTATGGCTCTGTGATTTCATGGCAGTTCATTTAGGAATAAACTACATTTAGTGGGATACTAGTATTCACCAGTGGCCATGTACCTTTAAAGCTATCTCTAAAACACAATCCTCCCAAAGGAACAGGAACATAATTTAATTTTCTCTGTTCTAATCTTAAGGCTCTTTCTCATATGGCAAAATGGTAAACAAATGTCAACTCAAGAAGGAGCAGCAATTTATATTCTTGTACACTACAAAGTTGGTTCCAAGCTCTTAGATTTATTTTGGTTTTACAACTCTTAGATCATGCTACCTTTTTGTTATTTTCAGGGTTGAAAAACAGTTCTCAAGGGTCTAAGTTTCTTTGTATCACATTAATAGTGTGCAGTATTCAGTCCTCAAATTTGTTTGTTTTTGTCTTTAAAGATTCCATATTTATTCTGAATATTAAGTATAGAAGTAAATTTCAGTTATAAACCATAAATTATTGACAATAAAGCATTTTAAAGTATTGTTCAAAGTCATTTTTTTTAACATCTGACACTAAAATCACTGCCATTAAAGTCAACCTGATTTTGAGAGTTTAAAACATATCAATTTGAAACAGAGGGACAACCTTAATGTTAGTTTACGAGTTTCCAGAGCTCCTACTTGTACAAGAATAGAGCACATATTTATTTCTGCGTAGGTAACAACTATTCTGCATACAACATGTAAAAGCATGTCTCTTGTGTGGTACCGTTGTGAAGAGGTTCTTGCCAGGCTCCCTAATCTTACTCTGCATGAAGCCCAATTACCCTTGCTGAAAATAAGTACTGAAAGCTTGACTTTCATTGAACATGAGTTTGTGTATAGCTAACATCGATTGAAATTAGAAACCAGTTTAAGGTGTTTTTTTTGAAATCTGGCTTTTTTTTTTTTGTAAGAATTTTATAGATTATATTAAATGCTCCTGGATATAATCTCTTATATTTGAATCAAACTATTTTATTAGAAAGAAAATCAAACAAAAATCTGGTTTTGTATGTCTTCGTCAATGTCTGCCACATATCTGGGAACCCTTATTTTGTTAGACTACCAACTTCTCTTTTGAAGCAGTGAGTTGCAGAGGATGATCTTTGAACCACAGGTAATCCACAGGACCAGGCACTTTGCAGCTGTCTCATGCATTGGCCTTAGTAGTGTTTCAATTAAAATTGTGAGGACAATGTGTGTGTGGGTGCACGGAGGTTTTTTGAGCATGGATTTTGCACAGAGTATTTGGATATCTCTATTGAGGACATCTAGAAGGTACTAATGAACACCTTCTTTGCAACATCACTAGTATTTGTCAAAGTCACTCACATAGGTCAGTTTTTGAGGAAAAGAAAAAGTGTTTCCATTGACTGAAACCTTCAGGTTCTCTTCCAATAGTCAGCTACTAAAGATGGTATTCCATCTTTACAATTAATAAGACAGGTATTTGCAGTAACAGGAGGTCATGGTACTGTCCTCTTATAGAGTCCTGAGGCCACCAATAGCTCTGATTGTCCCAGTCTAGCTCCCTCTGGGGCCTCCCCCTACCCTGCTCATGGCCCAGAACCCCCATTCTAGCCCCCCAGGGCCATCAATCCCTGCCCTGGAGATGTCGTAGCAGAGCCAGTCTCCAGCTTACCTTACCCCTGCCCTGCCCAGCCATGGGCCCTGTTGAGTTGAGCTCACCCATGGGTCTAGATCCCAGCCCAACTTTGGCCTACCCCTGATGCCTGGGGTTGGGGCTGCCCCAGTGCCCCCCAGCTGCCCTGCTCCTGACTGGAGTTGGGAGAGCCCCTGGCTGGTGAAACCTCTGACCAGGCAGCCTCTACGGGCAACCCCTGTGGTTCCTGGTCCCCAGCCTGAGGGGACCTCCAGCCCTCAGGGCACCTTGACAATACAACTAGATCACTAGAATAAAATCAAATGGTTTTGGTCCTTCTTTATTCGTTCCTCACCTTCTCTTTCTAAGCCTCTACATTTTTCAGAATGCAACAATCTGTAACTGCTTGGCAGCTCTGACCATCAAGAATACATCACTCTCATCTCTACTTTCAGTGCTGGCTCACAACTGAATATGATTTGAAGGTCAGTATTTCAGTCCTGATCTTGAACAGCCAGCATGTGACTGGCCTTGGCAACCTAAAGGATCCTCTCAGTCTCCCTGATCGTCACTGCTCATGACAACTGCATTCCTCTGGGGAACTGGACATGTCAAACATCAAAGACCCACAAGCGTGGCAGACAGTTTTCTCAGCAGCTGGCTTGTGACTAAGAAATTCACTATGACAGACATCAGAGTGACCACAAACAAAACATAAAGCTCAGATGTTTGACCTAGCTTTCCCAATGTCATGATAAAATGAAAAACATCCACTGACAAGAGGATGAAGAAGAACATTAGGACAGATCCTCGGTTGCTGTAAAGGTGTATTGTTTGGATAAGGCCAAAGGAGATGGAGATTCTTAACCTATAGGTCCTCACATGTGTATTACTGTTGCTAGTAAAAGTTTTGCTGGAAAATCTCTCTGGTAAAAAATGATGATTTGATGAAATTGAAGGTTTTTACCAGAGTATGTTAAAATTTTAAATGTATGAGAAATAACAGAAGTAGGATTTCCTACTACTGTTAATATTTTTTTTTTGACCTTATGAAACATTTTTAGTTCAATGAAGTCACAACATGTCAACTTTTATGTTAATTTGATGTACTATAATGGTTAAACCATGTCAACTCTTTCATTATGTCAAGTCAAAGTAATATAATGAAATAGAATATGACACTTTCTATTAAAATATAATGTTTCCTGGCATGTATATTTCAATTTCTAATGTGATTACCAATATAACTATTTCATCGATTGCTTACAGTCACAATAAAAATTTCAGTATTTCTGATAGAATGGAATTTTGAAATTTTGAACTTTTCTCATACTTAATTCTTATAATGCTTAGATGATCAGATACTTCAATGATAAGTATAATGTAATAAGATAGAAAAATCAAAAGGCATTCACTGTCTCCTTGATTATGTCAAAAATAGCCCTAGCTATTCAGAATTACTGCTAATGTCCAACCCTTTAAACATGTTCTAGTGCTAGAAAATATTTTAAAAAGCAAACAAACCATGTATGTATTTCACTCACACAGGAATTTAACAATTTTTCCTCTGTAGTTTAAAGGAATATGTTTCTCAATTTTCTCCCTTTACAATACGCAGACAATGAAAAATAGTTTTATCACCCTACGCGATTTTAGATATTCATCACTAAATCTGTATATATTGTGTATAGAATCCATTAAGGAGGAACTGGCTCTATGGTAAAGGCCTGGGTTTTGTAGGGGTTGCAGTAACTTCTGTGCAGTCATCATGATACTCCCTTTACAGTGTGACACAGGCCAGCATGGTAGAATTCTGTCAAGCACTAGGCATTTCAAACAAGGTCTGCAATACTAGGTAAGTGATGTTTACAAAAGCTTTGTCTGATCCACTGCCATTTACAGCAGTGACTTTATACTTAATGCTTACCATGAATTAGAGAACACCAGAGAGAATGTCATTCTTGGATTCTGTTTAATGAAAAGGCTCTATTGAAGCAAATAGCTCAAAGCACATGATAAGCTAGATTTGCAATTGAAGTCAATGTAAGAAGTTCAGAGAAGACATCAAAGGAAGGAGCTTATTTGGGATACAGAAAGAAATTTACCTTTTCTCGGAGGCTATTTATCATCAGTTTCACTCACAGGTGAAACTGACACAGTTATGCTCTTCGTAGTGTTACTCCAAAGGTGTTACATATAAGCCCATGTTTTACAAGCCCTAGTACTCTTAGAGAAAGAAGAGAACATTCACAGCTTTAGTGCTATGTGTCTTTATAGAGACTTAAGCAACATCTCAGGGTTTACTTCTCTAAGAAATGAAGCTTCTCACAGACTGTGGTTGAGGCACAGACTCCAAACCTTTATTCAGATAGAGAAACGTTTTGTTGGATCAGAATATTAGTATCAGAGAACTACAGGATAGGGAGAAACTTTCTGGTTCAGTGAATAGTAACCTGCTACCAGTTCTTTTCCTAAGTATGATCCTTAACAGCAAAGATACAACCACCACCAGAAGCAGTTGCACAACAAGAAAAGAATGGGAATTTAAGAGCGTAATTTGAAAATTTAGTAGGGTCCTTTAATCTATCATACTATTAGCACCTTGGCATTGGTAAGAAAATTAAGGTGTTGATAGCAACTTTTAAAGAAATAAAAATCCTTAAAGACGACATCTTGGATCTCTTCCGGGATGAGTCATTATCCAGTAATTTGAAGAAAAGTTTCTATTTTGTGTTACTTGAAGCTGCTAAAAATGACAAACAAGCATTTTCCTTTGCGTGTTTTGTTCATGATAAGAAACAGTCAACAGTTTAGCAACACATGAAATTTTTTTTTGTACAAATTACTTCCACAGGAGGAGCCGACAGGGCATAACCTAATAATGTGAAAAACCTTGTTCACCTAGCTACCTGTTCACATCTTGAATCCCCATGACAGTATTCAAAGACATACTGTTCCTGCAGGTAGAGGAAAACTTTCTCATTGACTTTACTGGACGAATGTAAAAAACGTAAGTGATATCTCCAAGAGCTCTTTAGTGATAAAGTCTATTCCTTTCCTATGACTGCAACACACAAGATAAGAATAATCTCTACCTTAAGCTATACATTTGAGATTTTGGGCTGTTTGAGGCTTTTGGGTGAGGAGTAAGAGGGTAAAGAAGAGAAAAGAAGCAGCTGATCTGTAACCTAAAAGCAGTTTCCCATTTCCCAGAGCCCTGAAGATCAGAGAGCAATGTTTGGTGCTTCAGGCTACATGGGACTTGTTCAGGCGCCATAGCTTCTTCTCTTTCCTAAGAGGTACTTTTTGAAATACCTGGAAAAGATTCATTGTAACTTTTTTTATTACAAAACTAGAGCTTCATATGAAATCGATATTAAAAAAAATCTGAAAATAAAAATAAGAAAGAAGTGTTATGTTCTTCTGTGGACAGGAGACTGGCTTCAATAACCAGAACTTTTCTGGAGGGCTGCAAGGACTAGTGTTAAGTTATAAATTTCCTGCTATTACATTTCTCACTGTGGGATTTTGTGGGGTTTTTTGTAGTTTTCTTTAGCTAAGAAAGCTGGCAAAAGTGGGAAGACGATGTGGACTTAAGTACATAGAGGGATCAGATGTGTCACAGCTCCACTCATTGCTTACTACTGAGTGCCTTGTACATATGTAAGTTTAAACTGATAGTACTGCCCCTACTTAGCTGATAAAAAAACTTTGCAGATTTTCCTAGACAGGATGAAGTCCTTTGGTCTGAGAGTTTATTCCACAGTTAGTGTGTTCAATGGGTTTCCTACCAACATTAAGTTCTTATACAGCAATAAGTAATATCCATAAATACATCTATCAAGAGACACCATGACCAGGGTCACGCAGCACGCTTTGTATCAGTACAATGTATCTTCTAGTTATCAAAAATACAGGGAAAATATGTGTCTTACCACTCTATTCACTGGTTTCTCAGGTCTGTTTTACAAAGTGCTTATGGCCTGGACTCAGTAATTTAAAAGATCACTAATGCTCCAGCACAAATTCTAATAATCTTTCTAATGAGGAACAAAGGACAAAAATTAGAGTCCATTACTATAGAAGACAATTCTCTCAGAGACTCTCAGGTGGAACTGAGTAGGCTCAAAGGCCCACTTGAGCATCAACATTCTCTGACATAAGTATCAGGTGAATTTCTATGATTTTGCTTCTTTTAATAAAAAGCAGTCAATGTCACGTCCATAACAAAACAGAAAATCAAAACAAATACCAGAAAACAAATACCAAAATACTGTCCCATAGTAATAATTCTTCTTTATGGAGAAATAAAGTGGAAAAGACTAAATCTTTCATGAGAGGAACAAGTGATGTTCTTTACTAGTTTAAAGTACTCACAGACACCAGCAAGATATCAACCAGCAGAGTCCTTTCCATTTGATTAACGTTCACAGCTACCTCCTTTAGTATATAAGAAGTGTTTCTTCCAGACTTCTCTGCTTGCTAAATAATTTTACCATCTCAGGTATACATAAGAGTCTTGGCTGAGAAGTTTACAGTATAATTAGAAATAACAAGGAAAAATATATATATATGAAATCACAGAATTATTATTAATGCATTATATTTGAGAAGAGGGGGGAGATCCACAGAGGGACACAAGAGTTTTAAAGTGGAATTCAAGAATTTAAGTCTGAAAATAAAGAATACTTTAAAAGCTATAGGATTTAGATTTTAGATATTTCAGGATTTATTTAAGTGCACTAAATGTACAGAAGGGTCTTGGTAGCTCTGCAGCAACTTAGCACCTATTTTACATCCTAATCCATGCTAGGTTTGTATACTCTGGAACAACTGATTCATCAAATGTGTTTTAAAGATGTCTATTTCTTGCCCACAAGACTAAATTCTTTTTTAAAACCCCACAATGGTGATTTTTGTTCAAAAACCTGTGTTGGTTTCATCACCTCGTGAAGGTGAAACCACTCCATTTTCTTTTTCTCAGATTAGTCTTTTAAGATCAGGGTCAAAAAGATCCCTTTGGGGAAGGAGATTCTTTTCTGCCAAGCAAGAAAAAGGACCCAAATCATGAGGTATAGCAGACAGGTAGATGAAGCAGTGAAAGTCACAGCAAGTAGAAGCCAGAAACGTAAGAAAATCTGAGGAGACTGCAATGAGGAGCAGACTCAAGAGGCTTTCCAGGCCTCAGAGGCAATGGACAGACCCTCTTACAGGTCAATCAGGAGCTATGAAAATTAACTGAAATAAAATATATTTTAAAAAAAAAGGACCAAAGCAAATTGTTTCTACTGTTCTTAGAGAAAAATACAGATAAATCTTCAGGAAGAAAATAAATGAGGGATCACTTCTTACACTCAGATTCTCAGCTTGACTCTGGCAGAAGTCAGAAGCTTCATACCCAGCACCCTGATATATGGTGGGACTACTAGATGTTTCAATACTCCTAGGTATAAATCACCACTGTTCCACAGCTAGGGTAGTCAAACGGGCTGCCCAGAGAGGTTTTGGTGTCTCTGTCCTCAAAAGTACTGAAAACCCCACTGGGCGGAGCCCTGGGCAGCCTGCTTTAGGCAGGTTGGACGTGATGACCTCTGGAGAGCCCTGCCAACATCAGTCGTTGTGTGATCTGTGATCTCAGACAACGCCTCTTGTTACTCCACAGTCAGGGCCAGGCTGGGGAACTGGGAGCCGTGGGGCCCCTGGGGACGGCAGGGCAGGACCTGGCAGACAGGGCCCATCCCACCCTTGCAGGGCAGTCGTGGGCAGCCAGGGACAGCCCGAGCCCCAGCTCCAGTCATTGGGCACCTCTCTGGGGGCAGGACGGGCTGAGACCAGGCTGGGATGCTAGCCCGTGGGTGGCTATGGCTCAGCAGGGCCTATGGCTGGGTCCATGGCTGTGGGGCAGCGAAAGCTGTAGCTCAGGCAGAGCCCAGGCGAGTCTCAGCTGAAAGTGGCTCCCCTGAGCTGGGGGTCAGCCCTGGCCCTGGCCACCTCATGGTGTCTAGGAGCCTCTCCCAAGGTCACAGCAAGGAAAGGGCTGCCCTCAGCAGCACCACCTCTGAGCTGGCCCCGAATCCCTGCAGCCAAAAAAACTCTTCATCCAGAGGTAAGGGAGGTCTCCTGGTGCACCCTGGGTGGGTACTACAACAAATAGTAAAGCTACACTTTCATTTCCCAGTAGCTGAGTGCCACTGACTCTGGTATTATGCTGCTGAATGCCCGTCTCTGCAGTGCCTGACAAACCGCAGATCTCAGCCAAGAACAGTGATGGGAATTCACAAGCAATACAACTGTGCTGCGGAAATGAGAACAAGAGATGGGCTGAAAGAGGGTGAGAGACAGTTCAAGGGTGTTATTATACTCGACTAGGCAGGTCAGATTGAGACAGAGGAGTCCCTTAAGTGAAGAAACAAAACCTAAAGTGTTTCCTTTCAGTGATAAAGGGTGTTTGAATGAATTGCTTGGGGACACTGAGAGGGCCTGCCTATATACGCTTTGGGAAAGGATAACTGCAGTGAAATGGATTCAAATCACTGTGCTTTACGCGCAAAGGTCGTATAAGTCAATGCCACATCTTGGAACGGGACTGCAGTTTCTGACCAGAGAAATAATTTCAACATGGCGTTTACTGAGCTTCAAAGAGCACCTGCATAATATCAAATGTCAAATTGATACGTATAATGTCAAATGGTAGCAGTGGGCTAGACTTACCCATTCCAGGCCTACACTTTTTTTACTTTCTCTGTTGGAGAAAGCTGGCTCCAGAAATAAACATAGAGCAGGAACTACCGGCTTTATACACATTTGGAAGAGGTTGCATAGCAACAACTTCAGGGCTATCTTCCTTCTTCTTGGAAATGTATTACTGTCAGGATGAATGGTGGGATTAATTACCTGTTTTGCTACTTTTTGTCTCTCATGTACTTTGGAATTCATGTCTGGAAGAAATGGGATTTTTAAAAAAAATATTTTAGCTTTCTCTAAAAAAATAAATAAACTCTCATCACACTAAATACAAAGTAAAACACATGTTAGATGCAGATGTTACGGCCATCACTCTGCAGTGGTGACTATAACAGTCAACTGGAGCATACAAGACTTAGCTCAGGTCCCCACCATAAGCCTGAGTATGGCTTTTTGAAATCAGAGGTAATAAATTCAATGGACTATCAAGTAAGGAAAAGTAGGGATATAATTTCCCACAAATGATGCATACACTATTCATTACTGATTACACTATTACACTGTTGTACTTCTGAGTAATATGGAACAGATGTCTCTCACTAAGATTTACGGTTGAGAAAGCAATCTATCAAAACTGAGAAACAGATTCTGTGAATAACTTCAGTTTCAACAAGTTTACAGTTTTTATAGAAAAACAGCATAACAGTTCATTGAAAATTCTCATTTACTTATTACTGAAAATTCATTTCCAGACTATAACTGACATTAAACTTATGAAAACAGAGTTTATACATGCCTAGCATGGAAAATGTTTCTTAATTTCTGGACTGGAACACCAAACAAGTTATTCTATTCTATTCTGGTTTTGTTGCATTCTGTTTATTCTGTTGCAACCTCCATCAGAGGAGGATCAACAGTGGAGTGTTGGGACTTTAGACTCCTGTTCACAGACTGTTCACATGCAGGCATCAGTTGAAAATACCTTGTTTATTGGCTCCAAGTGTAACTGAGAGATATTGAGCTACCTAAAGCAGAGAACATTCTTTGGTATCCTTAGCAAGACTCGACTTCATCACACTCAGGCACTAAGCTTTGGAAGATTTGTATTGTACAGTGCAGAGATTCCTGTGTTAGGCTAGGACTAGCATGTTAAGCTTCTCTATGAACTATTCTTCATGCCATAGAAAATCGTGTGTACTGTGGACAGCAATAAATGCACAAAGGATTTGGCTTTTGGTGTTACACTTAATTGATTTATTCTCTTTATGTGAGCTTTTAAACTACAACAGCCACAGCAATAAATTTTTAATCTTCAGTACCTTTGTATTCAATGATTTTTTTAAAAAAGATTCGATTAAATAATCTAGAAAATATGAGAATGTATTCATTTTTAAAGACAGACTCAAATATGAAGAGAAGCAAAATTTAAAACAAAGATTTAAATCACGCTTATTAAAACATAGCACTTCAGCTCTACCCAATTAATTTTTGGTTAGAACAATAATTTGTTGTCGTTGTGTTTAAAAAGAGAGAGATTTATAATACCCAGAAGTTTGGGACTATGCCATGAAAGTAAAATATTCCTTATGTAAGGAATCCAGAGATATTGTCAGTCTCCTACTACTATATTTTATAAGTTTTCTGCTATGAGTTCCTAAGGTATTAAAGATAAACCAATCCTCTTGAATTACTTGGAGTAATTCTTCCTATTTTCATGAGATCAACTGCATCATCTATCCATGTCCTGGCTGCTCAGCCACTTGATCCTTTGCTTAGTCAAAAGTATTATCACTTGTCTGAATCTTCTTGCTTTTGCCATTTTTCAAATCAAGGTCTAACACATAGGTTTGCCTCAACAAACTTTTCAATAGCATTTCTTAGCCAAGTGTTATCTTAGTGCTGACCACATTCAATACATCTTCTGGGATATTATTCTCATCTTAAACTTCCTCCTGAAGACACTTCACAATTCCTTTTTAAGTTGTTTTCATCTAAATACAGCTTTGCTCTAATTACAACTGTAATGTATATCCAGAAGTGCACCAAAGGTAGATCAAAAACAGACTCAATAAATATTTTCTAACATAATTTTCAAGAAGTTGTCTAAGTAATTTAAAAAGAATTACTACATATATCTGCAAAGAGCAGTCCATGTAAAGTGGGGAAAGATGTAACCAAGTTATATTCAGTTGTAAAAGATAACACAACTAACTGCTTATTCCCAAATCTCTTTGAAATTTTGTTAAAAGAATGCTGACAACTTCAAAAACTTAAGTTAGATCTAGCAATTCTAAATCAGTTTGCATACAATACATTTTGTTGCCCCTTACCTCTGTATGGCTATTTCTTCTATTCCTGCAGATCTGCAAGGTTTTATAAGTTAAATAAATTGTATTTCCTCTCCACAATAACACTAGAGAACTGAGATGGGCAATGCCAAATTTAAATGCAGTCTTACATTTATAAATTTCAGAATATGAGAAATCTTTCTGCTGCATACCAGTGCTCACAGTTTAGTGGTTTTCCTCAGACCACATTTTCAGAATGAGGTTAGTTCTGTCACCTGCTTCTTCTGATAAAAAGCCTTACAAACACTCTATACTGTCACAACAAGTCAGAACATCGTCATTAAAAAAAAAAAACACACCTGTAAAAATGGTCTTGCGTGATAAAAGAGTTTAGTGGACAAACTGCAAAAGGCTTCATAAACTTCCACTCTTTCAAATCTTGTAAATTTAAGTATAAGAAAAAAGCTCTTTGCAGAATGAGAGTCTAAAATACTCTTGAAACAAGAACTTTGAGCATTCAATTGGGGTGTTCTTTTGTATGCGGAGTGACCTGTGAAATGCTGAGAATGTAGGAAAATATGTCAACAAAAAGATACTGTGGGATAAACAATAAGACACTGTGGCACATGAATAATGGCATATTACTTCATGCCTGGCATGTTGTTAAAGGCAATATTTTTTTTCCTCCATGAAGTGTTTCTTTCTAATATTTTAATAGATTTTTTTTTTAAAATAATTTCTGCTTATTTGACTTATAATAATTTTAAGGCTTTATTGCCATTGGGCATTACCTTTCTCCAAGCAGTGGTATTCTGACAGATCATGTCTCCTTCTCTATTACTACAAGTATATAGATGTGTGATATTTAGGCACTGTGTTCAGGTGGTCAGCTATCCTGAGCCACTGACATCAACTTTCCTTATTGACCTTATCAGCCTTATCCACACCAAATCGACTTCTTATTTCTTAAGCCTGACTGAGTTCTGTCTCAAGTTTCCTTGCAGAGCTTTCCAGCTATTAATCTGCAAAATACTTGCCTGTATGTCCCTCCAGATTTGTTACTGCTCATAGGCAGTAGCAAGAAAAAGTGAGGCACAAAGGGATGCAACTCAGAACAGAAAAATCTGTGCCAGCCAATTTATTGTGCTTGAAGACTGCTCTGTATCTCTGTAAGCATCACCCACTCTGGAGTGGAAGAGTTAGGGAGTAAGCAGTGAGAAGCCGGGCCTCTATGCAAGCGTTCAGCAAAGCCTGCAGGCTATGAGAAAACTGTCACTGGAGATTATGGTCAAAGATTTAAAAGCTACACATGAAGACAAGCCTTATACAAAACATGGCCTGTACAACATCCTGTGGGGGTGCTCACATGGCTCACCCTTGGCAGATGGCCTGTATAAAATTTGTTAAGAACGTGGGTGGAGATACTCTGGGAGAATCAAACACACCAAGCTACCTGGGAGGGCATCTGCTCCAAACTGGTCATCTTGAAGAGGAAGAGGACAATCAACTGGATTAAGCAGTTACCAGGGAATTACCAAGGGACTTCTGGGAAAAATCCAGTCCCCTGGCTGCCTCCCCACAGGAGCAGTGCAGCTGCTGGGTGGTGGGGGGGGCCCCTGGAGCCAAGGCACCTGCATCTGTCCAAGGGGTACAAGGGGGCACCCACGCGGCCTGGGAGGGGACGGGGAGAGCGGGGTGCAAGTCACTGTGTGGATGCTGGGGAGGAGTTTTAGCTTTGGTGGATTATCTATAGAAGCATGTTCAGAAATTTGTGGGTGTTTATTAGTATTTTGTGTGTGTCTAGTACTGCAGTTTATCTGGGGGTTTTTGTTGATCCTGAATGTATAGTTCTGAGTCTCACACAATTAGATCATTAATAAATAAAATGGCTTTAATCCTCATTTGATATGACTACTTGAATTAAGCAGTTTTTCCCTGCCACACGATATATAGTGTGCGTCTGTATATACAACCAAACTGAACATGCATGACTTCTGTCAGACCTGCCTGGCCACCAAGGGATCCACATCAGCTAACCAGAGTATTTCCATGCAAACTTGACTGCATGCTAAGAACTGCATCTCAGCCTGTGAGGATTAAAGGAGAAGGAAAAAAATACATGCCAGCGGGAAAGCTGGGAAGAACGGGGATCAGGAGTGAATGAGAAAATAGCATGTACGTGCCTAGGAAGGATTACAGAGTGGAGGAAAAAGAAATGAGATGAATGAAATGTTGTAACAGGAAGGGAAAAAAAAAAAAAAAAAAACAGTGCTATAATTAAAAAAAAAAAATTTAAAGGGAAAAAAAAGAGGAGTGCTAATAAGCTATCACTCTTAATGGGTCACCTATTCCTTGAACTAGGCATTCATAGAATAATTGTGGATCTGAGGAAACCAATATATTCAGTCTTTACTAAGACTGCAGATTCAACCCAAATGTCTTGTTTCTAGGGAGAGCTGCACATAAGTTTCTTTTCTGCTCTCTGAAGAATTCCAGAGAAGATGATCAGTCCTCATCTTCAGAGAACCTCCAAGGCTATTGGTCATGCATATCACTATGACATTTGGTGTAATTAATTGGTATGGATTTTCTTGAACACCATTGTCAAAAGTATGTAAAAATACATGGATGCTTGATGTTTTTCACTGATGATGAAGCATTCCTAAGACGACCATAGTGTTCTTATTTGTGTCATCCAGAACATAAAATGCTGCAGAGTAATTATAAATAGTTAATTCTTGGCAGTTTCAACTGTGTAAACATATAGTAAGACAGAACTTGCATACTAAGTTTATGTCAGTTGAGATCTTGCTTGACTTCCTAAGGATGTGTGTTTTGCTAGATTAAGCCCAGTTTTGTACATAAAATGCTATTTCCTTTGGGGTATTTAATTAGGTTGAATATTACTTGAATTACAATAAAAATTCTAGCAGAAATAATGCATTCGGTTCTATTTCTAGTGTTTTCAGGATTCCATCCTGGTTCATGACGTCTACATTGAAGTAGTCTAGGGTCTGGGACTTGTGAGTACAACTTCACTAAATTATAGGTAGAATTATGTGTTTGAATTCATATAATACACAGCTTGCTAGAAAAAGTTCTTTCTGAAACTATGTCTTTATAAACCTTGGAAGGACTCATGAGGACCATTCAGCTGCTTTACGACAACAGCTACTTAGAAAATTTCTCTACAGCTGGAAATTTATGCACAAGCTTGAGTCAAAATGATGAGACCCCTGAGATACTCTTTGGAATATATTTTAATAGTACAGTTACATCACATTTTGCCTTTAGAAGAACATAATGTCAGAATGATTACTAAACAAGGCATTTTTCATGCGTGCAACACAGCAAATCCCTTTTAGATTGCATCATGAAAGACAAATTTATTGATCGAAAAACTGGTAAATGCTATAGTCCTACATAAATTACATTTTCTTGTATTATTCTTATTACAGATGGAAGATAAAGAAGAATTGCTTTGAATAAAAGTGGTGGAGTACAAAAGAAGCAAAGTTACACTTAGGCTAAAGCTATTTTGATTACCCAGGAGACATTAAATATTTCACTTAATGCACAATAGATATGACAACTCTCTGATTCTTCTCCCTCCTGAGTAGATGATGTGAATTTGTATTAGTCACAAGATTTTATCCATTCACCTTATTTTGAATGCATTGGTCTGGAAAAACTGAGTTTCTACAAACCTTCTGAGGAAAATTCCTGGAACTTTCATCTGCCTTCTCATTCTTTATTTCTTGTGCAGCTTAAATGAGAGGATGGATGATTTCATGTAAATTTCCTTTGATTATATTATAGTCTTTTGACTCTCTTTGGTCATATTCAGTTTGTGCAAGGAATTGCTGGCCATTACCAAAAAGGCTAGATACAGTAACAGCTGTTCTTTATTTGAATTGTGAAGCTGCAGTTAGTGCCTCATTTCTGCACTAGTGAGGGTTTTTTCTAAAGTGTACATGTACACACACACATACACATATATATATATATACACGCAACACTTGAGCTCTTCACAAACACTTACTAACATTTTCAGTCATGTAAATGTATATTTATTACTGAAGGGAAATAAATCTGTATGGTTAGAAGGTGTTTTAAATCAAAATTCACTTGACATGCCTCATAATACTTCATTTTGTATAAATTACCATTTCTGTAAGAATGTAAAACTGTTGCTGTCATGATATTTTCTGTGATATTGTCTCAAGTGAATATGTAAAGTAAGAAAGCGGCCCCTGTTTTCTTTTCCAGTCTTCAATTTCTTCAAAGAGATATTATTTTTCAACCCAAACTTACAACAAGAAAAACAAATCTGTTGCGATCATTCAGGTAGTTTTCTTTGCTGTTTGATCCAATATTTGATGCAATTAGCATGATTCTTGCTAATTATGGCATGCAGTGTATGCAGTTACCTAACAGGTAAATGCTTTGTGGCACATCAAAGCAGTATTAATTTTCATACAAACAGTAGGATAGTCTAATAGATGCACAAGCATTTTAATTCCAGTTAATCAATTTGTCTACAGTCTTATTCACTGTTAACTCACAATAGTGACTAGACTATCTATAAACTTATCAATGGTGTATTAAATCTTGATGTCCTAGTGTGCTGGAGCAGATCATGTTCTCCTCTAACCAGTCATAAGATTAGCTCTTTATTTTAATATTAATTTTTGGAGCACTTGAGTACAAACTTCACTGTAAATAAACCATTTGCAACTTTAGTTGCAGGCAGCAATATCCTACCATTAGAGTCCCAAACTATGCAACTGTCCTTTCCGTAACATTTTCACAGTCCTGTATTTTGTATGCAATCTCAAAAACATACAATACTATAAATCAAAAGTGCAACAAAATACATTGGACGTGATTGGAGGATCCCATGCTTAAGAATCAGGACTGGATTAGTGACAAGACCTTGCTAAGCACATTTAATGTCTTACGAAGGAAAAAAAAAAACAGAAATCTTCTTCCAGAATTTGCTGACACAATGTGGTGGGCTGACCCTGGCTAAGTGCCAGGTACTCACCAAAGCCACTCTATCACTCTCCTCCTCGGCTGGTCAAGGGAGAAAAAATATAACAAAAGGTTCGTGGGTCAAGAAAAGGACAGGGAGATCAATCACAAGTAAAACAGAATTGGCTTAGGGAAATTACTTTAATTTATTACCAACGAAACCAGTGTAGGCTAATGAGAAATAAACCCACATCTTTAACACATCTTCCCCCTACCCCTGCCTTCTTCCTGGTCTTAACTTCACTCTTGATTTTCTCTACCTCCTTTCAGGCATCATTTTCTCTACAGAGACAGAAGAGTGTATTTGTATTCTCATTCTCTGTTCACTGTAGCTGGATGGAAGAACAAAACAATGCTTACCTTATAATTAACAATTAAACTATGATAAAGAACCTTTTTGCAGACCTGTAGCTTATGTATTTTAGTAGACAGAGGAAACTTTTACTCTAGCAATGCAACTTTCATCACTACTATGTCTTTGTAACTTGTCCTAGTGAATGCTTTAGTGATGGACTTGCACCGTCTTCTCTGAAAGCCATTCCTTAGTGCACTGCACTTCAGGGAAAAAACAAAACAAAACAAAACAAAACAAAACAAAACAAAACATTTTCTGCACTCCAGGAAGCTCCTAAAAAATAAAGGAACTCAAACCAAAAACATATGACTTCTACTTCAGAAAAAAACAAATCATCGAAGTAAGAACAATCCTGCCAAGATACAGAAATGTGCTTTGTTATTTCTTTTTTTTCCCAATAAAGAACCTGTCACTACAAATCTTTCTTTTTCTCTGGCTTTCATTCTGAGCTCCACTGTAATTATTCCATCATTAGTGACGAAGTGCAGCTAAGACATATTCTTGACTGGATTTAGAATTTGGTCTCCCAACATTAGATCTTCTGTTGTTTAACACTCCATTAACTACCAGGATACAAAGAGATCACTGTTATTTCCACTCTGATACTCTGTACATTTTAGAACTTCTGAAAAAAAAAAAATCCAAAACTTTCTCATCTGTGTCAGAGAGTGATCTAATCTGAGCTAGATTCAAACAAAACCTTACTTCATTTAGATAAACCAGCGTGGACCTTGACTGCATAAAACAAACTTTCATGGAAGGAAACATTATCTTCAAAAAGTTTGTACATCTCTTTGCTTTTATCGGTTTTCCTTTTGCATTTCTCAGGCTTCTTTGTAATGACACCAGGCTAATTGGACAATTTACTTCCTTGCATCATTCAAACTCTGTCCATGCTGTAATTCCAGTACGCAGTCTGTACTGCTGCACAGAATAGAGTACTGCCTTCTACTTACCTGTGAATGTCTCAGCATTTCTACCTGACCTTTTTGACTTAAGTACACATATAATAGAATCAACTCAGAATATTATCGCATCAGGATATTATTTTTATTGATAACTGGTCTGTACCTTGGAATTTCACTTGTCTCAGGGCAGAAAACAAACTCAGAGAGAAATAGTAGACGAATAGGAAAATGAAAATAAATAGATTCACATGGAGCACATGTAACTGGAAACAGTAAACTGACGTATTTTCATCCCCCCTACAAAGGATCTGCGGCAAAACAGGAGTAACAGAAATGGAAGCAGGGTATGAAATAAACTTGGAACACCAAACAGAAATACCAAATAGAAATTTCTCACGTAGGAGGAGAGGTTAGAAATAACAAGGGGAAATATAATCAGAGTACCAGTGAGGGAAGGAGAGGGGAAAAAAGACAGATTGAGATAAAAAGAGAAAACTGGAAACAAAGGACTAAATAAGAAGGAATTAATAAATAAAGAAGATCAGATGGCAACATGCAAAAAGGCCAAGGACAAAAAGCTGACTGGGAGATAGAAGTGAAACTACAAAGAAAACAATGGGCAAATAACAACTAATAAGAAGAATATGTTTTGTGGGACAGTTAGATAAAAATAATACTTCTTAAGAAAAAGACAGAGAAGGTCAAGAAAAAAGAAAATACTTTTTACCAAAGCGAGAAGATACGAAATATTCCATGTGCTGTCCAGCCACTCTCACTACCTAATGCAGCAATACTCAGGCAACACTATTTTGGGTCAAAGTAGGAGACAATTAGGGCTAAACACCCCATAACCGTTGAAACAAAAGGTGATAAAGATCAATATCCATCTGAGGAATGTAGCTCTTGGCAATTTCCTCCTCTTGTCAGGTTTTGTTGCCAGAGTAGTGAAGGAAAGAGGAAATAAGTTAGAGTAGTAGCTAGAAAGGTATTGTTATTTCTGTTCAGATATGTGATTTGCAGTTCTTGAAACTCTAGGGGAATTGAAAAATTTCATCTTCATACAGGTTTGGGTTATAGCAATGCATTGCATGTATAGGGCATCTGTCAGCCAAAGTCCTTTCATCTTGAGGGAAATCTGAGAATGTAGTAGTTACCCTATAGGCAGAGGGAAGAGAGCAGACTAGTGCCGCACTAATTATAACATTTCTCAGAGGGATCCATTACAAGCACTTAAACTCCTTCAATTCTCTTTCATAGAGGTAGTCTGTGTCAAAAGCTGAAAGCCACTGGTTGAATTCTGAGCTGCAGATCTTCACTCTCAAGGATTTAAAGGAGTGGAATATGACTGAAGTCTCCCATAGTGATGAAGAATCTTCTTTGAAATGTTAACAATCATACTGCATGTCCCATATTTCTCTATTTGTGCACAATTCACATGCAGCTGATGATGGATAAAATATGCAGGAACAAGCAGCTGTAGTAATGCTTTTCACCTTTTTTTTCAAAAAAGAGAAAAGAACAAATTCAGTAAAAAAAGTTTTTACACTTTGAATTTAAATTGCTTTCTTTTTTCCCATCCCTGGGTTGTGCTCATTAATCTGTTAAAAATTAGGCCTTTATAACCTTTCATAGATCTCTATTGTTCAACTTCTGACAAAGTACCATTGGGAATTTTATGTGTGATACTAATCAGTCCTTGGGGAGAGGAAGAATTCACTCTGAGGTAGGTAACAAGGCACCTATTATGTCCTTAAACAGCTAGGAAAGAGGTAAAGCAGTCACACCACAGCAGAATAATGGGTTGGGGAGGAACTCTGGAGGTCGTCTCATCCAAATCCCTGCTCAAAGCAGGATCAGCTTCAAAATTCAATCAAGTTGCTAAGGGCTTTGTCAAGTTAATCTCTGCATATATCTAAAGATGGAGACTCCATAGCCTTGGGCAACTTCTTCCACAGCTTAATAATTATCTTTGTGATTTTTTTTCCTGCTTGAGTTGAATTATGTCTTGCTACAGCTTGTGCCCACTACCTCTTGTCCTTTTACTGTGCACCTCTGAGCCAAGGCTGCCTCCATCTTCTCTACAAGCTCCCCTTCAAGAGTCAGCAGTCAGGTCTTCCTTTAACCTCATCTTTTTCAGACTAAAAAGAAGCAGTCCTCTCAGACTCTCTTTGTGCATCACGTGCTCACATAAGCATCTTGGTAGCCCTCCATTGGAACTGCTTTAACATCAATCTTGTACAGGGAAGCCCAGAACTGAACACAGCACTCCAGATGTGGTCTCACCAGCACTGAAGAAATGAGTGATCCTGCTATATAGGCTCTGACTGCCTACCTCACTCCATCCCTGCTGAAACCTGGACACACACTAACTCCAAATGGGGGTAGGATGATCTGGATATGCACTTTTCCCCCTCAGAAAGTTGCAAAAAGTGATGCTATAAAAGAGAGTAGTGGTATTGCAACTTTGCATTGGCAAAGGAGAACAAAATCAAGGAGCATCATCCCCAGTGTTTAGGCCCAGGACCGTAAAACAGGAAAAGGCATCACCCTTGGCTAAGAATGGACCGCCTCCTTTATGGTTCACAGGCAATTTTTCTGAATGTGAAATTTAAGAAAGGTAAATTTACTGGGGGTTTCCAAAAATCAACAAATTTCATATAATGAAGAAAAAAAAAGATCATTTTCAACCGAAAACAAATGTTTTAATAAAACTTATCATTTTCTCCATTATTACTCAAAATTAATGGCAGAATATATCATGCAGTTCTGCTAAAATCTGGGTCCTGGATTTGGGGTTCATATGAAAAAAAAGATAGAGTGCAAGAGCTAAAAAAAAGGAGAGAGCAAGGATATCTTTGAGAGGAACACAAGAGACTAAGTGCAAAGGCATTACTGAGAGGACGGTAAGTGTCATGAGGACCTGTTGGTGATAAAATTGGCATGTGGGGCTCAATGAGGCCAGCTGAACTGCTGCAAGATACACCCAAGGAATATATCACAGAACATCTGTCAGTACTAAAGGTCCAGGTGAAGATTTTCAAACATACAACTTTCCTAAAACACATTATTAAAATTTGTTTATGATTTTAGGAATCTTCTGAATTCCTCTGTGCAGAATGCACTGCATTTCAAGGAAAGTTTGATTAGCTGCATGAAGAGATATTGCTCTGCCTGTTTGAATGAAAATAAGGAGAAAGGAGGAATTAGTTTCAGCTGCATGAAGTGCAAGTGTAACATAGCAAGAGTGGGAAGCTATGTTACTTCTACTTTTTATTCCGTGTTCATCTCAATGACATCATTGTCTCTGCCTGAGAAGACACAAAACACCATGGTCCAAAAGAATATAACTCCTGAAGATATCATCTTACACCAACCTAAGTTCTTTGAAGAGCCTTGCAATTATGTTCCTTTACTAAGTGCTACACTGACCATTAAGTAGGTGCCCTTGTTCTGACCAGAACCAGTCCTCACTGCTGTCAACCTGTTGCTACCTTGTCAACATAGAAACGTGAATGTCAGTAGAAATCAGAGACATTCCTCTCTCTCTACCAAATTTAGCTTGTGCTAACTGTGGCAATCTACCTGTCTTTTGCATTAGCAAGAGAGAGATGCCTTCATCAGTTTACTTCTTCACTAATTACAAGTCTAGGTTAATGCCAAATAATACAATTATTTACCAGGAAAAGCTGCAGGGAACACTCTGTTTTTAATGTTCTGTTTGTATTTAGTGCCAGAAAAGAAGGTGCCTGGTAACAGAGAACAGAAATCAATGAGCACCTGAGGCACCACTCTAAATTGGATGCAAATTGGTAGAATAAGAATTAAGAGGATGTAGTCATGCAAATATTTAAATAGAAAAACCTGCCTTAATCTATAAGGAACTCTATTCTCAGGTGCTGTACTCTTAGCTTTAGATATCAGCTGTATGTACTTTGTTAACTTTAAGCAACAGAAAAAAAAAGAAATTAAATCTATCCTTTCGTTACAGACAGAGGGTATTGACTAAAGGTCCCTGGAAGAAAAATAGTTTTATTACAACACACCCAGAGGAGAAGAACCTATTTTCCATTTTTTTTAACCAATCACCGTTTAAAATTATTCTTGAGATGGTTTGTTTACTTCTCTTCTTCTTCCAAAAAACCCATAGAGGTTTATTTATCAAAAAGCAGTTTTCACTAAACAATTGATAACAATCACAATTAAATTTAACCTGCAATTTGAAGTAACTCAAATTATGCCCCAAAGCTCTGTGGCATATTCACTGCTGCTCCAATAAGTCTCATTCCTCATCAAACCTTAAAGTTTTGAATTCCCCTTGGACTGAATTTTCCTTTCTATCTTTTAATGCTATGAAGATTTCCAGCACTACAGAAGTAAATAATTTGTTCATTAATCAGTTTCCTGTGAATATCAACTTTGTTTATTTCTTTTTTAACATGCCAAAGTAGGATTTTTATTGTCCTTGTTAAAATGCATTTACCTTGCAAATATTCAAAATCAGTTTGTTGTTCCATTTTCTGGTCTCATTCTTACATGGTGGTACTTCTTGTTGAATGCAATTTCCATAATGAAAATATAAAGACAAATTAAGTGTAATTTGTTAAACATATGCAATATGGCAGCATCCTACTGACACCACTGAGCAGATGTGGAAGCAATTTAATTACCAAGATGTTATTCTCTCTGTAAAATATTGAGAGCTGCTAAGAAGCAGCACATACACAACACTTGAGGTTAGTCCTTTCTATTTCACCTTCATAAACATTACATGTATTTAAAGACATTGAACATGGGACACAAACCAAACAAGCTTACTCAACCCTTTCTAGTATGACTCTGTTCAATTGTGGTGTTAGATTTATGTGATTAAAGATTTAATGGTCTTCAGATACATTATAGAAAAAAAAAAAAAAAACCAACTCTACTTTTATTCACTAGTTATTATCTCATCAAAAATACATTTCCAAATCAAGTTATAATATCAATGGAAACATTTCTTTTCATTAAAAAGCATATATGAAGTTCAGGAACGATACTTCTGTCAAAGTGAAAACACATTTGCACATTGATAAAGCTGGATTTTAAAGATGAGATCCTAAAGATGAGATCAAAAACCACACTACTTAGGGCTTGTGATTTATCTAAATGTTCTGAAATGCAGGAGGGAAGGGGTGCAAAGAGTATGCCTACAGATTATTTTCATTTAGAGATATTTTTAATTTTACATCCGCGAGTATAAAACATATAAATAGGATATACAATAAAATTATGTCTTCTTATAGTACAGCCAGTTCATTTTTAGGAAAAAGGCAACACTCCTAGTTACATTATCGGATACAAGACCAGCTTCCTCCATAAAGTTAACTCCTCATACAAGATCCTTTTTGAGTCCAGCTTCAAATGGGTTTTGTATTCTTGCTGTCCTGGAACCAGTGATGCAACCTTGAGCTCATGAAAAGGCACTAGTAAGGTGCTTAGTACTGATTCACTACAGGTTTGATTGGATTGTATGGTAGCTACACTTAGAGGAATATCCTACCCTCTTTCCTCAATTATGATACAATATAACAAATGTAAATGCAAGCAGAAAAGCATCTGAGAAAGGCATTCCTGAGGAAGAAACTTGTAATAGCTCAGCTCTACAGTTTTGTGTACATTAGCTGAAGTGTTATCGGGGCAGGCCTTCAGCTGGCATTTCAGCTCCATTAACTTTCAATAGCACTATAACAAATTACATGAGCTCATGATGTGACCCATTGTCAGTGAGCAACTGTTTAGAGTGTAATCTCAGTCGTTTAGAGCATAGCCTCAGTTGTAGGCTCAGACCCTACTGCAGGCTAAGCAGCTATTCTTACGGTTTCCGTTCTTTTATACCCATAGTTCCTCTAACCACCACCAGGTGTCCCTTATCTTTTTCCCACCACCAGGTGCCCTCGATTTTGCTTCTCTTAGAAAGTCCCTTATTTTTCAATCCCAGGGCTTCTGATATTTGTCGCCCCTAACAACCCATGATGTTTAATATCTAACGACCAGAGAAAAGTGGATTAAAGCAAGATCAGAGGCATACAGGCTTCTAACTCTCTATACAGATCAGTGTGAGTTTAAGCTTAAATATCTTTGTGGATTTCATCCTTCACTTATTTCAAGCACCGTATTCAAAGAAGGTGAAACATTGCTTAGCTGAGATTGGGAGTCAGTGTGATAATCTAGTTATACTGTAACACAATACATTAAATAGTTTTCTACTTGCTTTTCAAAAAAGAATTCTATATTAGTTTAAAACTGTAAATATTTTGTGCGTGTTAGTTCATCACATTATATATAAAATATTTAACATCTTTACATTGTACTTTAAATTTGCTTTTTTACACTTGAGGATTATATGTATAAAATTTCATCTATCAATTGCATAAACTTTCAGTATGTATCTGTAACCACTTCTGATTATAGAGGACTGATCCTTGTATTGATAGTTTGAATATCAGAATTGAACTACAAACTTTAATTTATAGGATGCACTAACACATAGATTTACAAAAAAAAAAAAGTAAAAAATTACACAGTGGAGAAAAATAATTACAAAAAAAAACCCCAAATAATTTGTTAAGTTTAAATAGTGCCCGCCATTTCAAAGCACTTTACCCTCCAGAATCCCCAAAGCAGTACTCGACCCTGGTATCTACATCCTGATCACAGACTAAAATAAGTGCACTTTTATCTAATATTTTTTCCAATAGGATATTTCAGATTTAAAAAACAAATAGAGTAACAAACAGACGAACAACAACAACAAAAAACCACATAGAAGCTGTTTGATGTCAAGCACGGTTTCTAGCATACCCATATTCAAGGTAAGGTTGTAATAAAGTTATAATAAAGTTGTAATAAAATTGTTTCAGCCACATGAAACTCTTTTGAAGAATCCAAGTACACACTGGAAACTGTAACCTTGCATGTTTCCTATTCTTTAAATTGCATATAAATAAAACAAGACTTTCCTAAAATGGGTGGAAACCTAGAGTAAGAGACTTGTTAACTGAACCAAGTTATCAAGCTAGGTATTCAAGTGTACCCTTCTCATACAGTTCTCATAGACAAAGCCTGTTCATAAAAGCTCTGATTCCCAGATCATGACTTGGAAATAAGTGTCTGAAAAATGTCGTTTTCTTGAAACTGAACTACTTGAAACAGAATTGAGATGCTTCTCTGTATATCCTTTATTGACAGTAATTCAGTATGCTACAGAGACTCTACAGGATTGTTATGCAACAGGTTTATCCTGGATTCTTCAAAGTATAGTGAGTGATTTTACCTTTTTCTAGCCCATTCACCCTCTCTTCTGCACCAGAAAGTATAGCAGTCATTTACTCCTGCTCCACCAAGGAACAATCACCAACACAGAGAGTTGGATTGTGCCAAGATACACATCGAGCTACTCACATTGAAGTGCAAAGTCAGAACAATAACAAAAAAAAAAGCTATTCCTGAATTAAATGAGAAAGCTGCTGTGCAGTCATCTCGTTACTACTGATTGATAGTAAAATGAAGGCCAAGCAGCTTAGCGACCTACTTGCATGAAATAAGATCATTTAAATGGGTATTTCTTTAAGTACCTTCATTCTGTTTGCGTAACATTACTTACCATGTGTTTTAGTAATAAGAAACCAGTTCAGAGAAAAAGTTCTGGGACCTTTGTCATTGTAGAGATTATTCATAATTTATATACTTGGTTTTCAAAATCATCAATGTGTTTCTGCTCACTTTTTTTTTTTTTTTTGGTTGAGTAACAAATTTTAGAGATAGACTTGTAATTTGTGTTTCAAGTTACATAAAATCTGGTGGGAGAGTGTGAAGCCAAGGTCAAGCATAAGGACCAATGCATAGGGAAGTACTGGAATGTAAGCCATGTTTGGAAAGAGTGAAGAAAATGATGGTGACTAAAAAGGAGTCAAGAATTTGTTCCAGTTTCTCCTTCTAGATAGTTTCCTCACTAAATTTCTCTTTAGCAAAACCACTTCAGCTGAATAAGAAAAAACAAGCTGAAATGAGACTTCGAAAATATTCTTTCTAAACATTAAATCAAGAAATTGCACAGACAAGTATTCATGATCACACAATTATAATACAGCTTTATCTCATAAAGGAAAAGAGGCAAACTGACTGAAATATAAAATACGAGAAAATTTTATCCAATTCAGCCATTGTTAAGTGTGACTCTAAATTCATGTGGCTGGAGAGGTAGAGGGGCAAAAAATCTAGAGCTTCAAAGCTTTTTCTATTTGCATCTGGAACAGACTTGACTTGTATAATCTGCTTATTACAAGATAAGATTTTCAGTTTTGACTTTGGTGGACGAGAAGCTCAACATGAGTGGGCAATGCGCCCTTGCGGCTCAGAAGGCCAACTGCATCCTGGGCTGCATCAAGAGGAGCGTGGCCAGCAGGTCGAGAGAGGTGATTCTCCCCCTCTACTCTGCCCTGGTGAGACCCCACCTGGAGTACTGCGTCCAGTTCTGGAGTCCCCAACATAAGAAGGACATTGGCCAGTTGGGGAGGGTCCAGAAGAGGGCCACGAAGATGATAAGAGGGCTGGAGCACCTCTCCTATGAGGACAGGCTGAGAGAGTTGGGGCTGTTCAGCCTGGAGAAGAGGAGGCTCCGGGGAGACCTTATAGCGGTCTTCCAATACCTCAAGGGGGCCTACAGGAAAGATGGGGAGAGGCTGTTCAGTAGGGCCTGTTGTGATAGGACGAGGGGTAGTGGGTTTAAAATAAAGGGAGGTAGATTTAGATTGGATATTAGGAAAAAATTTTTTACAATGAGAGTAGTAGAGCACTGGAACAGGTTGCCCAGAGAGGTGGTGGATGCCCCATCCCTGGAAACGTTCAAGGCCAGGCTGAATGAGGCTCGGAGCAATCTGATCTAGTTGGGGATGTCCCTGCTTCTTGCAAGGGGGTTGGATTAGATGACCTTTGAATGTCCCTTCCAACCCTAACCATTCTATGATTCTATGATTTTTAAATATATTCTGTATATATCAGCTGTACTCAGAATTGCACACAAATCTGAACTGTTCAGAGATTCATATCTCGTATTATTAACACAAAGTGCTTTATAGTATAATTCATACATTTATATTGGGGTCAAAAAAATCATTTATTAGATTATTCTTCATATCAGAATGTGACAATTTAGTTGAAAACAATTAAGAAAAAACTATGTTTTATTGCATAATGTCAATTATGAAATGGAAAATGTATTGGTCTTTTCTCTTTTCCAGTCTTATTTTGGCTCATATGCTAGGAAACTCTGAAAATACAGTCTTTTCCTTTACATGGCCTACATTTCTAAAACTATGCTTAGTAAAACTATGAGAATGTTCTTGCCTGTTTTTTTCCAAAGAAAAAAGGAAGCCTGGCATTTCAATATGTATCAAAAAAAATGTCTTTGGGAAACTGACAGTTTTGACATGTATCAAAAGAAGATTCATCTGCTTTTATGATGGAAAGTCCATTAAATACAAATCTGTAATTCAAAAAAGGACACTAGTCTGTTTACAGACTTCAGCACTGGCTTTCTGTAGGGCATATGCAGCATCATAAACTAAATTTCTTCTCAGCATGATCACTTTCCACAAATGGAGACATTCAAAGCTGATTGTAGTTCACAAATGTATTTTTAAATACATTCCATGATTTGATAAAGCATGTTATCCTCCTTCTGAACTTCTATAATGGTACAGCTTACAAAACATTCAGTAGCATTTTCTTGTGAATAAATTACTGAACTTAAACAATTCTACAGTTACCAGCTGGACTATCAAGAATCCAAGATAGCTAACTTTTCAGACTACAGCTAGTAATTACTTATTAGAACAGGAAGGCAGATACGAGATTTACATTTCACTTTGGGAGAATTTGGACCTACACGTATCCCCAGTGCATGTTTCTCACTGCTGAAACTTCGCTGTACCCCTACTGATGGGTCTTAGGCAGGAAATCCCAGAGGGATAACCAGGGACTCTCTCTCTCCTGTGTCACATCCATTCGGCTTTGCTGGGTGACAAATAACTAGTGAAACCCTACATCTTATATGCACAGGCTATGAAAGCAAAACCAGTGATATTATTTGTATTATCTTGATAGTGAAATTGGAATCTTACTGAAGTCAATTAGTGTGTGCAATCAGCCTCAATTAAGTACAATTCCATCTTAGCAGAGTGGCCTCCAGGGAGATCAGAATAAAGTTCTATAGGAGCACCAGGGTAATTTATTGGCCACTCAAAAAATATTTGCGTGTTCATTTAATTTTTTATTATTTGAACAGCTCCACTAAACCAAGGAGGAGGTTGTACTCCTGTTTAAGAAATTAACTGCAGGTGTAAATATTTGCAGAATCTGTGTCCACAGGCTTCACATGTTTTGCCCTTTCAAACGGTCACATTACCTAACATTTTCCTGTTATTCAGAATAACCAAGCATGCCTAGTAATCGTAAGAAATTTATGATGTGAATAATTTTAGGAGGAGTGTTAAAAATCTTTTAGAGCATAAAATGCATCTTACAAAATGTCAAATGTTGGTGGCTCTCTCCCTTTTCTGTAACTGGAATATAGCTAATTCAAAATATTGTCCATAAACTCTCTTCTGGACTGAGAATATGAATGCCAGGTTTAAACCTAATGAGGACTAAAATGAGGTTTAATAATGGAAATGCTCTCAGATCTTTAACGATAGCGGAGCTTCCAGGCACAGCAATAATACTGGCAACAGTTGTTTGCAGATGTTCTTGTCGTTTTAATCATCCAGTTAACAGAATTAGCAATGATCCACAGTTGTCTTTAGTATTCTGTTCGCAAACTGTTACATTGTGAAGAGATGAGGGGAGTCGTGACAGCTTAATAGAAAAACACTAGGTCTTTTTAAAATTTGTCACTTACGGTATTTAAATGTGAAGTGCTGGTAAATCTTTCAAAACTTTTATTTCAGGAACATTTCCCTTATATTTCTTATTGCACTTTTTATCTAAAACAAAGTAAGACTACTTGCCTGCTGCAGCTGTTACTGCTAGATGTTCTTACACAGTAATGCCCCGTGTAGCACATAGTAGCAGCTTATCCGTTGTATGCATTGCAGCCATTGCCTTTAGAATTATCAATTATGCATCAAGCATATCTTAAAAGCCATATCGAGATGTAATTGAGGAATGAAAATAGCTTCACGGAATTAAAGAACAGACAGAAATATATTCTTGTAAACCCAGATTTTGTTTCTTCAGTAGTTCTGTCTATTCTGCAACTTTGTCTAGACATTTTCTAGCTAGTTTTGCTCTAGGTGGGATCAGGTACTAAAGGATTCAGCTGCAACAGCTAAAGAAGACATACATAAGGTGCCAGCTGAGCACAGAAAGCCCTAATTATCATGGCTAAATTGCTGTCTGTCCTCAGGCAAGCTAATTTTAAAACAGATTTGGCATGTTTACACGTGGTGCAGTCAAGTCACTAGACTGAAAAACAAACACATTAAAGATGTGCTGTAAGTGAACAGAGAGATCATATAGCCTGAGAATTATGGCCATACTTTCGTGCTTCAAGACATCTTCTTAAATACTTATCACCATTAAAACAGTGTCTGCAGTCCAGCCATGAAGCAGACTCCCTGTTGTGTGAAGCACAGTATAACCATGGAATAGGACTGGATGCGCCTTGAGGAGAGATTTAACAAAATCTCTGAGTTTGCGCATGATACTAAGCTCAATTTTGTCAGCTGGCAGTAACAAGGCATTCCAGAAAGAAATTACAAAGTGAGTGGGCAAAAGATAGAATCAGATGATCTTCACTGTAGATGAATATAGGGTACTAATACATCTAGGGAAAAATATTCTAAACCACGCCTACACAAGGCTGACCTCAGAAGTAGCAGTTGCAATTCAGGAAAGAGACATTGGGTTCATCAACAGTTCACTGAAAACATCAGTTCTGTATGCAATGGCAGCCAAAAAAAAAGCCAACAAGGTATTGGGAAGAATATTGAGAACAAGACAAAGGTATCATTTCAGTGTCATATAAAACTAAGAAATGCCCATATCCTGAATAGCATGTGTTGCTCTGGTCTCTGCATATCAAGGAGGACATAACAATGTTAGAGATCAGCTGAAATGCTAAAAGCAGTAAGCAGCGGCCTTACAAGGAGAAACTAAAAAGCCTGGGACTCTTCCATTTAGAGATCAGAGGGACAAGAGATATTATCAAAGTTTACAAAACTCAAGGTGGCAGTGGCTAAGACAAATACCAAACCAAATTCACTAAATTTCCCAGTATAAGGATAGCAGATGTTGATAAATACAGTAGGAGTTCTATTGCAAACAGATAAAATAATATTTCCTTACATAGAGTGTAAGAATGTAAGTTTTATTTCTTTCCAGAACATAGTGAATTTCTGGAATGTGCTGCCACAGGAGGTTTTGGAAGCAGACAGCATCAGCAGGTTTGGAAAGGGATTAAAAATATCATGGGCAGCAAATCCATAAAGAAATATTTGTAATGCATAGTAAGAGATGTATCCTCTTCCATCTCTAAGATGACACCTATGAATGCCAAAATACCAACATGGAGAACAGATCACAGAAAGCGGTGAGGCTGGAGCTCTTCCTAAATAACTTGTCTTATTGCTTTTTTCCCCCCATTTCTGGAAGCACTGCAATCAATAAAAGCTAATACACAGACTATACAGAGTTGACTTCCAGTTTCAGCCCCAAAAATCTATCTAATATATAGTTCCCAAACCGAGGACTATCAGATACTAAACTGGTAACAGCAAATTGAAGACTAGATTGATTGGGTGGGGTTTTTTTAGTATTCTTAGACAAGGCTGAAGCCACAACTTTTTGATGCCTCTTAACGAAGCCATTTCTTAGGCTCCCAGTTGTCAGTACCATATCCTGTTAGAGTACAGTTCTATTTTCTACAGTGCCTTTCCATTTATATACTTAGGACATTAGTCCCCATGCCTTGAAGCAACAGTGTTTACACTGAGGCCTCAGTAGGTTGCATGCACATCCTTTGTCTTTCGTCCAGTTCAAAGACCAATGCTCATCACTTCTTTTTTTTTTCCTCAAAAAATCCACAGTTTTTCCTTTAGAAAGAGTATAGCAACAAAAGTCAGACAACTCCAAGCTTTACTGGGTGAAACCATCCTGTTTTTAATAACTTCCCTACTTGGCTAATTCAGGACCTCCATCCTGAATGACAATAGTCCCTTCATTCTCTTTGGACTATACCCATATACAGCAGCTCTTTTCGAGAAGCTGGTGGAGAAGATTAAGCTCTTCATTTCCAAACTTGTCTCAATTAACTTAATGTTGATGCTCCAAACAGAATGCTTCAACAAACATCCATACCTCAAACAATACTAGGAACTACACAGAAACACAAGGTGTTACGAGTATTCGGCAGTGTCATGTGGAGTAGGGTAGCTTGGAATTCATATTGTACAGAAAAAAAAAACACATGCAGCTCCACAGAATTTTCCAGTTGAAGTTGGAACTGGCTGATTAAGCAACATCTTGTTTATATGACAACTAATATATCTTATTTCCTCCTGACTGGAGACTTTGCAGTAACATTGTGCAGGGACATACTGTTCCTGTAGAAAGCAGAGATTTGTGGTTTCTCAGCCAATGGGGTAATGATACTTACCTCAGGCACTGACTGTCATTAGGCTCTGCTAGAATTATCCTAGTGTTCATTGTTAACTGTGGAAATAAGTCTTTATTAAGGTGTTTGGTTTCAAATTTGTAAGGCTGATGCATTTAAATTCTGACTATGCATCTTCAGTTTACCACTGGATAGCAACTTAAGCCCTAGATAGCTAAAATCCTTGAAAAGGTGCAGTTGTACCTGTGTATATAAACTCTCTGGCTTTGCTGAGGTTTCTCATGTGCTTAAATCCTTTTTTGAAGTCAAGCTTTAGCCTATTAGAAAATTCAACAATCCGAAGCTTTGAGCTTTTGAAAAGAAAGTCTGAAATCTCTTTATGTTGTTATACACTTGATCTGATAGAGGGTTTACAAAGGAAAAGTGTGGATCCTGCATTACTTCCACGCCCTATTGGGAGAGCTATGGGCCAATGTGCTAAAATTAGCCTGAACACAGGCAGAAGTTGAATTATACAAGTTCTACTGATATATACCTACTTGGCCAACTATCAGAAGTACGTTATGTAGTCTCACTGAATATATTTATTTCTTTTTTCTTTTTCCTTGGATATAGCAACTCAGGCAGTCTACCACTGGTTTATTATTTTAAATACATATTCTGAAGGGCACTGTGACCATCTGTTGAAACTAAACAGGAGAGGCGTGTATTGTAAGTATTCATTAGTTTATTAATACATCAATTGGCTGATATATGCATTATATTAGTAGTGTTTTTCCGTATATAAACAGAGAAATCATGCCTTTGACAGTGTATCTGTAGCCCAAAGATAACAAGCTTTTCATCAGTCAATGTTGTTAGCATCCAGGAAAGCAAGAAATGCTGAGAGAATAACCTCCTATTTGCACTAATTTTAGCTAGCATCTTGCACAGGCTAAAATATAGACATACTCTCACCTCCTTCAAGGAAGCTAGTCCTCTATATTCCTTTCCTTCAACTTCTGCATTTTGGGCAAACAAGTAAAGAGTCCTTGAAGATTTTTCGTACCTCTGAGTAGTACACATTCATGCATCAAAGTGACATAAAATATGGTTGCTGCTTTTCTTTCTCTCTTGTGGGCAGTGTGCTTCATTCCTGAGTACAGGTGAGCACAGGGGAGTGCTGTGGAGTGCAAGGAAGTCAAACTCTCTGCCTCTGGATTTCTTCATGACCTCTCCAACCATTCTTCAATCACCTTAAAAAAAGCAGAAGGAACCATTTTGTCTTATACTCTTTACTTTATCTTGGCCTGCCTATAAACCATTTCACGCCAACTCCTTCTGGTTTTCTCTTTGCAGTTTCACCAGTGCCAATATCCTTGCTACCACTGCTGTAGTAATGCCATTACTAGAGTATTCCAAAAAATCAAAATTTTTTATTATTTACTATATTCAAGAATTTTTTTTCTTTAAGCCTGGATGTTTTATTATAGTTTCTGAGTGTGTAGAATATACTTGGATAACATTTCCAAGCAGTTCTGTGTACACACTGGAGGGGGAATTCCTTGTAGGAAGTTAGAGAAACAATGTTGAGCACCATTAACACTGGATCTTCTCAACTTCTTTTAGTAGAAAAGTACAAAAAGCCATGCTCCTTAAAGAATAAAAGAGGATCCTTTACAGTATATATGTATAATCCTAATTTTGTTCCATGTTCTAGGATTCTTCACTGTCCTAACTTCCTTTCTGAGCTGAAGAGAGTAGCACTCACCATAGATGATATAGGTAGCTTCTTTGAAAACTGGTTTCACTCTCACTGTGAGTACTATTACAATAGCTCCTTGAAGACGTCACTGTGCTGTATACAAGCATGTTAATTCTTAAGCCAAAGCATTTAAAAATTCAATAAACAAAAAATAGTTAAAGATGGGAAAAGAGGATATTACGTGGAAGATGGGGCACAAGTTAATTACCAGCAAGCCAGACTCTCACTAAGCTCAAAGCCGTTCATAAGAAATATCAGAGGCCTCCATTCCATTGTAGAATACCTGAACCAGAAAACCAGATTGAATCTTAGTTTATGGATGGAATGGAGAGTTTCTACCTAATAGATTATTTCTGTGTGCACCAATTGTCCTTATATTTGTTCTAAAACTCCTATAAAAGCATGGATCCCTGGCTAGTTCACAGAATAATTGTCTTTGGTACTACTAAAGAAATAAACAAATGAATAGTGTTTTTATTATTATCAAAAGGCTGAGCAGAATAAATCCAAAATAATCTTAGCTATGGGGAAGGTGTCTCTTTGGAAGAAGATGTAATTAGGTATGGAATTATTCAATAGTGAGTGACTGAAGCTGAAATTTCAAGTACATTGAAACTTATTACCAATGGGATATTAGATTCAGCTTTTCAAAGATAACACATATTCAGATACTATACAACAAAGAAATCAGTCATCTTAAACAAATAGACACCAGCCTAAGACATGCAGTAGCTTAATTTTTACAAGACTACATACTCAGTGGTATTTTTTAAAAAATAAGCCAAAATAACTTTCTAAAGGTTTTCTATCACTAGCCAAAACAAAAAAAAAAAAAAGGTGACTATTGCTCATCAGTGATAGTTCACATTCTCCAAAATTAAATAAAGTTGAAGTCCCTCCACACTTCAAATCAATATTTGCCATGTCATTCCACAATACCTGCACTATTTCTTCTTCAGAGTCCTAACCATTATGCTAGAGGCAAGTTTTTGTTGATCCATTCTTTTTCCCTTCTCTGATTTACATTTAGGCTCCCACAGTGTCCCTTCCTCTTCACAGTGGGCTGAAGTGGGCTGGATTCTCCTTAACTTGCCTGGCAACAGAGCTTGTGTTGAGAAACGATTATGTCCCTGGAAAAGACACTCTGGACCATTCACAAATTACTAATGTCTGACAAGTTTGATGTCTCCTGAGCTAGACAAATAGATTGGAGAGCTGCCTAGTCTTGAAATGATTTTTAGTTGTCTACAGTCAAGTTTTGTCAAGATTTAGATAGACTAGATCCCACTCATTGTGTGTTTGCTGTGAGAATCAGAACATAACTACTACAGCCTCCATGCAAAACATGACACACACTGAAGATATAAAAAATTTTGACATCAGTATACTTCATGTACTCCGTATACTTCATTAATTAACTGTAAACATTTGGTATCTGAAGAGTATTGCGGGAGGAAAGGAGCAATTGTCTACAGATCTAGAGCTGAAGCAGAGATAGATACAGTTGTTTGGTCAAGTTTAAAAAAATCCAACTTAATAGGTTAAGCAATGCACTGATGTATGGGCTTAATTTTAAACATATGTATCATCGCTGGATACAACCACTTATATTTGATCAATTGAGAGCTACGTTATCTATCTTCACGTCATTTAGATCGACGTTGAGATGTCATTTTTGAAAGAAAGTGAAGTCCAAAATAATTGTGCCATTATAAAACAAGTATTTAATCTTGGCTTTGTTAATCTTTAATAAAAATATTCATATTCTTTCATGTGATATTGCCTATCCCTTACAGTTTTTTACTTTTGTTAAAGTGGTGTTCAATTTGGATTTTTCACCCCAAGACTCTGTGTTGTTCTTTGCTTCTATTTTATGTTTTTCTAACTCCTAGTTTAAGTTGGAGCCTCTGAGTGAAAAAAAAAAAATGCCAAACCTCAAATAGAAACTCAGTTAAATCTGTTAAATTTCATGTGCTTGAGACTGAAACCATGATAAATTATAAATTTAATGTGATGTCTGAAAAAAAAAAAAATAAATTAGCCTAAGCAAACTACAAATTCGAGGTTCTTGCTCCTTAAAAAAAAAAAAAAAACCACAGAGGGAAACTCTCACAAGGTTCCAGTTAGTGGAGTTCTGTGCTTAGTTCTCCTTAGGAGGCTTTTGCATATTGCATACCATAAATTGCCTGAGTTTGTTCTTTTTCCTCAGCATTCTATGACAACAGACCATATAAAGAGAGAAAAAAAATCTTCCCCAAAATGATCAAAAAGTATTTATGTTTATGGTATAAAGATACTGAGTTTCTTAATTTCTTTTTACCTAACTAAGTTTAAATATCTCCATAAAAGACAAGCATTTTTTTTGCTACTATAATATTATTCAGCCTGGAGGGTTGCCTGCAAAATCCAACTGTTTTTACTCATAACCAATTCACTAGCATTTAATTATTAGGGAAACTTTGTTTCACCAGGTAGAATTTTTGTAGAATGAGATCTCACAGGGCTTTGGTTTATATCTCATGGAAATATAAAATGTGCTTTACACTTTGAGTCAAATAAAATCCATGGTTATAAAACATATCACTGTTTAACAATGAGTAATGTGATGGGAAAGATAAAATAATGTTCTCTAACCAATATCAGTGAATTACCAGATAAGGAAGCAGTGATATATGAATCCTCCTTAATCTTATAGGAAACTACAGCTTGATAGAGAAGGATTACATGACACAAACACATTATCTGACATTTAATTCTGGTTTATCATAAAATATTTGTCCCTCTTATTCAGTAAGAGTTGAACCAATCTGGAGCTAAACAAGAAAGAATAGTTCCTTTACTCTCATATTCAACACAGATACCAAAAGCAGAACATAATTTAAATTGTTTAATTTAAACTTCTTAGAATATTAACATGTGTCACTGCTTTAAGGATTGCATTGCCTGTCAACAGAGGTATCAAAAGCACACAAAATCTTTAACGACACTTTCTGAGATTCATAAATGTGAAAGAGTAAATCAATCAAATATTTTTGTAACAAACAGTAAAACTACAGAAGATCATTATTTTGGAAAAAAAAAATTACTATTTCAGACACTTACTCCAGAGAAATCTGCGTTGGATCCCCTACCCTTCATTTGTAAAGATCATTGATAAAAAAAAAAAGTATTTCACGTTTTCCACCCACTTGAACTATTTGTAATTTAGAACTTCTCTCTATCTTCTCCTTGTTTTTCTCATTGTTCTGCTTGCTAGTAAGAATAAGAAAATTAAGATAATGTTGCATGTAAAAGAATCCATTGTTAGGGGTAACTCCTCAACTTAAAATGGATTACTCCCATTGTTAGATTTAACAATTACTTCCAATAACCTCATAGGGAAGGAGGGAGAAAGAAATACTTACCCATAACGGACAAACGTAACTTTCAACAGCCAAAAAAGTCTAAACTGAGGCTCACTCTACGTGCATTGTGCGAAATTACAGGAAATGAAACTACTTGTGTGATTTATCAATATGTTCAAGAGAATGCAGAAAAAAGCATCCAATCTCATGCGGTCTCTATTAAATAATCATTTAAGCTGTGTAAAGTTGTAAGTGATGTCTACTGTGTTTCTAGTATGGAAGAAAATAATTCACCTATAAATTTCGATGGTTTATTTGAAAAGTGCTTTTTTTAAATGATAAACCAGATTTATAGGTAGACAGGTAACACTGATGAAGAATTTATTTATTGATGGTAATAATTCTTGCCTTTTAAATCCCTTCTCTATATTTGCCTGACTTTGAACAGTTGTGCTTTTCCAGAATATTATTAACTGTTCTTGTTATTACTTAGAAAGGCAAAGACAAAGATAAAATTACAATGTTAGATCATGTCATTTCTAATTCCAACATGTCAGAAATACATCATCATGGACTTCATACATCTCAAATATTAATCAAAGAATGGCAGAACTTCTCTTGATTACAGTGCCCTAGAAAACAGAACACAGGATGAAATTTAAGAGCTTTAAACATGTTCCCACTCTAAAGTATCTATACATATGTATTAATTTCTATTTAAAAATAGACGGGAAAAAAAGCAATAAAGAGCACTAGAACAGATCGTCTACTAATGCCACCACCTTGTTTGTGTGTTATGTTTTTTCGTGACCTTGGCTGTGGAATCGGTCTGCATATTCACACCAGTGTGAGATAGTATAATGGGGAACATGCTGTAAATGAGGGGATGTATAATTAGGTTAAGTGTTGGTAAATCTCAGGCTCAAATTGTTTGTCATACCTCTTATATGGTCTCTTGGATATCTGCAATGCCTACTATAAACTCCTCAAGTGAATGTCTGCTATTCTGTGTATAACATCCGAAACTAAGAAACCTCTTCTCTGTTGGCTCTTAGATACTACTGCAACATGAATAATAACAATAATATATTAAAATGAAGTACCAGCTGTGCTGGGGAGGCATTTAGTGCCTGTGGAAGTAAGGTAAGGACCACACCATCTAAGCCATTTTTTTCACTGAAGTCAGTGAACAAATCTGATTTAAAAAAATACATTGTGTAATGTATAATGTACGCCCGTTTTGACAGAACAGGGGCACTGCCAAGGCAGGAATAACACAGAATGAAGTACAATATCACTACCGCAGGCATTTTGTGCCCGCATATTAAAGTATTCAACAGTAACAGTCATAACCACCAAAAATCCAGCTTGCATTTTCCATAACTGTGCCCAAAAGCATGATCACCTTTAAAAAACTAATTGCAGCTTTGTAAGAACTAACCTATCCAGGGCCTGTGAAACCCATCTGCAGAGTCGATCATTATAAGGGATTCTGCTTGCAACTGTAGCTGAAGCTATATTAAATCCTATCAACACTTTTTTTTTTTTTTAAAAAAAGAGTATTTTCATTGCAAATTAATGGCGATCTTCTATTCTTGATGCATCTAAAATTGCCTTGACAGTCAAGGAGGCCTAGCTATAACGCTAGCTGAATGCTTAAGGCACTTTGAACACTTCTCTGCCGGGAGAAAGAGACCTGGCTTCTGTCACTCTGCCTGTAAATGTGATTTGAAGTCGGGTCTTCCAAATGCGCTCCAGGCTACTGGCTGAACTTAAGAGTCAGGTACATTTTCTTAAACATGTTATTGCAGAGATGCCACCAGCATCACTGCTGGCCTCAGCCATGCCCTGCTCTGGGTCTGTTGGAACCATCTGGAACTGGCTGTGTCTGGCGCGGGGCAGCCCCAGCCGCTCCTCACAGAGGTCACCCAGCAGCCATTATGCTGGGGGTGGGCAGGATCTTGGGCAGGGACATAGCCAGGACAGCTAACCCAAACTGAGCAAAGGGATGTTCCGTACCATGTGACATCTGCTCAGTAATAAAAGCTAAGAGAAAGGGGTGGGAAGATAATAGTTATTACGATGTTTGACTTTTGGAGCAACCACTGTGTGTACTGAAGCCCTACTTCCTGGGAAGTGGCTGGAGATCATCTGCTGATGGGAAGTACAGAATAAATCTTTTGTTTTTCTTTGCTTCCATGCGTGGCCTTTGCTTTTACTTTATTAAACAGCCTTTATCTTAACGCACAAGGGTTTTTCCATCTTATTTTTCTCCCCCTCGTTCTGCTGAGTAGGGGAGTCATAGAGCAGCGTTGTGGTCACCTAGCATCCAGCTGAGGTCAACAACGAAACACTTTGATGAACACATCAATTTAAAAAGTGATTTTATAGGAAAAAAAAAGGAATTCTTAAGAAAGTATTTAATCCAAACTTGTGATTCTCTTGAGTAATATCTAAGGTTCCATTTTGGATGTGGCAGCCAGCTCACAAATATGCACAATGGCTTTCACAAATGACTGGCACGTGCTATCACAGATGCACATATTCACAAAATACCATCTTCCCCAAATAGGGCAGAATGCAGCCCTCTGGCTCTAAAACACTGAACCTTTATCTGGATGGCTTTCAGAAGGGACAATTAGAATAAAAAGATATATCAGAGCCTGCCCAATTCACAAGTACCATCAATCAGGCTAAACAAAAAGGAATAAGAAATTAGAATATAAAATCAGTCCCATGGAGTTGGGCTAGACAGGTTCCTAAAAATGACACTTACAAAAAACTAGTAGTATTCGAGGTCAAAAAGCATTTGCAGTTTGTACTCATGCAGGCAAGTTTGTCTTTTTTTTACTATGTTTTTCTGCTTTAAGCATATTAAAGTAAAATATTTTCACACTTGTTGAACACTGATGGGATGCTGATGTCCTTATTCACCCGTGAGATACAGACCTATGTTCTCAAAAAGTTTCCAGCAGCACTGGGATTCATAGACTAAAGCACAACTTGAGACGTGTAGCTGTCAAAATCCAGCCTGCAAATGTCCTTAACCTCTTTTCTTATTCTCTTCTAATTTTTCCATATTAGAGAAAAATCCATAACCACAGTCTTCATTCAAGTTATGCTAGAAGTAGCATGCTATCTCCAAAAGGGGGAGATGGGAGAGTTAAAATGGTTCCATCTAGAGGTGCTTGTTCAAAACAGAATTTTAAAAGCCTCCTTTTCTCTGAATAGTAAATTTAAGTAGTCTTTATTTGTATATTTCTGCATGCAAAAAGGTATGTATCAAATTGCCTTGTGGTATGAGCTTCTTATGTGAAAATGATAGGGATCTGTATCATAAAAAAAAAGAAACACGGGCAGATGAGGGAAGTTTTTTTAAATACTTTTTTTTTCTCTAATGCTGATATGCAGTGGACTTCAGCAAGCAGCAGGTGTTTTCTTATCTTTCCAGGATAATCAGTAAATTGCTTGCATTTTGTATCTGTCAGCTTTGCCATGACTCTTTCAGTGTCTGCTGCTGTTGCATACACTCTGGGGGGCTTTAGTGTAGTTCATTCTCCTGACAGCTGTTACAACCTCTTCTCATCACCTCTACTTTAGCAGTTTTCAAAAACAGGGAAGTCAGACCTTTTGTTCAAACATTATTCCCCTCAGGAGATTTAATATATTTTTCTCAGGATGATTACAAATTTTACTGGCAAAGTCTAGTGCATCATTTTCATCAGGGGTTTGTTTGAGTATATTTTTAATGTTGCAAAACTATTATGACATTCTAACTAAAGATATTTGTTTCTTCTATGAAAAGAAACAACACGAGGCTAGGAGCAGAGCAGTGCTAAGTGCTCATACGCATTGGGATGCGTAAGCGAAAAATTACACTCCCTTGCAGAGGAGAAGAGGTTTCCATGTAAATTCACATCTTTGCCTCACAACACGTACAGGTTAGAAGTGCTCAGATTCAATGCTTCCAGACCAAGGAAGCCCCCGAGCAACTTGATGTAACTCCAATCCTAACACAAGGTGGGACACGTAAAACCTAGGCCAGTCTGTGATTCAGTTTCTTGCTCCAGAGGTACCATCCCCTTCCATGCCTGAAATCTTACCCTTGACCTGCCTTGTCATAGAATCATAGAATCATAGAATCATAGAATGGTTAGAGTTGGAAGGGACCTTCAAAGGTCATCTAGTCCAACCCCCCTGCAAGAAGCAGGGACCTCCCTGACTAGATCAGGTTGCTCAGAGCCTCATCCAGCCTGGCCTTGAACGTTTCCAGGGATGGGGCATCCACCACCTCTCTGGGCAACCTGTTCCAGTGCTCTACAACTCTCATTGTAAAGTTTTTTTCTAATATCTAATCTAAATCTACGTCCTTCTAATTTAAACCCATTACCCCTTGTCCTATCACAACAGGCCCTACTGAACAGCCTCTCCCCATCTTTCCTGTAGGCCCCCTTGAGGTATTGGAAGACCGCAATAAGGTCTCCCCAGAGCCTCCTCTTCTCCAGGCTGAACAGCCCCAACTCTCTCAGCCTGTCCTCATAGGAGAGGTGCTCCAGCCCTCTTATCATCTTCGTGGCCCTCTTCTGGACCCTCCCCAACTGGCCAATGTCCTTCTTATGTTGGGGACTCCAGAACTGGACGCAGTACTCCAGGTGGGGTCTCACCAGGGCAGAGTAGAGGGGAAGAATCACCTCCCTTGACCTGCTGGCCACGCTCCTCTTGATGCAGCCCAGGATGCGGTTGGCCTTCTGGGCCGCAAGGGCGCATTGCCGGCTCATGTTGAGCCTCTTGTCCACCAGCACTCCCAAGTCTTTCTCCTCAGGGCTGCTCTCAATCCATTCTCCGCCCAGCCTGTATTTGTGCCTGGGATTGCCATGACCCAGGTGCAGGACCTTGCACTTGGCCTGGTTGAACTTCATGAGGTTGGCACGGGCCCACCTCTCCAGCCTGTCCAGGTCCCTCTGGATGGCATCCCTCCCTTCCAGCGTGTCGACGGCACCACACAGCTTGGTGTCATCGTCGAACTTGCTGAGGGTGCACTCTATCCCACTGTCCATGTAGCCGACAAAGATGTTGAACAGGGCCGGGTGTCCTACAGGTCCTACATGTCCTACAGGTCCTTCACACTTCCCAGCCTAAAGCTATCTTTCTTCATCCTCTTTCAGCCCAAAATGTCTAAAGGGAGATGTATGTGTGTGTACAAGGGTGGAATTATGATTTCTTTTCCTGGATGCAGAAAAGAGAAGGCATCAATCAGCCTTCCTACCAGAAACTATTGACTTCCAGGATCCACAGGGGTCATAGTGTTTATTTGCTACTACTTGGCAAAGCTTTGGGAGGGAGGTAACTGAATGTTCTGCTGTAAAGCAAGGATCAGCTGACTCACTAATGCAAAGACAATTTCTCCTACAGAGTATTCCCTTGGTTTCAGTAGGGTTATAAAAGAAAAAGAAAAAATGAAATAATGAAACAAAAAAACCCAAACCACCTGGCTTATGAAAAAAATCAAGAAAACTTATGTAGAGAGTTCAGTCATGTATGAGTTTCTTCTTTTAGAACACACCTGATTATAGAACATCTATATTATTTTTGAAAAGTCATAAAAAGCTTACAACGGAAAAAGTAACGGAGTTTCAAGTGTTAGTGTTCAGAAAATATATCCTCAAGTTTGAAATCTGAGATGAAGCATTATGCAATATATTTTCTCCACATACTCCAAAATGAAACATACCATTTATTGAAAAGACACATTGTGAGGTTAATTACAATGAGATTACCTGGCTTTTCATTGGAAAAAAAAAAATTCTCATAACATATTTTTATCTCTTATATCTCTTTTTCTTTCTTTTTCACAGAAAAAAAAAAAGTGAATCATCCACTTAAAATTATTATTTTTGTTTTTATATGGTATCTTTTCTGTAATAATTATTATTAAAAACTTTTTTTTAATAACCAAATGGTTTTATTAGGCTTGGGCTGAGGGAAAAATTATTAACTACTCCTATTTTTTTTTTTACTAAAATGACTGAGTATATTACAGTGAAACAATGCAGGAAAGGTGAAATGTTTTCACACAAGCTCCAGCAACTCTTTCTGTTGCTTCAAACAATCATATCAAAAGCAGAAATCTTCTCATCAATATCTAAAAAATATTGCTATAAGAAACTGCAGCACGAGGATGGCAAGGTTAAACTAAACATCTAGCTAAACATCCTTAATGCTAATCATTCATCCCTATAGCAGTTTATGTCTAATAATAAAATCTACGTTGTTCACATATGTGATTTACAGAATCTGCAGGAGCAAATGGTTGAGTGCCTATTACCTGGGTAACTGAAGAGTGGTATCTGTTACTGTGAACAAGTTTCTGTCTGTTTTGCCATAAGGTATGCCATTAAATTACATACTGAGAAAACCTAAAACTGGAAATAATTTTGAGGCATATGGGATTATAAATACATTACATCTGATTATTATTTTAAATTTTATTGGCTACAGAAGACTAATGGCTTTATCCAACAGAGACAAATGCTATAGCTATTAACACAGGAGACTTACATACACAATCAGAAGATCTGCATCTGTCTGTATTTTTCACCCAGTAACAGACAACATATTGTTGAGTATAAAGTTATAACACATTATTTTGAAAAGTAAGTGCTCACTCTAAGAAACAAGTAACCACGCAATTGGAAGAAAAGCAATATTTTCTCTTCCTTCTCCAGTCCATTTCCAGTTGTCATCTTTGCTTTCACTATGAACCACCCTATTCCTTCCTTTCAGCCTATTAATCCTAGTTTCATTTTTACTTTTTAGTTTTGAACTCCATTCTGACTCCAACTCCACTGCCCACAAGGTCTGAGATTAAAGCTGGCAGAAGAGGTACTCTCTGTCATTTTTGTTGCAGAAACCAGAACAAGGATGGTTCAGTTGCCAGGGCATTAGCCTGCTCGACTACGAACTCTCTAAAGCCATGTCAGGATGACAGCACAAATACACTTTTCTGACTGCCCTGTCATCCTGGTAGGGTGGATGCCCAGACTGAAGGAACCGTTGTAGCATAGCACTGTTCTCTTCCAGCCATTACGCTGGCTTTTCTTTCCTATACAGGCCAGCAGGATGGAAGTGCAGTGAGAGTATGGGGCTCTGCCCCCGCACCCCAAGAGACGCTTATGAGGAGCACTCACCTAAGAAAGCCAGTTCTTTCTAGATTCCTTCAGATCCTCAAGGATAAATTGGGCTTTATTAGGCTGACTTAGAAGAGGATGTCTTATTTCTAGAAGTAGTTACATCCCCCGGATCTTGAATATTGAAAGGACACTTTAAAACATCCAGATGAAAAGAAAAAATCTAGGGATACATAGCAAGTGTGATGCTATGTGTGATTCAATTTGGATTGAATAACAGACATTCTAATTCCAAATTTCAGGCTTTGCAAACATGTATAAGATTTCTGCAAGTGATTTTCATGCACATTTTTCTAATAAATTAAGGTGAATTAGTAAATTAAGATGGATTAACTGAGGTAATTTTAAAAGTATCTTCGTACATTTTTGTGAGAATTCCTAAGAGAAAAATGCACTGAGGTCTTAATGCTTTAGTGTACAATGTTTGTACGTGTTCATAACACTGTTCGTCACTGGTAAATTATATCTGTCACTTCTTAGATAAGTAATCAGTAGAGGTACTTTTTAGATCAACTTTTCATTCAAATGCATTACAGTCTTTAAAAAAGCAAGAAATTGTTTCTTGCATTTCATATTTTTCAATGGGAAGATCTTCCCAAAGCAAGTGTGCATTGGAGTATCCAAGTTTTTGAATACTCATCGTCTTAATATCATGAATCTTGTAAGTAGATGTCTCCACAGCCAACCTTCAGTATTTTGCTTCAATAAATAAAATTACTAAGTAAATTATGCAGAGGGCTCAAACCATGGAAATATATTTCTCTGTACTTAATTCTGATTTGCGGTCCTAACAGTTCCACTGAGGTGCTTTACAGCTTTGTGTGTCCTCAACACAGCAAAGATTTTCCTGGCACCATCAAACTTCACTGGCTTTTCAAACCTCACTCTTCATTTTTGACAAAAATTTCTTCTTTCAGTAAATTCAGTATGCAGTAAGATGCGGTTATTATGTTGGTATTAAGTTTCTAATTTTCTTTCATTTATATATATAAAAAAAAAAATCATTACTATTTGAATGAAGCTCTAAACATAATTTCTTGCAATGAAATGTTTTCCCAGTCTCTTGTAAATCATCTGAGTGTCTGACACAAGGTACTGGAAAGCTCACCTTTCCTTTTTAAAAATAAAGGACAAAGACATCTCAGGCTTTCATCTCTTTCAGAGAAATAATCAAATGTTTTTGAGATGACGAATAGAGATATCAATGGAAAGTAATTATAATTCACATATTTTAAATTATTTAAATATTATTTAAAATATCAGATTATTATTTTTCTTTCTAAGGCACCCTTTCCTTTTGTCTTTTGCTGAAACAAAAGGTAGCTGAAACTACAATGGTGCTATAATTTATAATCACGGATGGATCATTAGGCAAAAAGATTGCCTTGATGAATTCTTACAGGCAGTGAAGTAGTCCCCAATTACTCCTAGAACCTGTTTTATTCCACCTAAATGAGCAGTTTTTTTAAAAAATTCTACTACTACCTTTTTTTTTCCTGAACATTAAGCATCTGGTTATGGAAGCAGTTGAGACATCAATGCCTTGCAAATGGTGAAACTGGTCATCTAGAACACATTCAGGTGAGAGATATCTATTACATATGCTTGTGGAGATTAAAATCTTTGTCTACTAGAGTCTAGATTTGTCATTTTAATTACATCACCGAAGCATGGACACAAACAGCAGCATTTCTTAAAGAGATTACATTTTAAAAGCTATAAAATGTTCAGAAGATCAAACTCACAATGGATACAACAGCATTTTTTTTCAGAGAGTTATTTTAGAACAAATATACTCAACTAAGAAGTTATATTAAGGTGTTATACCCCATGCAGTGAATCATCCCCTAATAATCTATTTTTATTCTATTGAACACTAATTTTAAGTAAAAAATATCTCCTGAAACAAAAGGAGCAAAAGTTATCAGCAAAATTGGTTTTCATTTGATCAAAGGTTCAAACTCTCCATTATAAACGTATTTCTGTTACAGCATGTAGTACCGTTAGAGGATTCTCTTGGAACAGAATTGTTGAATTAGTTGCAGTCCTAATTTGTACTCTTGGGATAGCCTGCTAACTTTGTGCAGCCATGAAATTATAAAGCCTCATAAGACCTGAATAATAGGTACGTTCTATTTCTGTACAAATACTTCTAGCTGAAGAAAAATTTACTTCTCTATATGATTTGACTCAATGCAAATAAATTGTACTCCCCTAAGATGTATGTGCAGTCCTCATGATTTATTCCTGTACTTCACTAGCATCTTTTAAAAATCTTTAATATCTATTAAAATAACTGAGACTTAGTTCATTCCCTTAAGAACTCTGCATAAAGAGATGTACAGATCAGAAATTGAAAAGTCCTGGCAAGAGAAGCTGGTATATATCTTAATCCTCCAGCTCCCACTCAGAACTGTAAATACCCAAGAATGTGCATGCAATCAAAACCAGACTGGGCAGGCCAGGAGGCAGCCTTGAGGTAAAGCAAGACTTGTAGCATCTCATTACCTATCTCACAGGAAAATAACAGTGCTTTCTTCCCATTTATACCTTAGTGCCTTTTAAACAAGAACAGTTTGGCTGACATTCTGCTGACAGAGAGCAAAACAAGCTTGGAAGACAGAGAAAATATGAAGGCAAAGGACCATCACAGGGATGCCCTGGCCTCCAGACAGCTTTCAGAGTTCAGAGTTCTCGGAGGCAGTCCCTGTAGTTGTTCTCCAGCAGAACAAATCTTTTGCTTTTTGATGGAATGAAAGGGAGAAAAGCTTCTCAAGAGGAAATTTGCAGGGATAGTTCCCACTTTGCATTGTTCTCTCATTCCTTCCTCACAATAGGGAAGATCTGTCCCCACATGCCCAAATACCTCAAACCTGAAAGAAGATAATCACTAAAGTTGTTGTCATGTTGTTTTTACATTATCATAAGAGAAAATTTTAGTGGTGCATGATACATTTCAAGCTATACAATTATAGTAATTCTACCTTCCTAAATCTGTTACCTCCTCCAAAGAGCTGCTTAACTCTTCTAAGATGGATGAGTGCATTTAGTGATATTCGGTATTCATTATGATTTGAAACCATGGAAATTTCACAACTGTAGTCAATTTTAAAACTGGAAAAATTGGACCCATTATTTAATAAGGCTATATGTTTAGCTGCTTAGAAAAGTCTACTGGTGAGTCTAATTCACTGAAATGCTGAGAAGAGTGGGAATAAATGACATAGTACAGACAGCATTGATACTGCAAAACAGATGTTCAACAAGTCCCTGTCTAACTTTGGTTTCTGCCGTAACAATCAAGAATTCACAACTGGTATGCAAATTTTTCTATAAGAGAATCCCACTTGTGTATAAAATAACTCTTTAATGTACTTTTCACTCGACAACATTGTTATATATTGAAGGATAAATGAGTCGTCTCATTGCTGCTCATTGTTTGGCATCAATTTTTTTGCTATACCCAAGTCGTGTGTCAGACAATCTATCAAGAAAATTCTCATTCTAATATTCCTACAAAAGCTATATTAGGTTTTAGTCCAAACAAAATCCAATGGATTTACCTGGTCTGGTTCCAACAGCATTTTTGGATTTGTCCAATCTTAAGCTAGTACAAGAGCTAGAAAACTTAGTCTTTAATTTGATTTAGATAATCATAGTCAACTCATCTGTAAGTACTGGCAATCCCACAGTTGTCATTCTTAAGACCTCAAAGAAAGGGATAAATGGAATATGAAAGGAGTATGTAACACAACATAAGCTCTGGCTTATGAAGAAATTCTCATTCCTAAAAAATCTACTTTAACCTGAAACCCTGTAATGTGAAGTAAGGAACACATACACAAACCTTGGTATAACCATAGCAAGTCTTAATGTGATAGAGACCTTCTGGAGCAAACAAAAGGGAGAGAATTAAGCAACCAGACCAGTACATTGACTCCCACTACTGAATAAAAACAGGCTAAAATAAGTGTGTTTCTATAAAGCTCTCTAAAGCAACGGTTCTTTAATAAGCAGTAATATCCTTTTGAATACTACTAATGTAAGAGTCAGTCACAAGATGGTTTATCAACAATCCAACAGCGCCATCTGTCAGATTTCATTAGAATTATATTTTTCGATATGGCAATACAAATGTGTTATTTTCTAATGCTAGGCAATTGCAAGATTTGAACTACAGAAAGTGTACAAAAGACTAAACACTGATCATTCACACATTAAATTAATGCATACAGAGTTCTAGCTTAAATTAATTTAAAAAGACAAGATTAGCTTATCTTTTAAAAAATATTACATTTATTTATTACAGAGCATCATCATTCTTTCAGCAAATTTGCAAATTTGTTATCTTCTCTTCTCATGTGACTATCAAGTGATTATTCTGGATTTAGAAGTTTGAAATCCTCTCTGAAACTTCAGAAGTACAAGATAGCTATGTCGTACTTGACTTTCAATTTAACACATAAGTTTTAGTTTCCTCTTCCTTCAATGAATAAAACTACATTGTTGTCATAGTTCAGCCAAACTTAATTTAAATAAAGGAAATGTGCAGGTACATCAGAGGACAGGCAATACTCCCAATACATAAGGCTCAGGTAGGGAGAGGTAGATGTCACTTGTACAATTAAATAAAATGGTTCCTTCTTAAAGTACATCAGGGAATGGTGCGATGGTACTTTTCAGAAGTCAAGTGGAGTTGCTTTCTGTTAACCTACATTTGGAACCAACCCACTGTCACTGTGTAGCAGTAAACACAAAAGGGGGTAAAAATCACCTTTTCAATAAGTACATAAGTTCTATGATGCGCAAGGGAAATCCTTTTGACTATAACTGTACCACTTGCAGCTGTACGTTACTGTAGAAGGATGGTCCTATCCCCAAACCAGTAAGCAGCACAGATCTGTCACAAATGGATATGCAGATGCAAGTCCTTCTATGATGAAGTCAGACTGAGAACAAGATATTTCTGGTCTTGAATTTATGTGATTAGTTTTATTCCAGGCCATAGCTATCAGTGAGCAAATCAGACTAAATACTACTTGAAAAGTTCTATGAAATTCATTACCTAAATTATTCAGTAGTATTTTTCTTACTTTTGCCAAATTTATAGAGATAATAGAACTATCAGTAAATTATTAAGAGCTAGATCAATCTCTCTTCCAATCCATTGGCACTAAAATATTCTAGATTGTATGCAGAATATTATATTAATTAACAAAATATCCAAAGTTATTTATAATTAAACTAACATCTGAAATTTTTGATGAATCATGTAGGTTTAAATTGACAGTATCATAAATCAGATTCCTGCAACTTAAAATGTCAAGATTATCAGAACAGAAATTCTTCTTTTACTATGAGTAGGAAAATTAATTCTGTCATTTAATCTTAAATAATTTATTGTGTCCTCTGTTCTTTGCTGGACAATCTCAGTAGGAAGATCTGAAGATCTGTCTTGAATAGTCTGGCTGACCTTGACTTGGACATCTAATTTTTAGACATCTGATATTGGGTGAGAAAAATTTCATCAGATATTTCGGAATTACTGAGATGCACAAACTTATAGTTAAATCAATAGCCTTCATTATGAATAATCCAACAGTATCTTAAAAATCCACATAAAGTGAGATTTGCAAAAGCCCACAGTATTAGCCTAAGTGTGCCCCCATTAAAGTAAACGGGAGTTTTATCACTGACTTACGGGAGCGCTAAAGAAGCAGAAAGGGGGCGATTTGAAAGCATCTGGTGTGGCAAACTTGGCAACATCAACTCAGGACTGAGTACTTTAAAAAGTCTTACCCTAAACTTAAATATGTTCTCAGCTATTTCCATGCCTTTACAAAGCACGAAAGTGAGTTGCATCCGTAAAACTATGTATGTATCCATGTATTTACTTTTAACTGTTTGAGAGAGATATAAGCTAAATAAGAAAGCAGTGGTTTCTTTTTCCCCAATAACAATGCCTATTCAAGAAACTTTTTGTTAGAACAAGTCTTAAAATCTCCTTCCACATTGTATTTCACCATTTAACTAATACTAGTTAAATCTTGTAGACTAAATTCAGACAACACACATGTGCATTAATGCTAGTTTAACATTACCGTTAGCCTATATTCAGGGCAGGAAGGACTGTACTAATTGCCTCTTGTGCAGGTTATTCCTACTGGGGCAAGATTAATGTGTCTGAGATGAAGGACAATGGGTCCACAGAAAGTATTGTTAGGTCTAAAACATACATTTTTATCAGAAACATTTTCTGTTACAGCTGGAACTGTTCAGGAATTCTATCATATATTTTTGTAATTTCTATCATATTCTATCATATGACGTGTTCTATCACACATAATCACAATGAGCATTAATTCTGTCATTTTTGGGGACATGACAACATGAGCATTGAAACTGTACCCTTACAATTCCTCTTTCAAATTTAGTATAATAGGCATGTCTCTAGCTACAATATACGGCCAGAAATGGACCTTCTGTGTTAGGCTGTCTTCAGAAAAAATCTCCAATTCTGCAGTAGCAATTGATAAAAAAAAGAGTACTCTTTTAAATGATCTAAGCGAAAAATTCCTCTGCAAATGCAAATATACAACAACTACAGTTCCAGCACAGCGTAGCAGTCCCCTGTTTATAACTAAATGCATTGACATTCAATAAACAGTGCTGCATAAAATTTCATCTCCCTGTGGGCAGAATTTAAACTTACTTTATTATTCCTTTGGAATATTTCATATGAGGAAAAAAAATGAAGATAAACTGCAGTTGACCCTAGGCATTATAAATGCCATTAAGGCTCTCGCTCGGTTAGGCCCATCTGTTGCTTTTCAGGCCAGATATTCATTAACCTTATTAGCACCAGCCCCTATAGCCTTGAGTTGACATTTCCCTGGTTAATCCAGAAAGCCCATTACCTTGTACACATCAAGAAGCTGATTAATGAATTTGTATGAATTGTCTAATAGATGCAGTAGGATAAAGAAACAACTGATGTGTTTTTCCAAATCCATCGTGAAACTCCTTTCTGTCAGCTTCTAGAGGACTGCAAGGTTCTTATGCATTAATATGTAGCTTTGCACAGCTACTGTCCTAATCAAATCAGCAGAAAATCAGTCTTCTTGGCATCAGGAATAATCTCTATCTGTTGCAGCAATATAAATCCAACTGCTATACCATCAGATTTTGTACTAGATTTACTGATGAGCCGAAAAAACAACAGCAAATGTATTCATTCAACTGATAGAAGGAGTAGCTTAAAATGATGTGAATACATAAATTGTTTAACCCATTGATATGAAGTCATAGTAAAGTGAATTGCTGGGTATTTAATCCCAGTGCTTCTTCATGCTGGACATTCACACAATTTTTTACTCCCACAGAGAATATTGTGAGCCATTTAATTTGCAGAATGAGTTTAGAGGAAGTGTTTTTCTTTCTCCATTTTAGAGTAGATATTGCAAGCATAAACAACATTCTGTATATTTCCAAACCAGAACACACTAGAACAAAAGTTTCAGAAAGCAAACAATATGAATTCCTTCCATGTAATTACTTTGATGGCAACAGCTGACATTATTTCACACACTAAAAGGAATTATGAACTCTGACAATAGGTTATTTTCAATTTTTTCTGAAAATCTTCAGAGTGAAAGTAAATGAACTAATGGTTTAAAATAGACAGGGACAGTTCAGCAGCCTTTCTCAGTATCCCTTTGGCACTTCTGATTCTTCTTTTATCTGTGGCAATACTAGGTAATTTCCAGATAATTTTTTTTCCCGTAAGTGGAATGTCAGGATAATTTATAGAGGTGCCCTATACTTCCTGATTGGTTTATTTAGTTAGAAGTAAGCCTTTTAGGATTTTAAGGCTAAAATTAAGATGTCCTTCCTAAAAACACCCAATTCAGCAATTCAGCAATGTAATTAACTAAAAATAAGATCTGACCTACAATTACTGTAGGTAGAATGTACTAGAAAACATACAGCTGCCCAAATCTCTTTTACTTCAAGGATGTATTCATCAAGTACTTTACCTCTGTTAATCATTGTGTGTCTTTTCTTGGGAAGTTATCTGTCTCTACCATGCCTATCCTAAGCCTGTGTAAGAGATAGCCTCTCTTTTCACATTTGAGTGTTTTTCACACATCAACAGCCCAGCATTAATTGATACAGGGGGAAAAAAAAAAAAATAGTCATAAATGGTATAGATCTTATCCAGAGCCCAGTGAAATTAATGGAAAGACCTGCAGAAACTGTGTGGTTTTGGAGTATATGGAGTCCACTGAGTGTCTTGCGATAATGTTACCTGTCTACTTTTCCTCCTGTTGTCCTCACTGGGATAATCTCTCTCAGCTCAGCGCCTTGACTTATACACTGGGACTTATACACCTGAGGACTGAGCTTGCACCTTTATTCCCTCAAAGAAATGCTGATTTTGACCAGCGTTAAGTAACCAAAATGCCACGTCATAGGAGTTATTTAAAAATGGTGATTAAACACAAATAATGAAAAACAGTTTCTATTGGAATTTCTGCCAATAATGAATAAATCTTAAAGATGCCGTTCAAATTTGATAAGCATCTCAGAGTTTGGATGTCTATCTGAAAGTTATTGGCTAAAAATCTGAGTTATTTGCATCTGCTCAGTTTAGCTGGGAAGTTTAGGAAAATAATCTGTTTCTTGAGACATGGCTAATGGATACAACTAAGGACACTCTAAGATAATAATTAAGTATAAGGTCTGAAAAAAGGAAAAGAAAAAAAATTACTAAATTTCTTCAACCTCAGAAACATACTTAATTCAGATTTGATTCAGAAAATAGATTAAGAAATGAATTTACTCTTATTTTGTTTATGTCATCATTTTTAGTCATTAATATTATTTTAGTTGTTAATATTGAAAAAAAAACCTACAGTATGTTAAAAAACTTGCTTAACATTTCAATGAGACGCAGAGGGAGACAAAAAGAACACTTTCTCTCTGCTCCTCTGCCTTCACTCCTCTGCAATGTGCTGAGCTGCGAGCTGAAGCTCTATAATAGAAAAGCATTCCCAGTTCTGGTGCAACAGATGTTTTCACAAGTGCTTCGGCTCCCAGAGAAGCAAGGCTGGAGATAACTATATAAGCTCTCTCATCCTAATGAAACACACATTACCCAGCAATCACAAAGCAGCCTTTATGTGAGATTTCATACAAAAATATAAGATACCAAAAAAAAGAAGTTTCACACCTAGGAAGCTACTGTCTTTTTTTCAGTGTAATTATTTCTTTCTTTTCCCACATATGTAGCTCTTCCAGCTTATGTGACTGTGACAGTACATTTATCAATTTGCTGGCTTGAAGTCTGTGCTTTCCCTTAACTTGCATAATGCTACCTCATAATTCAGTTCCTAACTCAAAACAAGATTTCTTTTACAAAGCCTTGTACATACAGAAGGAAAGACTCTGTGCTTTGTCCTTTATAACTGAACAAAGATTAAATGTAGAAAATATGAGAAGCACAGACATTCCCATTTCCATTTTTAGATGAAATTTTCTTCTTGTTCTTCTGCAGTCCTTTGTTCTCCGTCAGAGAGATGAGCCAAGCACTAAATACCACCCAAGCAATTCTTGTTAGCCCTGTTAAGAATTACCTAAGTAAGTATTAAAGAATATTGCATGGGCGGGGGGTTCCATTAACAATTAGAAGAATAAGTAATCTGCTGGTTTCTACCAGCAAATGAAAGAAAAACACAGATCGTGGTTCCATTTCAGAACAATGGTTCATGGAGTTTTGACTCTACTGTAATGCAGATATCTTATTTGGGGTGTTGGAAGTTCATCTCATATCCAACAGAATTTAATACATGTTTCTTGAGTAATCTATTTGAATGCATATTACTCAAATACCAAAGCAGCTCATTGCATCTAGAAAAAGAGGAGGGCACGTCTCTCAGTCTTATAGGAATTGAAAAGATGGACTGCCAAGGTTTTAAATGTGCAGGGAGCAGGTGAGTTTGTACTGCTAATAGCAAAAAAGTAACCCAATAACAACCATAAAGCCCCTCTTGTGAGCTAAGTTATGTAAATTGAAGAATGCCCTTACTGACAGCAGGTATATTATTTTAAAGCAGACAGACAACTGTGTTAATCTCCCTTCTGCTTAATCCCTGTCTCTCCACAAATCATCATGTCGACAGTTTAAACAGATTTAGATGTGACTGAAATCAAGAAAAGAAGATAGTCTCAGGATGCTGGGGCTGATGCAGGCCTCCAAGAGGTAATTTTGTTTGTGGTAGAGAGAGCGCGCGGGAGAGAGAGAGTAAATCTAACAAATCTAACAAAGCAGCCCTCTGGCCCAGCCCTGAGGATTAAATCCAATTCTACCAAGATACACATTAAGCCCTGTCTATCACAGCTTTGCCCTTGAAAAGACAAATAATGATGAGATTCACCTCGCTGTGCTTGTCTCTGGAGAGAGGAGACAGAAGACATTTAAGGAACCTGAACTATTGTTCATTTTTAATACCTTTTATTATTTAATTCTTATTATCTTAGAGCACCGGTAAAAAAAAATTACCTCTGTTAGTTTAACCATGTGCTGTCCCTCAAGTAAGAAGCAGTAATCACTAGAGTAATAGAAGCAGTCAATGAATAAGAAAGTGGTGGTCAGTGGAACAGCAGCTCATGCATTATGCATCTGGGCCAAATCATTTGCTGCAAACATCAACTTTTGTACTTCTTCTTTTAGATGAAAAGGACCAACTTCTACTTTCTGCTCTGCTGAAAATCATTGTGGAAAATGTTCTGTGCTGTGAACTGAAAAAAAAAAAAAGTACAACTTTGAATATTTAATTTAATCATTTTCTGATAGTATAAAAGTTAGATTCACTCATGTTCCTTCTGTGCCTGGACTCTGTCAAAACCAGTCCTTTAGCACTATTTTTCAGTGCTTAATAGTCAAGTTTTAAATGAAATAAGTCCTTTTTCAATAAGGATTACTAGCATGCCACTCTTGAAGTTTTTAAAGCAGAAATTCTATCATTTAATCACTTTAGCTTTAACTCTTGTCTGATCAAATTAGCATTTGCAAGACTACACCTAAAATAACAAAAGCAGTCTTCGGAATAATCTTCAAGGAAAAGAAAATTATAATTACCTAGGTGGTCTGCATGATCACAGCTTGCAATTCTGTGTCTTAGAAGAAAACCAGAAAATTAATTAGTTAATTTTAGTAATACTCTTTGAAGATGAATAGCTATATGAAAGTGCTGAGAATTATTACAGTTATTAGGCAGCACAATTAACCACTACTCACAATTAAAAAATTGAAGTAATTTAACTGAACTAAAGGGGATGTCACTGTTTGCAACTTCTTTGGCCAGCTCCCCAGGGTCTAGCTGATGAGTTGAAAACCTGGGCAGATCACCAGCCTATGAGACTGCAGGACCCTTTGGGAATGAGCAAAAGGGTGCAGGCTTCTGCATCCAGCAGCAGCCAGGAGCCATTCTTCAGCTGGGGATTGCAAAAACAAAATCCTCTCTGTGCCCTTCTGCGAACATGTACTGTGTCCCTTACTGTCTCTTGCTGTGGGATTTCTCCTGCCTGAAGAGAGTCACACAGAGGAAAGAGGTTGGGACACCTCACAATATGAGAAATGGAGCTTGTGCTTGTATTCTCTTTGGAACATTTGTAGTCTCCTCTGAAACTTTCCTACTCAACTTCAGCTGAAATTATTTCTGAGAAAAACTTCTGATTTTGACAAATTAGCTTTTTCATGCCAAAGAAATACTTTGTCAAAACGGCTCTGGCTTGTTCTAGATGTAACAGTTCACTCCCTGGACCTGAAGGTGGCTCTTCTGGCAGGCACTGCCTCTTCTCAGACAATTACTATGCTGCATTTTAACACTTTCGTCTGTTTGTAGCTATCCATTCATTGTGTCCTTTGGAATAAGTTTTCATGTTATTCAAATATGGTGCTATGTAGCAAGTGCCACCTGGAGATTTATTTTATGTGGTTTAAATTGAGTTTACAACATGTGCTGTAGATTTCATTCTCAGCAAGTTTCTTTACTTCACACAATGCAATTTTTTAATTTCTTAAATGCTTTTAGACCATAGGAATGAAAGAGCTAAGGAGGAAGCATAAGACGTAATATTCAAATTATATATAATAATACTAACATATAATTCAGTGAGAATGAATTGACAAATTTAGATTCCCTTTCTACAGTGTGAGCCACCTTTCCTGGAACTATTAATAATTCAGACATATTAGAAGAGTCCTTAACTGTGGTGTTTTATGGACTGTTGAATATTCATAATTTAAACTGTACATTTTCTTAAGATTGCTCAAAGGAGCTACATAGTGAAATTTCTATTCACAGATTGCTTCATTGTTCATGAAGAATTGCTTGTGTTTGCAAAATCAGAAATGAGTTTTTACTTGTACTTTCTCATCAGTTTTAGAATTTGCTTCATGAAAACACATTGTTAAGTGAACTACTTTGCCTGGATACCTGCAACAATACTCTAACATTATTGTGCAGGTGAAAAGAAATACCTGATAGCAAGTTTAAACTAATTCTTTGTCATAGTCAACTTGAACTTTTACTGACTTTTTCTGTGAATAATAAACAGAAGTTTATATGTTTTTAATTGGATTTCTTTCAAAAAGTGTGAAAGTTATAAATGATTGTGAATACATGTCTGTGGGCCAATGTTTCAGTCATTTCGCACACAAAGGGCACTGAAAGTCAGCAATGAACAAAGTTGCAGAGTCCCCAAACTAAAAAATGTCACCCTGGCAAGGGGACTAGAGTTTGCAAAGCTCTGGAAAAAAATTAGTGATAATTAAGCACAGTAAGAGGAATAGTCTCAAAGTTAATTACATAATTGGAAACACAGAAGAAAGCTGTGACAGCCCTATTGCTCTGAGCTATGTCTCTAAAGGAATTGTCTCTGCAGAGATACCCAGTGCTCTGTACCACGCCGGGGAACGATTAAGGGCAGCATCCACTTTATATTGCCAGTGGTAAACGCGACCTCTTTAGAAACTGAAGTATAGAGAGGTGGATGTCTGCAGTAGCTGAGCCATCGCAAGCCTTATAGCACCAAACAGCTGTATTTTATAACAGTACTGCTAGATAAGAATGCCCTTTTAGGGTCATTAGCCATCTTACTTGCCCAGATATTACATTTGTAACTGGATGCTGGGTGTGAAAAGATTAATAATGCATCTTTCCAAACGTGAATAATAAAGGAGCTGTCTCTGCCTCAGGGCTGAGGTGCAAAAGCACAGCACTGTCATGCAATCTGATCAGTCAGTGCTCATACTGCCTGCCCAGCCCTGAACACTGCTCTTCGTGAGAGCGAGCACAAAGGCTGTGACAAGGGGGAAAGTGTGTGCTCAGTATTATCCTATGGCACAGTCAGGCCCACTCTGTGTAGCAATAAGAGATTTTGAACTCTCCTGCTAACCTTTATGCTAGGCTAACAAAGTACTGCATTCATGGAAGAAGAAGGATTAGAAAGAAATTGTCCAGAAGGTAAAAAATATTTTCAATAACATCTTACTTAAATATAGATAATATTCACATGTAACTCAGATGTGATCACAACAGAATAACACATACGCCACCATCTTCCTTTCATGCCTTTCTTTTGTTAGATATTCCAGTGCAATTCTAGCCTAGCAGGTAACAAATAAAGGCAGTATGCTGGATACTGCGGTATCAAGCCTTGCAGTTAAATTACTTTCTACTGCCTTTGCCTGGCACTGACTTCTTTGGGGTAGTTGTATTTTATGTACTAAGTGGAACTATGTGCTAGCTGAAATACAACTTGTAATGCCTTTGGCTTGGAATGCTTTGTATTTTATGAAAATGTTAATTGCTTAGTAGCTATCTTCTTTCATTGTTTAATTAAACATTTTCCTAGGAAAATTTTTATTCTTGCCATGTGCCACATATTGAATCTTTTTAAATAACCTCCTTGAACTACAAGAAATAGAGTCTCTGGCTTTTTCCCTTTTCTCATATTTCTAAATTTTATTTCTCTGTTCTGCTATCTAGCTAATAATGATGAAGAAAGAGAATCATCTTAAAGCTTTTCTGTTCAGTTTGATTTTTGGATGAAGTTTTTATTGTTCATTCTTGTTATGGTTATGCATGTATCTTTAAATAGGCAAATATTAATGAAAGCAAACCTGTTTCCAGTATCTCCGTGAAGTCCTCATGCTTTTACTCATTACACCATAGTGTCTGAGAGAAAAAAAAAAAAAAAAAGAGAGAAGCCAAGTATAGAGTGTAATGAGCATGCTAGAATTTACTATGGAGACTTTTCTGGTTTTGACAAGTGACACAACTAATTGTAGAGTGCAGAACACTCTCCACTCCAAAAAAAAAGTCCAGATGCTCCACTTAAACAATTCAAATTTTAGAATCAAACTTCATAGAAGTCACTGCTACTTCCAAGCTGCATACACAAAGATAACTAAACCATACACGTGAGCCCCAGGAAGAGATTTGGTTTATCATTTTCCTTAGGCATTTTCAATCCTCCCAAGGTTATGCAAACACATCATCATCCTGAGAAGTCAACTTATGCTACAGATGGAAAAAACCATGCCAGAACGTTCCTATGCAATAACATTTTCGAGAAGAAACAGGACCTGAGTGGAGACGAAGAATATGACTTGTACTGAAAACAATGCTTAAGGTAGGAATCGTAAAGTTTCCTTTGCCTGATCCTTCAAGCACTGCACTGAAAAATTTGTTCACTAGCATGTTATAGAAACAGGAAAGGAGGCTGACAGCCCAAGATTATCCCATTAACCCGGCTTAATGGGATAATCTTGCACAAACCACAGTATGTAGCAACAACAGCCCACTTCACTTTCATAGAGTTAAAGAGATTAAGGAAAAGGGCCCTTTCCTCTTGTGTATGATAGCAAATACCTAATAATATCTTTGTGATCACATTGTAAGTCTTCATAATGAAGTGATAGAAGTAATTGCAGCTGATTAGTGTTCTTTATGTAATGTTCTTAGCCTACTGCAAGGCCTTTGACTTAACACATTTTGCTTACAAAATTAGAGCAACACAAAGCAATATGAAACCTATCAAAGGATTAAAACCTACTGATAGTTTCATAAATGGGTATGATCAGCTGCCACCTTCAAGAATCTACCTCATCTGCTAGTTGTTTTGTTCCCTTAGCTCTTTCTGTAAGCAGCAGAGAAAGAAAGAGAAACTTCTTCAGAGGATAAAAACTTAACATGCATGTTCAGAAACAGCCTTGGAAAGAACCCACTAACACAATTCTGTAAGGAACTCTGGGAGACCGATGACTCGGATAACTAAAGATGCAATCCCCTAGACAGAAAGGTAAAATAAATACCATAATTTGCATCAGGAGTGGACAGCAGTTAGTTTTTGAACATATGCTGTATGATATATTTGTAATTACAAAGTAAGTACTTCTAGAGGACATAAAATAAAGTACTTTGCTTCTAGAGGAAATAACAGTGCATGTGAAAGGCAAACAAAAAGGACAGATCATTAATACTAAGGCTGGATCATTTGCTAAAATGAGCACCAGTGGAAACATTCAGTGTGGCTTTGAGTATTTTTAAATGCATCCATACTTACAGAACAGAAGAATCTGTCTCCTGTTGCTTGTCTGTGGACAGAGCTATTAAGAGATCTAATCTGCTAAACACAACCTCCAAATGAAACGGTATGGTCAAAATCAGTCTTACAAACTCTGTTTGAATAAACAGGATGTTTATTGGGAATAGGTAAGACATCTGTGTTTCTTTACTTGGCAGTGGTGCAAACACCTACTAGGTTATTGTGTTGTCCAGCTCCAAGGCCTGCAATATTAGAAGGGTGTTAATAGTGCAGAAAATGTTTATAGAAGATCCATTGATCAGAAGATATTTCTCACAATACCCATCATTCGGTAACTAGTTCATTCAATCTGCCTTAATAAAGAGAAGATTAGAAGATTGCATGCCCGAAGTCTCTGTGCCTACATGACAGCCACTTCATAATAGGAGAATCATCAGTCCAGCAGGTAATTCTACAATTACATCAAATGATCTAGATGAAGCAAGCCAAATTCAGATTGACTATACAGCACTAAAGTTAAAGACTAATAAAACATTAAAATAATTTGCTACTGATTATGGCAGACCTATCTCTGGAAACACTTTCAACAAGATTGGTTATTTTTCTAAATGGAACACTCTACTTCATATGGGAATTAATTCAAAAATCTCCAATGGACTGTGTTACACAAGAGGCTACAGTAAATGAACACAATGGTTCCTTCTGGCTTTTGTAATCTATGAATCTCTGAACTTGGTTCAATAAAATGAGTACAGCTGCCTAACTGCAGGCACACCAGATAACGGACTAAGCTTTCTCCTCTTCCCACCACTGATATGTAAGCTTACAATTAAAACTCCCAGCAAACAGTATACTGAAATAAATTAATATTCCTCTTGATACAGATGGCTGGTGCACAACTCTGAAAAATCTATGTTGCCTGTTCTATGTTTAGGCTTCTTGGGCCAGAACTAAAATAAAATTCCAGTACCTAGAAAAGACAGTCTTCAAGGATAGGACACAGCTTATCAGTGACTGGTAGTTGGTTCCAAACCCAGGAAATTCACAGAAGCTTTCTCTATAATCAGATGAGATATGTAGGCATCCCAGTGAGGTGACTGCAAATCCAAAGCTGGATGTGCAGGAGAGCTGGAATGATTCACTGCCCTATGGAGTCTTTCTCCCTCGATGACTATAGTGTACCATAAATGCCTTGTATAGACTACATGCAGACAGCTAGGTGGGCAAAATCTGAGAGTATGTGATTAAGAGTAAAACTCTCATTCACGCTCTCAATGGCTGCCTAACACTGGTATTATAACTAAAAATATGGGTATATATACCAGCTGGAAAATTAGACATCACTGTGGTGACAGAAACATTTAAAAGACTGGTAAGACAGGCCTGTTTCAAACTTCAAAACACTTAACTAGATTGCCACTCATTAAGAATTCCCAGTGGTTACTTCTTACTCACTATTAATCATTATCAGTACATATTCAAAATGTTCAGTCCTTAAGAATCATGTCCTAAATTAGCTGTGACTACACAGTGCCACTGAACTGACACAGCACAGTTAGCTGGCTGATAGCGATGCGCCTTGATAGCCTTAGGCATCTAGACTGGGATGACCAGGTCTAAGAGCTCTTCAATAAATAGTCATCAAATATCTACTAGGATTAGAGATATTAGAGATTATTTTGTAAAAAAAAAAATGTTGCTTATTGTAATTTACTTCTGCTACAGTCAAAATATCTGTATAAGCAAAAACAAGACACCTCCCGTATGTGGAGCTAGGAATTTATTTTTAGGCTAAATAAAATCTTAACAAGTTTTATTCTGGTGACAAGTATCCCTTCTTCCCTAGATATAATTTTACGACTTCTAGTAAAGGGCCTCAGGCTCTGCCCTGAGCTGAGAGCACAGGTCTCAGGGCTGGCCTGGGTTCACCTTGGGCTGGTTTCAGCGCCTGCCTCGGGGCAGTGCCTGTTGCATCCCCTGCCTGAGCCTGAGAGCTCTGTCCGTGCTTCCGTGGGAAGGGTCTAGGAAACCCAGGGGGTCAATGCCCCACAAACAAGAACCTCTGGGGGGCTGAGCCTGGGGAGGCAGTGGGGACACGCTCACTCCTCAGCTGGGAGCAGCCAGAAGGCAGCAGCTCAGGGCGAGGAAACATAAACCCAAGTAGACCCCAATACTGAGGACGAGGGGACACCCACCAGCAGCACTACATTTCTTCCAGGGTAAGAACTCAGAATGCCAATGGCCCAGCATCACTTGACTGGGAGAAGTATGACCCCATTGGCCTCATGAGCTGGAGTGACACTGGAAGGGCAAGCACAGCACCAGCAAAAAGGAGTAGATATTAGAAAGGATGGGGTTTTTAATAATAATTTTAAGAATATTATTAACATTAAGACATTTCTGTATTAATTATGTTAATTAATAAACATAAATAATAAATACTAAATATTAATTAACATAAATGTTAATTATTAGCTCTGCATATGGAGTGAATCTCATTTTTGCTCATGAGAAGATTTCAAGTTTAACACTTCTGTCAAAGCTCAAATTTCTCCATGCAGAAAGATATGATACCTCAATCACACATTTTAATGGTGAAGATGAAAAAAGAAACTGAAAAATCACCCTGTTTACAGGTTACCATAAAAGAACCGCCCTGCAGAACAACCATCAACTAAACAAAAGGTATCAGTTTTGTTCAATGCCTGAATAAGCACCAAGTGCTTATTCAGTCAGCTCCACTCAGTTTATTCTTCTCTCATGTATGTTTCTTGGTTTGTAGATAATTTCATTTACAGAGTAAATCTAAATTCATCTAAAATACTGGTCTAAGGTCTATTAAAATCATTAGGAGACTTTCTACTGACTTCAGTTACCTTTGATTTACTCCTTAGGTCTTAACTCTATGTACAAATGATATCAAAACCAAGGTTATTTAGACATTCCAGGTTTCTGCAATTGCTACTTGGTATTGCTTTATGTTAACCAGATAAGCAAAACCTTTCCAAATAGATGGCTTACAAGTACCAGCACAGGTGCTATCACCAGTCCATTCCTGCTCATCTAAAGATCTGGCTGCAGAGAAGAAATTCCTTCTAGACATGGTTTGGTTGTCAGCAACAGATCTTCTGCTGAACAGAAAGATGCCTTATTTCTGCAATACATGTGAGAGCCAGGGAAGATAAACCTTGGAGACCGATGGAAGTTGTAGTGTACTGAACACTTTAAATTCAAAACCACAAACCTCAAGTCTATCCAGTATGTTCTGATGTGTCCCTGCAGCAATCAAAGGAGAAATCAAGAATGACTAATAGGTCTTTGAAGGTTGTGCAAGGACAACAGCATATGAGTACAGACGTCTGCTGCAACTTTTCTGCTGAGTTAGAAGATAGTTGTTCACTGGCACGATGAAGGAAAGGAGCAGTCAGGGGAACTAGAGGAAAGGGAGGAATCCACTCAGTAGTTACTGTATCAACATCACAATGACAACTGATGCTCATAAAGATGGAGTCAACATAAACAGGAAAGCATCTGGTCATCACATGAAAGAAAGCATAAGACAGGATAAGGAACATGGTAAAGACATGTTCCCCCAAAAATGGTATACCTTAGCTGATAATTTTGAGGTTCAGTTTTGAGTACAAATAACCTGAGAAATCATAGAAACACCAGCAATGAGGTGAAGAAATATCTCTGGACACTAGTTCAAGGTGTAAATGAGATACTAGTTGATCAAATCCTTTCAGTTCTGGTCACTTTTCACAGACTTAGTAAAAAAAAAAAAAAAAGAGCAGAATCAGCTTTTCATGTTCACTTTTCTAATGATCTTGGATCACTGATGAGAAAAAGTAAAAGCTGAAAACTGTGCAAAAGTCTATTGTTTTTCCCATACTGTAAGAAACCACCCTTAAACTGGATGAGTGAATGGATGGGGGGATGGATGAATGGATGGAAGGATGGAAAGAGAAAGATAATGTGTGCACATAAGTATATGCACACACACAGCTTTCATGTGTATAGAAGTGTGTGTGTGTATATATATATGTATCAAAAAGTGTATTAGCTACAGACAAAGCTTAGTTCAGGCAGAGCCCCAGGGAATGCATTCAAAAAGAGAAAGAAAAAAAAAAAAAGTGCTCCAACAAGAAAGCTTTTGAGCACCCTAAAGTTAGCTGACAAACATCCATTTCAAACAGATTCAAACACTGCAGCATGCAGGAATGCTAGACAGCTGTGGAAAACAGAACAGTTTGCAGTAGTAAGAAAATACAACGCTGCGCAGTAGCTAAGGTAACATTTTTTAATTTAAGAATCAAAACAAAGAGCTTAAAAAACAGAAATTAAATAGATGCAGTACAGCATACACAGCTTATTAAGTCAGTCACAACATTTCTGTTTTATGTAGCTATTTTAACCACAGACTTCTGATTTTTAAACAAAGCTCCTGATCTCATGCAGGGTTAGCCTAGATTTTAAATTCTGATAGAAGCAGTTTCATATGTTAGAGAAAACTCAATAGATGGAAAATAGATTGTTTTTCTTCAGTGATTATTTTATTCCACAGATCACGGAGTTGCTAAAGGCAGTGGGACGCTCCCCTGTGGTGCTTTTTGCTTGGTATTTGTCAAGTGAGTTGCAGAATTGTTCATCCGGTACTAATAAACAATCTCATTAATGCTGTCTGAGCCCTGCTGCCTGCTCCAGCAAATCTGTCCAAACCTTCATAGACCAGTCACCTTTACTGCAACACACTCTCTTCCTCGTGCGCGGGGAGAACTCCTCCTCCCTGCTGCATTCCTTGTCTCCCTGACTATTTCTTCATGGTCCCAGTCATTAAATTAACACCAAAAAAAAAAAAAAAAAAAGATGCAGAGAAACTAACATACCAATTTAGCAGGTGTATATTGCTTTCACAAACTACAATACACTAAACAATACAAACCATATGATTCAGCAGACTGATATTTTTTCATTCCCCTATTATTCCTGGACCTTTTTTTACTTATTGCAAGCAGTCCGTTAAAACTAGAAAGTTTATTTACAAGCAAGGTTTCAAATCCCATTTAAGGGTACCTCAGATCCCAGTCCTTTAGGAAAATCACTTTAGTTTGCTCTCCTAGAGCTTAAAGTCCCTCCAAAAGCAAATAAAGTCTCAGAACTCATTCTTATTGTCTGATTAGACACTCCTCAACCTGGTAAAACCTTGCCCATGTGGATAACATTTGTGTGGTGGGTTCCCAAGAATTTTCACTCCAGGTAGAAGGAAGATGAAATAACTAAAACTTTTCTGGAGAAAGTCCCTTAACTAAAGAAGCATCTAAAGATTTTTTTTTTTTTATCCCTAAATAGAGAGGTAGGTAGATAGTCAGTTCTATTTTCTAAGAGAAATCTTTCTATTTGAGATTTCAAAACTTTAGCTTGGCTTTTTCTTATTCAGTTATTGTTTTTGCTGTATGTAGAGTCTTATAGAGTATTTGTGCAATAGGCTTACAGTTCAAAAAAAGATTCGAGTTATGAGAAGGGGAACGATTAACGAAAAAATGACAAGCCAGACTACCCTTATAAGAGAAGGTCTGCAGATGTAAACGCATTGAAAAAAGTGTTTGGAGCATCTATACAATGCAAATATAAGATCTGAAAGCTCTGAAGCCTCCAAACTGGAAAAAAAATCAACAAAAGAAACATGAAAATAACAAGAGGTCATCACAGAGTATGTTTCTATGCAGTCAGAAATCTCAGCTCCCGTTTTGAGAGCTGACCTACACACAAAACATTCAGGTGACAGGTTTCTTTGGGATTATGGGAAGGCATTCATGTGTTTACATGTCACATCATCCCTCTGCTCAGCCTGTTGGAGTACTGAAATTTCAGGATCCTTCTCTTACAAAATTGTAATGACAGAGAGTCATTCCTTTCTGGCTGAGCTACAGTGAATTCACAAAAGGTGATAGTTCTTTCTAAAGGAACAGGAAAATAACTGCTTAATGAGGAGCTGGGTAACATAGTTTTCCCTTCAAACCTTGCTCACAGCATCCAGGGCATCTGGATTTTTGCAGTCTTGCCCAGAATTATTCATGCACATCAAGAAATCTCATTTACTTTATTCTTTGTAAAATATGCTTGCCAATTTACTAACGCCAAAAGGGGGGAAAGGAAGATGATTCTTTAGCATTAGATTCAGATGCTGCTTCTGAACTGAAAAGCAGAGATTTAAAAGTGGGCTGAGTTCCTTTAATTCCATTTCATAGACTTCCCTCCTGCATTCTCATCTGAAACTCTGCACAGAAAACCAAACAGCTGTCATATGAGAGTGACACCTAGTCACTGCCATGCCTAGATCCACTTTTCAAGGTGGGTGAAATAGGAAAGGCCTCATATTCTGCTGTCCGTCTTTTCTAACATCAATTTTTTACTAAAATTACATAAAACCTAACCAATTTTTCAATACAGTTATGTTTTAAAGGATCAATCACAAGTGTAAATGTTTTCGGTAATTAATTCTTAATTAGTATATGGCTTCTTGACACACAAGAGAACATTTTAGTGAAATCTGAAATAGTTCTTCAATGACTAATATTCATCATGAGTTGAATTCACATGCATAAAAAGTCCTTAAAGCACACGATGAACCCCTGGAAAGAAATCCAATACATCCCACATTCTTAACTGAATTAGATACTTCTGGTATCATCTGGTGATTAGCTAACCACATTTTTTGCTACACATATACATCACCAAATCACGGACACAGCTATTGTTTGCCTTGTAGATGGTACCCTCAGCTACAAGAGGTACCATCTACAAGGCAAACAATAAATGTATCTTTTAAAAGTTTGCTCTGAAGTTGTTTGTTTCAATTGTCTCTAAATGCAAAAGATAACATTGCAGAAGGGGTTCATAAACAGAGGTTTTCTTTTAATTTTATGGAATTATTAGCCATCAAGATGAAATAATTCCAATGCGTGAGTATGCTGAATAACCAGATAGTCAGATAGTCCATTTCAATAAAGCCTAATCCATAACACTCTACCAAATAGAGACAGAAATTAAGAAACAGACTTATCATCAAATAAAACCAATTTATTCCTCACACAGTTTTCTTGTTATGGTCATTGTCCATTTTTTCTCTCTCACCATTCCCTCTAATTTTGCCAAATTGAATTGTGCTTTATTTGATCTCTTCTCCTGTTTCCATGTTTTGTGCTTTCTAGTTGTTTTCACTCTTTTTATAATTAATCTATATTCATCTCTATTCTCCTTTTTTTCCCTTTGTAATTCCGGTCTAAATAAGCTCCTACATTCTTCATCTCTTTTCTGTGTAGTGATTCATTTGATTTCTGCAATCTCCTGTCTAAATTTTCTACCCAATCTTGTATTCTGAACATGTACTTCAAGTATTTATTTTTCACCTTTTTTTTTTACTGAATTACATTCAACTGTGCTCATGTTACATTGTTTTGTTTCCTAATTTTTAATTCCAATAGACATCAGCAATAAGTCTATTGCTGTCTATTGCCACAAATTTGTACTTAAGATGTCAACTATTTCCTAACAAAAAAAAACCAAAAACCAAAAAACCAAAACCATTCTCAGATAAGGAAGTCAAACACTTGCTATGATTAATATTAATGTTTTCAGCATGATTGAGCAACTGAGGGGAGGATCTCAAGCTTATCCTATTGAATATCAGCAATTCAGAAAAATATCGTATTCTTTACTTATACATATGCGCAAATACTTGCATTTCATTCAGTTGTGGATTTGCACATACCTGACATTGATGACTTTGAAAGATGCAGGTCTACACTACATATCAGAGCCCAACATATGGCTCCCTCATTTTGCAGTGACTGCCACATTTCAGTGAGGTGACATGCGGGCATGGTCTGGAAGCAGTAAAATGACTTCTGGGCAGTGTTGCATCTGACTAAATGTGCCCCATCTCCCTTGCATGATTGAGCTACGGAATAGCACAGCTATGCTTTGCTCGTTCTGGGTCCGAGAATCCCCTTTGATCTCTCTTACATTGCCAAAAGTCTTACTTAAGCCAAGTGTCTCTGCACTCACAATGCAGCTGGGCTCTTAAAATGACAAAGAACAACCATTCTTGTGCTCTTCTTTGGCAGCCTGGATGATGGGCTTTTGTAACCTGAAAATAAGAACATTTGAACCCGTGCCAATAACATTGCTGTAATTTTGCAATATTTTATTAATATTTAGATAGATATTAAGCATCTATCTATCTATCTATCTATCTATCTATCTATCTATCTATTTTTTTTTTACTATTGTAAATGAATTTCCAGGGACCCTGAGAAATATGTGAACCCTAAAATAAGGATGTCTGTGTGATGAGGAATATATCAGAACTGTGTCGAATTCCATCTGGAAAAATATTGCTGAGATTCGAAGGCTTAAAAAATGTCTTAAAGAATCTGTATCTGAAGAAAATTCACAAAGTTATCCTGGTAAACACCTAGAAAGCTTTAGCTGCCTATGAGAGATTATCCACAAACAAGAAGCATATCACATTAATGCAAGGAGGAATGTTTGGCAGCAAAAACAACCAATGGTTTTGACAACGTAGGTGAAATCACTTCTGAGTTGCATATGTAGGACTGCAGTAAATGCTGCAGAAATGCACAGGGACTCTTTTTCTTAAAAATTGAATATGCAGAATTGATTACTGTCATGTGCAGTACTGTACTGCTGTTTATGTTAAGTATTGCCTTATCATAAAAGGGAAACGTAAGTCTCATATTTTGGTCTCCACTTTACATTTATGTTCAGTCAGTCTTATTACCTGTTCTTGAGGTTGAGTTGTAAAATTTTGATGCAGAAGACTGATCCCTTTCTGGAAAATATTTAAACTTCTGTGCCTCAGCATCAAGACTCACCAATCCCATTCAAGGGAGATAGTATTATTTGCAACATTCTTCTATGTCAGGGAGATAATCTAGAACATCAAACACAGGACTATCTCCCAGGCTTGTGTTCCACCACTGTGCTGCCCATCGTGTAGTACCTACCCAAATATAGTATATACGTTGTGTCAACACAGCACCGCCCCACGGGACAGGAGAATATCCCTAATTCGGTAGTGACTCATGTAACAGCTGTGTCCTTATTGACATAAAAGAAGCACAATCACAGAAACATTCCGGTGTGTGGTGACCAACATGTGGCCCTAATACGAGCGTATCTGCATGAATCCGCCATCCCTGTAACCGCAGCACTTTGTAGGCTCTGCTGTGTTCTTGTGGTGGGTTGACCTTGGCTGGCTGCCAGATGCCCACCCACCCGCTCTCTCGCTTCCTCCTCATTAACAGGACAGAGGGAGGAAACAAGATGAAAAATCTCATGGGTCAAGATAAAGACAGGGAGATCACTTTCCAACTATCATCATGGGAAAAACAGACTTACCTTGGAGAAAACTAATTTATTGCCAATTAAAATAGATTTAGAAAATGAGAAACAAACACAAATTAAAACAACACCTTCTCCCCATCTCCAAACACTTTTTCCAAGGCTCATCTTCACTCCTTTATTCCCTACTCCTCTACCCACCACCAGTCCTCGTGAGGTGCAGGGGGATGGGGAATGGTGGCTGTGGTCAGTCCAGAACAGCTCCTCTCTGCTGCTCCTTCCCCCTCACACTTTTTCCCTGCTCCTCTCTGGGTCCTTCCACAGCCCGCAGTCCTTCAGGAGAAACCTGCTCCACCATGGTCTCTCCAGGGGCTGCAGGTGAATCGCTGCTCCCGCACCTGGCGCACCTCCTCCTCACCTCCTCCTCTGACCTTGCTGTCTGCAGGGCTGTTTCTCACACTTCTTCCCTCACTCCTCACAGCTGTGCAACACTTTACCCTTCCTTAACTACGTTTTCCCAGCAGCGCCGCCATCTTGGCTGTGGGGCTCACCCTGCCCTGCGCTGGGTGGGTTGGAACTGGCTGGAACCGGCTGTGTCTGGCACGGAGCAGCCCCAGCCGCTCCTCACAGAGGCCACCCCACAGCCAGCGACTGGGCAGGGACACCCGGCACATTTTTTTTCATCACAAGAGCCCTGTGGTGGAGTAGACTGTTTGCTAATGTCCAGATTTAAATACAAGGACAAGGACAGGTTAAATGAGTTGCCCCCGATCTTAACTTTAGAGTGTGACAGAGCAACCTCCGCAGGTGATTACAGCTTGTTGTCAACCAGAAATTTCTGTAGGTTCTCCTGGATGATGTGATTTACTCCGGTTACAGCTGCAGACTGCGAGCAGCAGCCACGTTAGTTCAGGGTTATGCACAGACACAGCTGAGCAGAATTTTCTTGTCATTTATTTAAGCATCTTTAGATATTTTTGACATTTTGTCCATGACCGGAGACATACACTTACTACTTGAAATGTTACATTTTTAAAATTTTCATTCTTTTGATTTGTTTAACTTGCTACAAGGCCAGTAAATGTTTTAGCTCAGTGCTGTTTCTTAGATCAAAAATACACCATGGCGTATTCTGACAAATGTACAACCAAAATTCTTGCAGCTTTCCTTACTGTAATATCCAAATGCCTTGCAGTAGTGATGGCATTTACACCATTTTATATTTTAATATAGGCCATATAGCTTTATATGCTGTAACAGTGTTTTAGGGACCACATTATGTAAATCCCAAAGGAATCTGATCTGTAGAGGTTAAGACGTATGTGTAGTGGGTCTGTGCATATCAATGCCTTCTTAACAGCTCTGACTTCAGTAATTGTTTTGCTTCAGGTGCTCCTGTGAAGAATTAACATAATAAGTCACAGACAAAAAAGAAAACATGAAAATAGACATATATTTAGATGAGTTGAAGAGAAAAGAGAGGTTCGGAGAGGTTCGGAGAGGAGAGGTTCGGAGAGGAGAGGAGAGGAGGAGGAGAGGAGAGGAGAGGAGAGGAGAGGAGAGGGACAAAATACAAAAGACTTGCTGACTGTCTTCAGAATTTATACAGAAGGGGGAGAACAACTGAAATGTCCACTTACCCAACCAGAAGAAAATCCTCAATTATAAAAAAAAATCAGGGGGTTTATATTAAAAAAGTATTGTTATTTATATTTACATCTGTTGTGTATTTTAGGTGGAAGTGTGAGTGAGGTGTGCAACAGATTGTCAAAGATGTCCCTGGTCTTCACTGAAAAAGGCCGAACAAGGATGGCTTTAGACCTCTGCAAGTTTCCTTGACCAATGACTGCCATAGGAACACAGAAAAGTTAAATCAGTGTAAAGCAACTTTACCCCTAATTTGCACCACTTTGTATCAGCCCATCCTCTGAACTATGGGACCAGCCAGGGATTGGAAAGTACTGTACCCTCTCTATACAGTTACTTTGTACTCCACCAGATCACCTCTGCCACAGCAAACTCTTAGGTACTTACATAAAAGAGCATTTTGTCCCTTTGAACTGCTCTGAGAAAAGATCAAAAGCTAATCTAGACTATTTGGAAACTTATATTTGCTTGCCATCGAAACTCTAGCATCAGACACATGAAGTCGTTTAGCACAGAGAGGTATTTGCACAGGACTAGAATGGTTCAAAAATGTGTTCTTGTTGAAATAAGCCATAAGCTCCTTGTGATTGAATATATTCAAGAACTATGTACTATAGATTCTTCAGTGGATGATAACAATTATCTTGAATGTAGGAACTATAACTTTCTGCAGGTATGCAGTTGCCATTTCAAATGTTTTCGTTTGTTTTCCTCATCTAAGATTTGCAAAAAGCATCCAAAAAACCAAATAGAGTAGGTTTTCCACTGCTGGATTTCTTAGACTAATTCTGAATATTGGATAAGATGTCATTCACTGCCAGAGGACTGCAAAAGGTCTTCTCTGAATATAGAAACCTTCATATGTCTGTATAATGCTTAAACTGCCCTTAATCTAGTAGCTGGACTGAACTAATTATCACAAACATCAAAAGGTTTCCAGAAATACAGTCATTAAATATTTTTCCTTTTCATAGCTTTAAAAAGCAACTCCTGGCTTTATTAGCATAAGTTTTCTCATTAATTGGGTGCTAATGATGGTGCTTTTTCAAGGATTTTCACAGCTAGTACCTTGGGGTAAGTAAACACATAAATAGGTCTGGTAAGCTTTGGGGCTGAAATCTCAGGTTAACAGCATCATTATAAAAAGGATATACAATTACAACACTAAGTATTTCCTTAAATTACCTTTGGTGCTTTACATTTCAAAATGACTCATAACATGACCAAAGTCATTAATATATGCCTAACCATTTTTTTAAAAATAGTGATTTTCTTACAACTTGAGTCAACCTCTAGACAACCAGTTACTGAATTTCAGTGATGCATTATTTAATAGTATCTTTTTCTTTTTTTTTTTTTTTTTTTTTTTTTTTTTTTTTTTGCTTTAAAGTGAACTCAAAATGGGGAAGATTCCTTTGGGAGAAGGAAAACACCTCTCAAGCAACCGGAATGGGAAGAAACAGCATGTCAGAGCAACATTCTTAATACACATTTTGTTTTTCCAAATATTTAATTAAAGACCATTTGCTCACGGTAGCCACAACTGATGTTTATTGGTACCTTGAGTCCTTCTGTAAGTTACATTACATGCTACTTTGTGCTCAAAGATTACAGGGAGGTGATCAAGTCTTTGTCCTTCTTCATGACTTAAATGGGTTCAGGCTAAGACACTTTCTTTTATCTTTTCATTCTGGTAATGCAGGAGGGTATGGAGGAGTGAGGGCTGTCACTGATGACATTTGAGGCGTGAGGTTTGTCAGTGATGGAATGCCATAAGCCCTGGTCCCACTGTCTCTCAGGCTAATGGTAACACAAGTCATTATTCTTTAGGAAACCCATAGCAGCCTGCTGTCACCGACCTCCAGTGTGCAAAAGCACTGTCTTATTCCAGGGACTATCTCTGTTCCTGTTCTCAAAACATAATGACTTCTGCTTTGAGATTCCGGGAAAGAACAAATCAAAATATTATTAATCTGTTTTATGCACTGACCTTAACAGCAGTGACTAGCTGGGAAAATGTTACTTTTTAGTAAATATTCTTTCCTACAAAAATGCTTTATTCTGTGTAGTAGACTTAAACTTTCCCCCAATCAGACAATGAAAAAGAGAAGCTGGCAGCAAGTGAGCCACTATTCAGCTATTCTCCAGACTTCCTAGGTCAAATTTCCCTGTACTTGAGATTTTAAATGCAAAATAACTACCACTCACATGAACTGGAAACTCTCCTTTCTGCAGGAATTCTGACATTTTGATCAAGATGATAAACTGATTAGCCTATGAAATAGGAACACTGGAAAAAATTAAAATATAAAAGTTAATATTGAATAAATTAATCTTTGAATTTTGTATCAGTTTATAGTATTTTGTAGTCCGCTTAAAATATTTAACATTTTCTTTATTAAATTAAAATTGAGGATGATTCTTCTTTTATTTCTCATCAAAAACTTAACTGAAAGAAAAAGTTCATCTGAAGCATCTAGGAGAGATGACTGTTGTCTCTCAACACACCATTAGTTGTTCAGAGGCAGTGGAGTACTCAGTGTGTCCCTGGACTGAAGTAAAGGCAGTCTTCAGCAGAAAAAAAAAACAGAATGAGACTTTCTCTGCACTATGATGTCTTGGCATTTCCAAGGCCACTGCAGAATATTTCCTATGCTGTTGAACCACAGACATGATATGCAAATTTATTCCCTGTCCCATGCAACATTTTTCTTTTTTTTACCCCATAAGCCATAAAAATTTAGATTCTGAAGATAGTTCTTGTAGGTCATTTTCCTAACATTCCTGTGGAACTACTAACAGTATTACCTCCCAGTGTTGAAAATCTTCCCATTCTAAAGATTTTCCACAGAAAAAAAAAATTCACCAATTCTAATGACTTTACTAAACAAATTTGTGTTGAGCATTTTTTTCTAGTGTTGAAACAAGGCAATATTTCATTATGACTGAAAAAATCTACTTTAAACCAATTTAGCTCTATCTTTGAACAAGATGCAACTGTAACAACTTGATATGCCAGACTGACACCTGGACCTTATTCTTTACAACCAAAAAGTTTGCTCAATAGTATCTTTGTGCTTTTAGCTATACGAATGCATCAGCTTCTTTAACAATGCCCTCTGGTCAGCTGACTTTCTGCACCAGGCATTCTGCTCCAGACAGATGTGGGGAATATGAATCATGCCAGTGTTTTACCTCCTATTGCCCTGACCTTCACTGGGAAAGAATAAGAAAAAGCCGATTAATTTGGGATGAGTCGTCTTCATTTTGGGCCAGATCCCAAGCCAGAATCAATCTAAAGACTCTGTTGAAGCCAACAGAATTATGTTATCGAAATCAGTTTAATATCTTTCATCACGGCACACTCTGCACCCGAGTAGAAATTTTTTCAGTTGATTCCAGGCTACTTGAAATACTAAAAATACTAAAGTATATCCATATTGTGTGTAAATGGTACACTTTAGATTATTTGGGAGCCAAACTAAAACTATCATGATTGATATCTCGCTAATTTCTCTATAAATAATAATTAATTTAATTCTTGCATACAATTTCACAGATAGCTTTGCAGAGTATGTTCTTCTGATTAATTGCTGGATTTTTTTTTATCACCTTACTAGTACAGTATTATGAATACATGAAAATACCCAGTCTTGATTTCTTATTTTCAAGGAAGGTTCTGGCCTTTTTACTGTAGCCTTTAGAGCTACAGTAAAAAGCACAAAAACATCTCTAATACTTTAATGGCATAAAAAGTCTACACAGTATGTTAAAAAAAACACATACACACAAACTCCCACAAAAACTCTGAGTATTGAAAACAAACTAGTAATATCCTGGAACATTGTTCATCATATTTCAGCTTTTGAGACTGGCAACGCAACTGTAAGTTCCATTTCACAACCAAAGAAACTGAAGTAGGGTGTAGGATGAATTGGGGGGAGCTGCTTTTGAAAATGAGCCAAGTGCTAGGGTTCAGAGGCAGCAGGGAGCACTAAGGTTCCCAAAAGCCCCAGGTAAAAGCTCAAACTGTATTCATCTACCTATGAGACTGTATCATCATGTAATGAGCTGATGCCTCAGAGAAAACTAATCAATCCTTGTCCTTTCAGGGTGATCGTAGTGACAGGCAACATTTTGGAAAGACAGAGACACAAGCTCCAAACCTGTATGCAGTTCTCCAGGCTATGCGACCCAGTGCAATTAGCCGAATTTGTATGAAAGTAATATAATTTATTCCAGTGTAAATAATGTAATAAATCCTCACAGATTATTTAACTAAGCACGATACTGGCACTTAGCAAGAAGCATTTCTGATGGGGAAAAAAAACCCAAAAACCAAAAAACTTTTAATTGGAAAGTGTATCAATGGCCTCTATTTTTAACAAGGAATAAATGTTCATGAGACCTACCCTGGCAATAATTCATAACTTCCTCCAAAAGCAGCCACATCTGGGGCAGGAGCTGAACAAGCTGCCCCACTAAAGCCCAAGCCCTGTTTTGAAGGAATAGCAGCGCCAGTGACAGGAGGTCGATAAAACTCTGATGTATGGGATGGGAGGGGGGCTGCATGACCGACCAACCGTAGTCACTTCTCAAGATGGAGGAGCACCTGCCCTCTGGGACAAACCGTTTGTTGGCATGAGCTAACATCTGCCGTCAGAGGGTCTCTGGTGCACCAGGAGCCCATGGTCCAGGAGGAGCTGCCACTTTGCTTGGGAGTAAAAGGAGTGTCAGCTTCTGCCTTCCCTGTTTGATGAGATCCTGTCATCAGATCCCAACTCAGCCATGGTCCTGAAAGGGAGCTGCTCCTCCATTTCAATATGGTGAACACATCAGATGATACCAACATTTACACTCTCCAGAGTTTGTAGATTATTAGAAGTAAAAACGACAAAGTCAAGTAGGGTAACTCCTTCTGCAGGGGTATCTCAGCTCTGGGGGCTCAGCCCCTGTCCCAGCTGAGTCACACTGGGGGCATACACACAGGCAGCGTGTCCCCTCCTTACCAGGCACACCATTTCTGTACAACACTCATTGGGCAAACACAAATGACCCATGTGCCAGAGAGGCTTTTGGACACAACCTACAAGAATGATTAACACTCATCACCATTTTTATTTTGTTTTACTTTGTGAAGTCAATGGCGATAAGCTTTGAGAGAAAAAAAAAGTAGGTTATTAAATGTTCTTTTTTTCCCATTCCTCCTTGCCTAGTGAAACCCTACTGCTTAACAATAGGAACCAAGGTCCCATCGGGAAGAACTGACAAGAGATGCTTGGTGTAGCAGTACCGTATGAACATCCAACTGCATCCACTCTGCTTCACTCAAAGTAAAACAAAGTGGTATTACATTTTGGGTTCAGAAGAGAAAATGGTTTACATGTCGTTCTTATACAAATCTCAGTTTGCAATACCATATTTTTTACACAATAATTCATTTTAGAAAAGGTGTTTTAAAAAAAAATAATACTTTCTATAATAGTTTTCTTGTGATAACATACAAATCCAAACAGTCAGTTAGGAAGTTTATGTCCTCTGAAGTTTATGTTCTCTTCTAATGTGTTTTTATTTTAAGGATTATTTATCTTATGCTTCTTATTGCGTGCAATAAATAAAAAGATAGTATTGATCATGCATGTGTTTGCTGCAGAGGAATATTGTCCTGGTAGTGTACACAAGGTTATCAGAAATGGTAAGAGAAGAGACTCCGCTCATGTATGCACACTATAACGTTTATTCAGGCAGTTTGGACTGAAAAAGAGCTCCTGCTGGGACATTTAAGAATAAAAGCAATTAACACAAATAACTTGACTGTTTACATTCTCTAGACCTCTCTCTTATTAAAAGCAATTGAAAAACTCCCCATTACTTAACAAGACTTAGACGAGACCTTTAATTTTTCTGTCACCTTTCTACACCGTTATGTGTGTTGTTGTTTTACTGGCTTTAGATAAAATGAGAAATTACATAGGTAAGTTTTCTTAGTGTTTAGATTACGTTTTTATGTGCTCTATACCCAGTTGTAAGGACCAGGTCTAACCTTCCTACTAGTATTTCTGAAACAGACCTTCCTTTAATAAGCATGAGATGCTAAGGGAGAATTATTGTAGACTACTCTACATTCATTTCACAATCAACGCTGTCAGTGGAGGACACTATAATTCAGTAATATTGCATTCTGGTAAGCTCCTTTTTTTTTTCCCAGAAATACTAGCTGAAATGTGCAAAATACGATTTTTCTTATACATGCATAATCAAAAAAATATTGCAAGTGATGAATAGAGGTGAGATAGATTTATTAAAACACTTCGTGTTATGTCTCATAAAACCTTAATATTTCAAAAATTAATTTCAATTGGAATAGCAATAAACAAAATTATACAAAGTGGAAACTATCTGAATAGCCATAAATACATTTCAAGGATAAAAATCAAAGTTTTGATTTGTAGGCAAAAGTATTGAAGATCCAGTTTTATTTAATATTTCCCTATGTCATGGTTTAAACCTGGCTGACAACTAAGCACCACACAGCTGCTGGCTCACTTCCCCCTGGTGGGATGGGGAAGAGAATGAGAAGGGTAAAAGTGAGAAAATTTGTATATTGAGATCAAAATAGTATAATAATTCAAAATTTAAAATAAAATATAATAATAATAATAATTTTGTAATGAAACAACAACCCAATAAAGACAAGTGATGCAAACTAAAACAATTGCTTATCTCTAATTGACCGATGCCCACACAGTCCTCGAGCAGCGGCCCCCTTGTCAATCTCCCTCCTAGTTCTATTGCTGATCATGGTGTCATATGGTATGGACTATCCCTTTGGTCAGTCTAGGTCAGCTGTCCCAGCTGTGTTTCCTCCCAACTTCCTCGCTGATCGGGAGGTGTGAGGTGCAGAAAAGGCCTTGACTCTGTGTAAGCACTGCTCAGCAGTAACTAAAACATCCCTATATCATCAACGCCGTTTCCAGTACAAATCCAAACATAGTCCAAGACTAGCTAGTATGAAGAAAATTAACTCTATCCCAGTCAAAATCAGCATATTTGTCAGATCTGGAAAGCAAGAGGAAAACATGATGCCTCTAGAAGAAAGTTTGAGAAATAAGACAAGTTATCTAGATAAATTAGAAATGTGATATCAAAAAGTGGTACAGCTTAAGGAAATACAGTCTCATACCTCTGAGTAAGACTATTGTAGATCAAAACTTGAAAGCAGGAGAAACCAGGAAACCAATTACATCAAAGGAGGTCATGTTGATGGCCATTTCCTATAGCTACATGATGGCATCAGCTCCTGCCAGGCTGCCTACACCACTATTTTCTGGACAAAGCTGAGACTACAGCTGGCCAGAGGAACTCTTGTCCATTTGCACAAAGGATGAGCACAGGGTCAGAGGAAGGCAAGTAATACAGTTCTCTATGGCTACCTTAGCTTTAGTGCCCTTTTCTGAAGGACATGGAAGAGTACATTGGATTTCTTCGTGTTGATCCCCACCAACCTTCATTCTTTTAACTAAGCGTGGTGAGAAAGAAGTCACAACAATCTCTATATACTTTACGCTTTAAAGAAAGGTAGTAGCACTTCATTTTGATCCTCAGAAGCCTTCAGTAACTCAGAAAATATAAATAAAATCCAATCCAAGAAAAGAGAAAGTTATTAATCTCATTTTTGTTGGCATTCTCCCAGTTAATTTCCTTTTTATACTTCATTCTTGGATTTTGTCATTTCTTTATCCCAAACTCAAGTCTTGGCACGTTGAGATGCCCTGAGCAGTAATGAGTATGTGCAGCTCATTCATTGAATTAATGCAAATCAATTACAAAATGGATTCATTTTCTTTTCAGGAAGGCTAGCAAATGAGGATTTCTCATTGTCCACGTTTTGAAAATATATTTTAAACTGGAGAATACAACTAGACAGCCAGAATTCCAGGGCCAATACATGGCTGTGACACTTACGAGGTTGGCCTCCTCCAAACATCTTTTCAGGGTCTCATGCTGCCCGTTTGTGAAACCATTTACAGGAAGGCTGAACTAACCCCTAGGACTACACTACCACCTACACCATGTTAAATAATCTAATCTTAAACTGGTGTAAAGCCTTTAAGTCTTTGCGTGCCCAATGAGACAGATGAGCAACCCCTTCCAGGGTGCACACTACAGTGGTTACGCTGAATTCAGTGGACCCACACTAGTTCACAAGACTGAGAATCTACAACTGTGATGACTTGCTAATATTGATGATGTCACATTAAGTCAGCACAGCTCTACTGCGGACTCGTACAACTCTGCTTAGTCCAAAAGCACACCCTAAGTGAAGCTTCAGTGGGATTTAGATACTTTAATGGTGCTGTTTACACTGCAGAGCTGCACCTGGTGCACAGCTGTTTGAGTGATACAGTGGTCTGCAGTATAAAAATCCCGGAACTTCTTGTCTGTGAAGACTATTATATATCTGAAGTCATGCTTCTGCCTACTCTTCAGTCATACCCACAAGACCGGAGGAAGGGTTGCCCTCCACTAGTGCTGTGACTCACCAGGTGTTTCTTCCCTTATCTCCTCTGAGAAGCATGGCTGGACAGCTGGATTATGAAAGTCTGCAAAAAAACTTTCTCCACATGGATCTCTCCTAAGCCTTCCTCAGAGAGGAAAGACTACTTGAAAAAAAGAAGCAACAGTACTTCCAAATTCATAACTTGCTGAGAGGATATATGTTTTTAAAAAAGATTCTCAGAGGTTTTAATGCTGTGGTAGGGACACGATGAGGGAACATTTACATCCAGTAGATAATGTGCATTACATGGTTGTGTTCGAGGCTTTCGTTTGTATTAAATGTACAGAAGCCATTAAGAGGTATTCACACTACTAAACAGTCTCCATACTTTTAAAGAGTTTGTTTCAAAACTAGCTGCTTGAATTAAGGGAATATCACTGGAAACTGGTTAGAGCAAAGGACCATGTTTTTGCATTACTTGAGCTGCCAATTTTGAGGGTACTGGGGTCCATCTGAAAGTGCCTCTGGGTCCCTTGCAGTGCAGCCCCATCCATGATCACAACACATCAAGCTTCAAACCGGCTCCCAAAGCTGGAAACAGCAGCAAGATTCTTAATAGAACAATTTGTGGAGGCACTCTCAATCCAAGATTGCCATCTTGTGGACTGCAATTGCAGAAGTACATTTTTAAAATCTAGAATTGCCATCCTGTGATCAGTGATGAAGACAAATTTTGTATCATCTCATTTATTGCAGGCCAGGAAAAAAAAATTGATTTGTTTTAAAGACTCTTTAATGAATCTTTAAGAGCAAAGCAAGGATGTTAAGCACCCCTGAAACAATCAGATAAATTGCAGTTTACAAAAAAATTAATAATATCTAATAATAAATGTTTTACAGCTGCAATGTTTAACAATTACAGGGAACAGTTTTATGTGCAAGAATTTTCAATATAATTTAATGGTTTATAAATTCAGACATAAAAATTTAATTAAATCTTTCAGAGAGAGAGTGGCTTGGTAAAGAAATCTGTTCTCCTAACAGACATTAGCTAGGAAAGCAGCTTTAATAAATGAAAACTGCACTCTTACCGGTTACACAGATAAGAGTGATTTCTTGAAAAGGTTAGTGGAAATAAAGTATTTTAGTTATTCATATTTTGATCTAAAATATTTTAATATGTCCACATCCTAGTTAACAATATTTCCGAAAGTTGATTTAAAATAAAAAAAAATCAATGTTGAAGGAAAGACAAAAGTAATAGGGGAAAATTTTAAGCACCTTTATCTGGGTTAGATAGCATATATCCAATATACATATATGATGAAGCATTGTGTATCTGACTTGGTTTTACCATTGCCCCACTTTTTCAAACTGGCTGCTTTGTAAGTAGACTGTCCTCCCAGAGTCTGATTGCTGGGCTTGGAAATCTCAGGCAATCAGATGCTCCCAACAGCAGGGCACATCTGGAGAATGCAGGTTCATTACGGGGAACGATGAGGCCTGCTCCCTGCTCTGTCATCTGCTATCAAGGAGACTATTTCATCCAAAGATAAAAGCTAAGAGCAGTGTTTTATGTTGTTCAAGGCTCTGCAGTATGTGCGGCTCCTTCTTTGTACTGTTAACATGCAGCTTACAATGAAACCTCAAAATGCCAAATTCATTTGAGAACCCAATGAGCAAGTGTTGAAAGGGTGTCTTGATCAATATTAGCAATATATTGGGCATACATAATACAGAGGGTATCAAATTGGGACATTAATAAAGACACATTTTTTTTTTAAACATTTTACATTTTATTTCAGATACAAATGAAAAACAATAACAAGTTTGAAATCTAATCACGTAGTAGCAATCCAGTAATAATCAATTACTACCATCAGCCTGATTTGCATTTCATTTACATGTTCATTTTCTTAAATGGAAAATTTCCTTTAATATTTTATACTGTATTGTAGTATTTTTAAACTATGTTTTAAATATATAATATCAGCTTGCTAACTGTCAGAGTGTTCCGGTGTAATTTTCTACAATATTTTATACAATAATCACTCATTCTCAGTTAACTTTGTCTCTGCTCTATTTACTCCACTATTTATTTGGTGTAGTAATACACAGAGGAGATTCTAAGTTAACACGCAACTTCTATCACAGAAGCTGAAAAAATGCAAATGTATTCTACCATTTGTGTCCATAATAATCAGATTCATTTTTACAGTGAACATTCATTTTGACGTTCCAAGTTAGAATTATTCATACATGATTTTCAGAAGCTCTTAACTTTCTCCTGTCTAAATTAAATGAATAGAAATGTTGCTCCTCTTTTGAAAAATGAATCATGAAAGTCTTGAAGGGGGCATGTAAGATCAGTGTATTTGAAAAAGTACAACATTATGCCTCAATGAACATCAGCACATGTCTAAAAGGCTCAGGTCTGGAATAATGTGAACATGTCACTCTAGAGCAAAGAACAGGCTGGAATATTTCCATCCTTTAAAACAAGAAAGACAAACAAACAGGCCAGCTCCATTCCACCAGACACTAAGGTGTGAATTTGGCTAACAAAATGCATTCCCATGCTAACAGAAACATATCTCAGAAGAATAAAAATCATAGACCTCCACTCAGCTGTTACTGAGGCTGTAACCACAGAACAGATATGTCATAAGCAGAGACACGAGAAAACTAACAACCATCCCTTTTTGGTGTTTGCTTTTGTAGTAAGCTTGCCAGTTTTATTACTTTGTCTTTTGTTCAAATTCTGTAACTTTGCAAGTTTTCACTATTAGCAAATTCTCATACAAAGTATGTGAGTGGAAACAGACATTTTGAATCACAACAATAACAAACATATGTCTCTGCATGTGATAAATTTTGACATGTTTACATTATCACCTTTCTGTTAAATAGTAGTTTTGAAGAAAACATCAGATGTGACACCAAATATCATAAAAAGGAAAATATAATTGTACCTATAGGGAATAACTGAACATGAGCAGTTAAAAAGTGCATCTACTTTTTAATGTATCAATATATCAACAGACAAAATCCAAAATTTTGAAAATTACTTCTAACAGTAAAGACAGAAGCATTTAATCTGCTCCGGTGCTAATTACGATTGTATCAAAATGTTTCTTCCAACATAAACCATTAAGTGAGGCCTATTTTAAAGAGCTATCTAATGCAACACTGCTGCAGGTAGACTAGTGTTTCTTCTGAACAGAACATAAAGAAATAAATACAATGACCTCCTGAGATACAGCTACTAACTTGTAGCTTGTATTTTATGTTATGGCCCAGAGAGACATAGGGACACAGAAAATCCCACACTAAATGAAAATGGTGGCCCTTCTGTCTGGTGCTGCAAAGAGAAATATGTAAGGAATCCTACAGTGGACCACACCTAATAATTCTTTAATAACATTAACAAGAAAACAAGGGCAGAATTACTGTTTGTACACCTGAAAAGTCATCTGCAAATGTCAAATGTTTAAACTACTACTAGAAAACAATTTAAGTGGTTTTTACTCCTTCGGAAAAAAAATCAAGCATCAATAGAAATGATTTAGACATGCGTATCTTGGTCATCAACAACATACACCTGTGGTATTTTACCTTTCAAGCAAGGACTAAACTTCTCAAGGCTGAAATCAATAAGGTTAATGCTAAGGCCATGCACATCAACAGTTATAGCTTTCTAAGGCTAACACTTTATTCATGCAAATTGATTTTTTTTAACAACTGATTTTAGCACACGTTAGAACCTTGTGCGCACTGGGAGTCATTTTCATCTATCAAAGCAACAGAGATTTCTTGGGAATTTATGTATGCACCTATTAATTATCTGCTGGTCCATATGTTTGCTGCAGCTACGTGTTGAAATTCACTTTAAAATTTCCTTTGATTAAAAAATGTCACGGTCGTTTTGCAGAAATCTACTTTTCTGGAAAGACAAACTTGTTCTGCTTCACTTAGTTTAACAGAGCTTCTGAATTTACAAGGACATTGAACCATCATTGTGCAGAAGCCAACGGAGCAAAGCGTCTTTGCAAACCAGCTTTAAGTTTTAGTGGTTTTAAAACAGGCTTGAAAAGGCAACTCTACACCAGAATACAAGATTTAAAGAGCTGGTGTATTCACACATGCCTATGAGGGAACATATTTTCAGTCTCTCTCACTCTTGCATCGTGTTGAAAATTGAGCCTAGACATTTTTGTACCGACATTCTCTACCTGTGCAAGTAGATAATCGTGGCAGAAATACAGAGATAACTTTAAGCAATGCCCACAAAATGAGTCTTGCCATTATTACCTACAGGTCTACGACATTATGGGAATTCTCCACAACCCAAAGATGAAAAGATATTAATCCTGCATGACAAAATATATTCTTTGTACTTTGTTGCTAGACATTTTCATAACTCATTGGCTGGGCTCTTCTCAGGGAACAAGATTCTGAGCTCCTCTTGATTGCTGCAATTCACTTCATGGAGGAAAGAAGTTAAAGCTTAGGGTGTTGTTTTCCACCATCCTTTTGAGGCCAGTAATGTAAGTAAGCTGACCAGAGCCCGAAGGCAAGTGATTTCTGTCATAGCAATGGTATCAGCTGCATTCCCACAGAATTAACCAGCATGAGAGGCCTTGGTCTGCTCCCACAGACCCCATTTCTGATGAAGGAAGCAGGTGAAGGATGAGGAACTGCTACAGTGCCTGTGAAACAGCAAGGTGCGATTACAGCAAGGTGTGTGTGCTGCTGCCAGAGCAATGCAGCTGAGACAGAGGGATTCACTGCCCCTGTGTCGAAGCTGCTGCAGAACAGAGGATTCGTCTGTGTTCTGTTCACGATGGATAGATACCCACATCGTACACTGTGCTCAAACAGCAGCAACTTTGCAGAAACTTTCAGGCAGTGAATTAGTTGTACTGGGAACACCACAACAGTGCCCTACATGTCCCAGGAAAAGGTAGAAATACTGAATAATGCAATATGATTAAACTCTGCTGCATTTACCCTAAATAACCCACGTTCTGTCTTAAGTACTTTGTATTTGCTTTTTTTCATGAAAGGAAATTAATTTCAAAGTCCCAAGTAAACCATCTTTGAAAGGTAGATAGTGGCTTTGCACCCAAAGAACCCATAGATCCATCTTAAAATCACGTAAATATTTTAAACAGACATATTCAGAAATCTCTGAGAAGAGCTGACCACCTGCCAGAAATAAGAAGAAATCCCTCCAGATCTCGTTTTGGACAGGAGGCTGCATTAACCACCTGTCTGTACATATGTCTATAGGGACGTCTGGGACCAGCTCAGTATGACCTCCATGTTCTTTTAGATTTATTTCAACAGCCAATATGTTATGTTAAAACAAAACTGTCCCTGTAGCATCATCCATCAAAGAGAATATCTGCAACATAAAGAGCAGGCCTTCATCGGGGAAAACATAATTCTTTTCAAAGTTGTCAATATTCTTGAGTTTTTATTCAAACAATGGTTAGAATTTTCTCTAGGTAAAAGTTGGGTGTAATTAGAATGGGCATGTTCATTAAAAGGGTTTAAAGAGGATTTAGATGTGAGGTTAATTCAAGACTGACATAGGAGGAAAAACATGAATGATTACGTTGCTCTCATTTCTGGTACCAAAGAGAGGAACCTCTGGTTCTAAGATGAGGATGTTAAGATGTAAGAGATTTCCTATGAAGAAAGAGGTTTGAGAAGGTTTTGGTGATATCTAGCTGGATTTCTATCTAAGCTAGATTTGTAGGACATTTTGGCTCGCCATTGTCTGTAAGCCTCCAAAATGTTTCCAGGCACATTTTTTAATCAGATTGATAACCTAACAGTATCAAGTTAAGATAAAATGGTTTACATCTCTACCACACACAGCTTTCCTGTTTAGAGCCCACAAAATCTATCAATCATCTAAACCTGAGCTGTGAAATTATCACTATTAGAGAGCTTTTTCCCTAATGTTGAACCTAAACCACCTTGACTGCAATTAAAGACCATTATTTCTTTTCCTATACAAAAATTGTTGCAGACAAACATTTTTTTACATGCCGAAGGCTCACTTTTCTCTTCTCAGAATTAAACACCACCAGCAGTACGTACTACTAGACATTTCTCTTTCTGTTGAAAATCAAATCTTTCCTGTTGTCTGAAAACAAAGCCAGCTTCACACTGCATGGAACCTCCTGAACGATGAAGATAGCAGGGCTTATGCTGCTTTGTCTTTTCCTGTTGCTGCTGTTAGGAGAATTAAGAGCAGGAAAGGGACAGGAAAGAAATGACTAGATGAGTAACATAATGAGAAGAAAATAGTCTTCAGATCCTTCTGGATTCAAACATTTCTCACCTAATTGTTACTAAAAATGTATGTGCTAAGCATATAGGGTTTTTTTTTCCTGTAATTTTTATTTACATGAGCCTGAATCCTGCAGTAATCACCATGCAAGAGTAGGACCATAACCATCATCCAGACCAGCAGCACCAAAAACCTGCAAAAATTTCAGGTCTATGCAAAACTCTTAATAGAGCATAAAACAATTAAACTATTCCTTGCAGTCCTTTCTCTGTAACTTTATGTCTTAATATACACTTTCTTCCCACAATGTGCAAGGAGGATGGGGAACAGCAGTGATGCTTTGGCCTCATTTAAGGTTCTTGGGACATGGTTAGAGATTGCCTGAACCATTTGTTAGCTTTGATATGCTTCAGATGCCTGTGAAGCACTCAGAAGGAACGAACACAAGTTTACCTATACATGTATACAGGCACAGAGAAGCTGAATTGTACAGGTGGACTCATGAGAACAACACTTCCTGCAATTAATTAGATACTGCTTCTTATTTCCAGACATCAACGAACTGTTTTAAGTCTTTGCTTCAGACTCTTATCAACAGCAGAGCTGCAAATAATTGCAAAAACCAACATTGCATAGATTTATCTGGTATATCCTCTCAAGATAGCTGAAACTGTTGCTTGTTCAGGGCCCTTTGAAGTGGGAGTCATTTTTACACTACCTGCTTCTGTAGCTTTGTGACTCCAACTGATTATTCAAATACAAAAGAGGATCTGTACCTTTTTAAATCTGGCCACTCAGCCTTTGAGGTTTGTTGTCACTTTAAAGCCTTCATTAACAGTAGAAGAAAAACTGTCTTAAAATATCTGCTTTAGCAAGAGATTCCTCCAAATTGTGCTGTGTTGGTCATATATACTCCTGGCTGATGGATCTGCAGCCCATCAGCCCAGCAAATACTCATTTCATTTAATGGAAAGTCATTCAATAATTTCTCTAAATTTTAGAAGAAACTCGAGCTAATGTATTTTGATGTGCTGGACAGGTAGTGATGAATCAGCATGTAGAAACAGCAGCTTAATGATCAGGAATCAGGAAAAGTGAGAAGTTAGTTCTAGCTAGTCAGATTGTGGACAGTGGGGAATAACAGTGCTCTGCAAATGGTTTAAACAGAAGAAATTTGGAAAATATAAAAAAAAGCTACTAAATGGAATTTCCAAACTATTGTAATGCTGCAAGAGGAGTGATCCAGTAGGAATGAAAATATGCCATAGCATTTAGGTAACTGGCTGTACATTTAAGGTGTAGCAGCTTAAGGTATTAGATTCTAATAGTTTTATAGATACATGGATGGGACTTCTGTTGCAGTGAAAATGACAGTAAGGAAGAAAACCAACATTTTTCAGATAAATAAACTTTGTTATTTCAGAACAAGATTCAAATCATTAATCGGAGATAAAAATTGCTCTTTAGTTATTTACTCCAAGACTCTGTAAACATAAGAGAGATGAAAACTATGAAAATATCTACATTACATATTTGATTTAAACCCAAGCTTTTCACCTGAAGTCCCTTAAAATCTACGAGTGGCTTAGCTGAGGCCACTTTCACTCTGGAAACCCTAAGAAGGTCTGTAAGGAGACTGTCCATTCTCAGCACGCTTTAGGCTTCCCGGTATACAATATATCACATAAAATGAAGACTGAAGGACAGAAATGAACAGTCTTTGCCAGCTGAGTAGAGGAACTGTCTGGGTCAGCATTGCTGCCTTGTTCCAAAGCAAAGTCACACAGATAACCTTAAATCATCATGCTTAATTATTTTGCCTATAGTGAGAAAGGTCTTTCTCACTGCTGCTGAAGTTATCCCACTTTAAACAAGCAACTAAATATTATCTGAACTCAAACATCTTATACCTCATATTTGTTCCCTGGTAGATGAAGTGAATCTCTGCAGAAACAGTTTAAAATTTGCCAGAGTTTAGCTGCTTCGCCAGAAAACCAAACCAAAACTTTCTGCTTGCACTATAGACATGAAGTTGGTGGTGAAGAGATTTGCATTAGGTGCAGCACAGCTGCGTTCAGACTCCTTGGCACAGAGTCAATCTCACATATCCATCCCAGATGGTTACTGACAGCCTACCAGGACCACAAGAGTTGCATCCTTGACTGGTGTGGTGGGTTGACCTTGGCTGGATGCAAGGTGCCCACCAAGCCGCTCTGTCACTCCCCCTCCTTAGTAAGACAGAGGAGAGAAAATGAGACAAAAGGCTCATGGGTCAAGGTAAGGACAGGGAGATCACACGCCGATTACCATCATAAGCAAAACAGACTTAACTCGGGGGAAATTAATTAATTTAACTTAAGACCAATGAAAAATAAAAGCAAATCTTAAAACACTTTCCCCTCACCCTTCCTTTCTTCTCCGGCTAAACTTCACTCATGATGGGGGGCGGGTTATGGACAGTTCATCACACATTGCCTCTGACACTCCTTCCTTCTCACACACTTCCCCTGCTCCAGCATGAGGTCCCTCCCACAGGAGGCTGTCCTCCACGAACAGCTTCAGCACGGGTCCTTTCCATGGGGTGCAGTCCCCCAGGATCAGACTGCTTCAGCGTGGGTCCCCCAAGGGGTCCCAAGTCCTGACAGCAAACCTGCTCCAGTCTGGGCTTCTGTCTCCATGGGGCCACAGGCCTTGCCAGGAGCCTGCTCCAGCATGGGCTTCCCACAGGCCACAACCTCCTTCAAGGCATATATGCCTGCCCTGACGGGGGGTTCTCCACGGGCTGCAGGGGGATCTCTGCTCCTCCGTGGGTCTCCATGGGCTGCAGGGGCACAGCCGGCCTCACCATGGGCTGCACCACGGGCTGCCGGGGAATCTTAGCCAGGAGCCGCGTTACTCCTCCCCCTCCTTCTTCACTGACCTTGGTGTCTGCAGGGTTGTTTCTCTCGCATATTCTCACTCCTCACTCTCCTGCAGTTGCTTGTACCACAGATTTTTTTTTCCGTCTTCTTAAATATGTTATCACAGAGGTGCTACCAGCATTGCTGCTGGGCTCGGCCTTGGCCAGTGGCAGGTCCATCTTGGAGCCATCCGGCATTGGCTCTGTCGGACATGGGGGAAGCTTCTGGCAGCTTCTTACAGAAGCCACCCCTGTAGTCCTTCGCTTCCAAAATCTTGCCATGCAAAATCAATACATCTTCACATTATTTGCGTACATTTGTTCTGTTTGAAAGGCTAGTTGCAGTATATTGTCTATAAATCAGCATCTTTCCAGACTTGTATTTGTCTCTAATATGTATTGCTTTTAAAAAGTTAACACAAGAAATCTAATCAAATTGCTGCTTTAAAATTTTTGTTTGATACGTATTTTCATGCAGTTGTAAATGCCTTAGAATTAGTTTTAAAAATTAAAGTTGCTTACTTCACCAGGCCTGTAGTTGTGTACAGAGCAGGATCTAGCTAAGTTCTGTCTTGTGCACCTTCTTAATCTCACATTGTGAAATGGCAAAAGTCCCACGCTGAAGATGTGCTCAGTTTATTCACTTCCCTCAGAGTTAACATTTTCTCTCCCTCTTAAAGTAGAGAAGGAGAAAGAAAATCAGCCAAAGAGAAAATTGAAAATGTTGGATGGTTAAAGACAGACCCATAAGAGATCTAGAAGATTAAGGAAGACAGACAAAATGGAAGCCAGGGCAAAGTCCTCTTCATATCTGTCTCCAGGCAGTTACTTTTCAGTTCCATCCTTGAGAAAGACTGTCAGAAATTCTAAGGGATGATAGGAGGGAGAGCAAGCAAGATGACGTATAACCTGTTTCCAGATCAATCTTCATCTTCAGGCTTGATATAAGTGTGAGAACAGCAGGCATTGGAGCAGTCTGGCAGTGGCTCTGTTTGCCTGAGAACGGGCCCTTACATTACCTCTTATTATTAACTAACAAAGGAAGCCTATTATGTATTATGATAAAGCTTTCCAGGATATCAGGGTATCTTCAGCATTTATCTTAGTTTTGGCTGGGATGGAGCTAATTTTCTTCCCAGTAGCTGCTGTGTTTTGGATTTAGTATGGAATTTGGTATGTGAAGAATGTTGATAATAAACTGATGTTATTAGCTGTTGCTAAAGAGAACAAGGACTTTTTCAGCTTCCCAGGTTTTGCTAATGTGCAAGTGCAAGAAGCCTAGAGTGATATAATCAGTACAGCTGATCCAAACTCTGCAAAGTAAGTATTCTATACCATAGATGTCATGCTCAGTACATAAGGGGGGTTGGCTGGTGGTCAACTCTCTTCCTCTCTTTCTTTCTGTCTCAGGATCATTTTGAGGTCGCTTTCAGTTTCGTTCCGCGATTGGTGCTCAGGACGGCTGTATTGGTCCTCAAGTTGTTGAGAGATGAGAAATTGTGCATTTGTATATTTTATTATCAATTATTATTATCTATTATTATTATTATTATCATCATCATCATCTTTTCCTTTGCTGTCCTAATAAAGTGTCTTTATCTCAACCCACGAGTTTTTCCTTCTTTCTGATTCTCTCCTCTATCCCCTCAGGGAGGAGGAGGTGGGGTGAGCAGCTGTGTGGTACTTGGCTGCTGACTGGGGTTAAACCACAACAGCATTTTAGCATATCCATGATTCAGTTCTCAAGCAAACCGCCTGAGAACAAGTTTTCTGTGCTTACATTTCCACAACTCCTTTAAAACAAGCAAACAACCTTAACAGAGTAAAGGAGTTAGGTTTAGTCTTTTGTTGTCAAAGGTTTTGGTCCATGGTTGTAATTTTTCAGTAATATTATATGAATTTTAGGCTAAACCTTAATTTTGGGCAAAATTCAGCCCGTGAAGGTATTTATACCTTACTTCTGAGGTTGTGACTAAGGTTGTACTTGTTCAGTGAAAATGAATTATGTTTGTGAAAGACATACAAGAAGTTTGTAATTTTACTGTGTTTTCACAATAAGCACGTCTTACTTAGTAGAGTTTTCCACAATAAAAATTATACCTACCCCTGTTCTCCTACGCCTTCATAAAATATTTGTACTAAATAAGCAGCTCCTCCATCAGGATGAAATACTCAAATCCATTCAAGATCATTGTGCTAATTTAGGGCTGTCATCTGATTAATACTCAGTGCCTCCACTTTTCCAAAATAAGGGATTTTCTTTTTCTCTTTTTACTGCTTTAACATATATTTTGGGAATCATACTTAACAACCTGTCGTCTTTTTTTCCTAGAGATCTAGCAGTATAAAATGGACTTAAATAGAAATGTAAAACATTCATATTTCAATCAGCAGGTAAAGAAATTGAAATACAGTTTCTAAATGAAGGAGCAGAGAATAGTAAAACCCCATAATTTTAAACACAGTACAGGTTATTTTAAACTCTTTCACTATATGCATGAACTATTTGGTCTGGTAGTCAAACACATTCCCAGGAAGCACAGTAGAACTTCTGTTTATTTCAATCCTGTCCTGGCATACCATAGATTGTGTACTGGGAACAGCTGATATAACAGTAATATAATGGTCAATATAACAGTAAACTGATTAGGATCAATTGGTATCTCTTTCACAAAAAAAAAAAAGTTTTATATGTATTTTCATGCACTTTTCAAGGCTCACAACTGCAGCACAGGAGCAGAGATTAGGTAGAGGCAAGATTTATGGGGAGATAAGAGGCTGACATAAATAATTATACTTACAATAAACTTTTCAATAAAATTATTATTAAGCTATTTTTTTTGGTAGCAATTTTAACTTTTCATTGAAGTATATTCATTTTAAGAATGCTTTTTTAGAAGGCTTCATATTTACAAGATAGATGGTTGTGGTAACAGGAGCTCAGTGTCCACGTGATGCAAAAGTGACACAGGACCCACAGGTAAGTAGCTGCACCAAGTTCAAAGCAAGGCCTTAAATCTGAGTCCCCCGTATCCCATGGAGTTGCTCTGACTACAGCACTATTGACATTCTGACAAGAGGTTAGAAGACTTCTGCCTTAAAAATAAATTTAAAACATTTTTTTTTAACAAGACCTTTGATGTTGATGCAAGATGAAGCCAAATTGAAAAAACTTCAAACTTTCTGTACTGAGTCTGGCTGGAATGGAGTTAGCTTTCTTCACAGCAGCCCACATCGTGCTGTGTTTTGGATTTGTAACTAAAACAGCATTGATAACGCACCAGCGTTTTGGCTATTGCACAGCAGTGCTTGCACAGCATCAAGGACTTCTCTGTTTTTCATTTTGTCCCTTCAAGTGAGTGGGCTGAGGCTGGGAGGTGACACAGCCAAGACTGTTTACCTGAACTGGTCAAAGATATATTCCACATTACCTTATTAAACTGTTTCTATCTCGACCTATGAGTTTTCTCACTTTTGTTCTTCCTAGGGCCTCCCCCATCCCGCTGGGAGCAGGGAGGGATAGAGCAGCTGTGCTGGGATCAGCCCACCACACTTGTTTTTTTAAAAAAAATTCACTGAGGAGCTGAGTTAGTGATTAAGTTACAAATTTATCAGCTGACTAAAAAAGAAGCCATAATTTGGTGGTTGAGGCAAAATTGTGTTCTGTTCAAGTCCTAGCTCTGTTCCAGGCTTTCTCTGTGGCCTTGGACAAGTCACCGAAATTCTGCTGTCCTTGGACAACTCACTGAATTTCTGCTTCACTCCCTTATCCTTTAGCCAGAGATAAGAACACTTCCCATCATGTTTTTCTGTTGAATCTAAATTACAGCCAAGCCCTGAGACAAATGTGGGGTGTAGTGCAATACCAGACCAAACACAAGGAAGAGATCAGAAGCCCAGGCAGCAGGGCAAGCAATACTATATGAAACAGAACACCAGCAGTGGGACCATATTTCCCTTTAATGATCGTCAAAACTGCCTCATAACACAAACATGTATCTGTGTATGCACACACCAAGTATACACGATAATCTGTTGATTAGTTCTACATACTTGACTCAGGAGCGGGGCCATCATTTCACCTGTGCTGTCGGCTATGGGCAGTATTCGTTGGTCGCTGCAGTGTTCTTTACGTGGCCAGTGTATGGCCATGTGATCCCAATCAGGCAGTTTTTCCTCAGTTTTTTTTTCTTAACATCCTTTGAGATGCAGAGTTTCCCTCAATCCCTTTAACTAAATAGGTTTCCATCAACAGGAGGTTTCTGTTTTTACCAAAACTAACTTCATGGCAGCAGCACTAAGCCATGTGCTGCTTTTGTCTCGCTCTAGAGCTGGTTTCCCTCTGTTTGCATTCAAATTAACCAGTAAGTGGTCATTTCAATTTATAGCCATAGAGATTCTGGCTTCATTTCATAACAGATCCCATGAAGATCAGAAAAGCTAGTGGTAATGTGATTATGTGTGCTTGAGTGGACTAACATCTACTGCAAAGATTTCCTATGATGTCCTCTTCCTGCAAACACCGACAGCTAAGCAGGGTCGTTTTCAGCTTTTTAACTGCTTTTTGACTTTCCAAGGCTGTTCTTTAGCTGGTAATTGTACTCATATGGCTAACATTAAAGAGACAGTTGAATACAAGAGCTAATATGAACTTTAGACTGTCCCCAAAACTAATTTTTAGAAAGACAGGTAATAAAACAGACTTGTGTAGTTAATTAACTACACTTACCCTAGGAGTAACTGAATACATCACTGTCAACTCTAGTAACCTTGGACATAGAGGATAGTGTCACACTAACTAAGATTAATGAAATACTGAATGTTAACTGTGAAACAAGACAAGAGTTTTCAAAGCCAAAACTTTTTATTGCTGAGGTGTTAAAATGCTAATAGTTTATTTTTATGCAAGCAGCTTAGACGGAGCATGGGAAATTTGACAGACACTTTGAGCAATTGCAGTAATAAGACAGCAGCATGAGCAGGCTCTCTGGCATACAAGGCTCTGGAAGAGGTGACATGCAGCTATCTGGTGCTGCTATTGTCTTTGACCTTATTTTTTAAATTCTGACTCTAAACTGAGAACTCTACTCTCATTTTCTATGCAACCTTTTCCTGGCCTAGAAATCAGCACTTTTAAAATAACAACTCTTTTACTGTTGTTTGTAAAAGTCAGTTTTATTTGCCTTTTTTTTTTTTTCTTTTATTTATTATTTTCTGGTTGACAGACGTAATCTCTGATAAATCAAGTAATTCAGTAACAGCTCTAACTGCTACCAGTTCTCTTACTGCTTATTTTGATGAGAAGTGTTTTTCACTTAATTACAGATCTTCTGAAAAACAGAAAAAATGCAATATTTGTTTACACATTTTTATTTACCTAAAATATCATTTAGTAAACTAGAGCTTTTATACCTCTTAATTATATGCCTTGTACAAACACCACCACGAGCACCCTTGGAAGAATGCAAAATATTATGTAGTAAATAATAAACAGAATGTGAGAGTAAACAAACCCAGTGAGAGAAAAAACCCAGCATGTTTACTTTTCTCATCTTGGGAACCATTAATTCTGGTGACTTATTCTGTCTTTATTTTAACATATGAATTGATCAGAGCAGAAAATCATTCATAGTAGAATTAGACTTAGAAAAATTAGCTGAAAAGCCAAAACCAAGTATTATTTACCTGTCATAGGGCAGCTTAACAATTAGGAAGTAGCAACACAGCGTTGAAGAGACCTTCTGGGCCATCAAGGGCAATCACCTATTACTGCAAACAATTGAATTACGTAGCTCTTGTCACTAAATTATTAAGCCACCTTTTTTGTTCATTTGCCCAGTTACATTTCAATGCTCAGTTGCCTCTACCCTACTGCTTCAACAGCCACATGTCAAATCCATTGTAGGAAGCTTTCTTTCTTTCTTTGTCCATACGTTAATGGACTGCAAGAATCACAGAGGGGAAAGACTGCTGCACAGAGCACCTTGACAGGGATTGTCCAAAGCCCAGGATGTCTACTCTCTTCTGTGTGACATCTTGAGATTTTTTTCCATTTTCATGCTTCCTAACATTTATTGGTTTGCTGTTATAATACTAATTTTCAGTGAAGGAGAAACAGCTGAGGAAGAATAGAGTTTGATGGTAGCATTAAAAACCATAATTACTGTAAAAGAAAAAGTTGGGGTAAATAAAGTTAGTCTTTTTTTTTTTTTCTTTTTAAGTGATCTTTGTGTTACAACATAAAATGATGTTTTCTGTCTTAATTATTTTCATTATAAAATGGTACATACAAATGTGCTAAAGAGAAAACCTTAAAAATCAGCACTTTGGGAACATAATGATAATTTCAATTATTTTGTAAATGAGTCAGAAGAACAGAAGACATGATTGGTTTCCTTACAATTTCCTACCCTTCCCAAGATGCCTCCTAATTTAAACTAATTTACAAAATCTTTGTGAACTCTGCACACTGAGCAATTAGATGGTCTTTAGGAAGGTGGCTAATGGTATCCTGGGCTGCATTAAACGAAGTACTGCCAGCAGGTTGAGGGAGGTGATTCTTTCCCTCAACTCAGTGCTGGTGAGACCACATCTCAAGTACTGTGTCCAGTTCTGGGCTCTCCAGTACAAGAGAGACATGGACATACTGAAGAGAGTCCAACAAAGGACCATAACTATAATTAAGGGACTGAAGCATCTCTCATGTGAGGAAAGTCTGAGAACTGGGACTGTTCAACCTGGAGAGGAAAAAAAGGCTGAGGGAGGATCTCATCAATGTATATAAATATCTGAAGTGAAGGTGCAAAGAAGTTGGAGCCAAGCTCTTTTCAGTGGTGCCCAGAGACAGGACCAGAAGCAATGGACACAAACTGGAACACAAGAGGCTCTGTCTGAACACCTAGAAACACTTTTTTACTGTGAGGGTGAGCAAGCACTGGCACAGGCTGCCCGGGGAGGTTGTGGAGTCTTCATCCTTGGAGATATCAAAAAGCTGGGCAATTGGCTGTAGGTGGCCGTGCTTGAGCAGGAGGTTGGACCAGATGACCTCCAGAGGTCCCTCCCAATCTCAGCCATTCTGGGATTCTGCAACATCACAAGCATCTACCATATTTTTAGCAGTTTGGCACAATTCTCCATTCATCATACCTAAAACCCACACGGTCAACAACCCAGCTCCAAGAAACAAGATTAATCTTGTGCACAGGAATATGTAATGTCCAGGAAATCTTTCACTGTCAGATCTACCCCATCCAAAAACCAAAAGTAAAACATTTTCAGTGTATCTGCTTAATAATAGGTGCCTGAAATTTACCCTTCCTTACTTTACACTGCTCACTTCCCACAGACAGGAAAGTAAACTGAATAGCAATCATGGACACAATTTGTAAATCTAATGATAAGCAGAAGAATGTAAAAAAGCCTTTGTAACTGTTAGAGTATGTATGGTGGTATACAAAATGAAAAGACATAAAGCCTCAACAGAGCTGTCTGTCAACAAATTAAAGCTATGAAATATAACATCATGCTTCAAATATTTTGAGAAGCCTAATCTGATCCAGATTAATTTTCCAGCTGAGTAAGATCTGAGAATTAAGAAGTCTTAAGAAGAATGAAGAAGTCACTTAAAAGATGTCTTTACATGTTCTCTTGAATGAAAGTATTACTCTTTTCCCCAGAGCAAACATCAGAGAATTTGGGTGAAAGCTATTGTGTATAGAAAGCCATGCACAGGGCTGCTCAATTCTACTTGGTACCAAAGACTAAAAACATTTCATTACCTATTAAAGACCAATAAGACTAATTTATTTACATACACCTCAACATTTTTTACACAGTTGAAGAATTTGTTTTTAGAACAAATAACTAATAATAAATCACACTGAGGATAAACACAGGAATTTTAAGAGATCTTACAGAATGAATAAAGGTGGTTTAAAGGTCTTTGATTGAAAAGGGAGTAATAAAAACTCAGAAAAATAAACCAATTTGTGAGTTTCTAGAATGCAACACAAAATGTATATGCACATTTCTTCTTCCAGTCAGACACTACAAAAAGCCTTTTTTCTACAGTGCTGAAATCTCCTTTTAGAATAACATTTTCATTAAAAGTTAGGACTATTTTCTATTGTAATCGACAATGCAAGCAAGCCCCATATTTTTCTCAACTGGAAACACCTGCTGACAAGTACTGTATCAGACATTTTCAGAAGAAAAACATCTGTGGAAAGAAGCAGACAATTATGCAGCAAATTAGATTAGCTTGGTTCAAATTATTTGATGAAGTTCATCTGAAAAATTGATCTTCATGGTTCATCAGCATCTTACCAGCATCTTGTATACATTCTTCCCATAATCATCATCTGGCAGAAGTGCAGAGGAGTAACTCAAATTTCACTTTTCTTATATAAATGAAGGACTACTCAGTTGCACCATCAAAAATACGGACGTTATAGAAAAGGCATAAATTTCAGATTGCTAGTTAAGATCATGTGCAACCTGCCTGTAGTTTTACTTGCTTTCTGTTTATCTTGTAAGAGTCATTTTCCTTGTGCAGAGACAAGTATTTCCACTGAAGGTTAAAAAAAAAAAAAAAATTAAAAAAAAAGACACTTTTAACACAGGTCTTTACTTTCTAAAGGAACAACTACCCAAATGTAGTTTGGGGCTGGGGGGGTGGAAACCCCTGCTGATATTCAAGTACCACATTTTATGGCTAGTTCAGTGTAGTCTAAACGTCAGCTTGTAAAGAAACTCATTCTGGGATGTCAGAATCTATCATAGATGGAAAAGTCACACAAAGTAAGATGCAAAGTGTGAGCCAAAGAACTACTAAAGCAAAACAAAAGTTCATTCAAAACATAGATGTCTAAACACACCCACAAAAAAATGTAGACTAGCATTTAAGAATTTTACAGTACTATTTAGCATGAAAGTATTAAATGCTAAAGTATTAAATTCACTCATGTGCAGACCCAAAAGGCAGACTATTGAAAATATTCTCCCAGTTTCACATCAAACCATTGACAATTACTTTGTGAACTGCTGCAATTTTTCAAAAACCTGTTTGTTCTAGGTGATATTTTTCTTGTTTGCCTAAGAAAACATGATTAAGAACTTCAAAAGCATTGGTGAGGTCAAAAGTAATTCCAACTGTTAATTCTCCTTTTATCCACTGTTATCCTACCCTACAGAAGTAATAAATACTTTGAAATTAACTAAAAACTAAGTTCTCCATAACCTTTAACTGCTTATAAATCCACATAATCTATATCTTTCTAAGTAGAAAAGTAGGACAATACTGTTGCCCTCTCTCTGCCCATCTCTCAGTTATTACCTTTCCACCTAAAATCCAGCCACCATAGCTTCTCTCACCATGTCCTTGCAGTGGCTTCATCTTTAGTAAGACTGGTGGACAATTCTCCAAATCCTCTTTTTCAAATGAAGACACTACTTTAGCACTTCACCAATTCTTTAGAAAGACCCAAAGTCCTTCATGAGTTCATGATGAAAACTGCTAATGTTTTTATAGTTTCCCTATTGACTTATTGACAACAATAGCTAATGTTCTTCCTCTAGTTCTCCATTTGCTTGAGCATGAGCATCAAGCTTCTACAGCTGTAAAGAATAATTAGATAAGGAAGATATTATTCACTTCTTTTTATCAAGGACTAGGAGTACGGGAAAAAATGAACTGTCATAATCTTAAAACAACTCTCTGAAGAATGAAGCAAAGAAATTCACAAAACAAGCCCAATCATTCATCATCTTTGCGTCTATTAGCAACTCAGTTTTCCCATTAAAATGACAGGCATAGATTTTCCTTTGTCCTCCTTGTATTTTCCACAGATTTAGATAAGCTTTTTCTGTTTTGTTTTATGCTATATGAATGTGAAAATTCCCATCCTCATAGAGCCAAGTTGGATGAGCGAAGGACACAATAATTGAACAGAGATGAGGAAGATGTGTGAGCTCTCTTAAACCATCTTCTTAGGCTAAACCAAATATTTGTTCCTTGGGGCTGTTGCCAGGGAAGTTAAACAGAGAACATGGTTAGATCTCCCTAGGGTTCACAAAGTGAAGCTCTTCACAGTGGAAAACGGCTCCAGACAGCTCAGGCAAGACCAAAAATGTGCTAAAATGCAGATTAGCTGGGGAGATGGGAAAAGTCATATCAATACTTAGGCTCATTGTATAAAGAGGAGCAACCAGACTGGACACGGAAACTATTCACATTACCCTAGACCTTCTTGTACACCCAGACATTAGCCCAGAAAGCTGAGACCTCCCTGGTTTGCTGGCAGGGCTGATTTGTTGCAGTGAATACATAAAAAAGATGAACAAAAATTAAGCTGAGCTTAGAGGAACTTTGAAAACAACCAACAGACACAGCAAAGCAACAGTCTGACCAGAGGACTGTTTTCTAAGATATGTGATATCACTGGGATTAATTTAAAAATTTTAAAGAATAACTTAAACTTAAAAAAAAAAAAAAGAAAAATAATCCTTATTCTGTCCCCTCTCTCCATATAGTATTAGCAGAAGATAAAAAAGGGTGACTGCAGCCACTGCAGTCTTAAGATTTTTAACACTACAAAAACAATCAAAAAGGATCTTGAATAACCTTACAGTTAAAGTACAGCTGCTGAGATCTTGCATTTTCCTCCCTGACCAGCAGATTTGATAGCAGTTTCTGTGCAGAGGCAACAAAAGAAAGCTGAATAAGTAGACAGATAAAAATAAATTTACATGAAATACAAATTTCAAAAAAGGTTTTTGAAAAGCTTATTTATCAGTTTCATGCCATTCCAAAAGAACATTTTTAAACTTTCATTAGCTTGAATTTACTCTTTTTCTACCTTAGAAGTTTTGGAGGAAATAAAACTTTCAAGGAAGAACTGATAACATAGGTAAGGCGTAACTACTGAATGATGTCATATAAAAATGTAAATAAGTCAACATAAAGGTGTTAAGTAGAATGTGGACAGTAAATGCATCCTCCATTTACCTTTCACTTCCATATTTGTGTTATAGACTTACAGAATTTAAAAAAAAAAAAAAAAAAGTGTTTTCCTTGCATATATGACGACCTTTACCCACACGATCACATATCAGAGCTAAGTTTATTTAATTCCCTTGTGAATACCCTCAAGACAATCTTCCTTCCCCGGCCTGCAGGACAGAGCAATTGTCTCACCTCACACCGTCCATTCCAAACTTATTTTGTTGGCAGTTGCTGCGTGGTTGACTTCCACTGCTTCACTAGCAGCAAGCAGCTCCGAGTAATTTACTAACACCATAGAATAAATCCATCGCAGTCCAGCTGTGAAATCAACAGCTAAATGAAACACAGTATAAAGAGTAGTTTGCCTATCACTAGCAATTAGATACAAAGACAGACAGAAAATCCAGAGTTATTTTTCTATGTACTAGCTCTGCAGTGAAAAATATGCATTTTCAAAACAGCCCACTGCAGTAAGTACATAGGAGAAAGCTGCTTTTGATGGACTACAAACACTAGAAGCAGAAAAGACTGTTTACCAGCAAAAAGTTTTAATAGCATTTTGAAAAGAAAATATTAAATACTTATTTTGTGAACTTTGATGGTCTGTGTGTCTTGCTCCCTCTAGTGTAAAAAATACAAAATCACAATCAACAAACATTCAAAAAAAAATCAGTTTGATAACAAATACAAATTTGGGTTGGTTTTTTTTTTTTTTTATAAGTCATTCTCTATCCACATTTTTTCCCTA
>WHYT01017213.1:25326-38411 GCA_009806455.1 Tetrax tetrax | reverse complement strand
CCCCCCCCCCCCAAAAAAAACCCCAAACCAGACCCAAACTCACCCTCCACCCTCCCCAGAATCTGGAGTAGAGAATAAAAATGCTACTAAAGACAGTACAACAGCCAGAGTTTTCAGCACCATTGACCTAGGTTCACAGGATCTCTAATATATATTTTGGCATTTAAGTGGATTTGCAAAAGTAGAAAGATGTTCTCCACTCAGGAATTTGCAATTCCTTTTTGTATGAGATTGTTTGTACTTTTTAAAAATTAACGTCTTAAGAAATAAAAGCATTTGTACTGTGAAAAAAAATGGAGGGAGGTTTTGTTTAAAAATATCATTCTCAAATTCTTAAAATATTTGTTGTGATTAGGTGGCTATTTGTCCATTTAAAAATTAAATATAATATTAATTTACTATAGTTTTTAATTCACATGATTAAAGCAACTGACTGAAGAGGTTCAGAACAGTACTGATTTAAACATGGTTCAAAACCTTACCTTCTTCTTCCCCATCTTGGTCTAATGCTGCACTTTCTTCTTCAAAACTTCCAATACCTGACTCTATCTGGGGAGCTTGGTTGTGTTGCTGACTCAGTTTGTTGCGAATAACGCTGATTTCTTTCTTTAACAGCTTTGCTCTTTTGCTCCTTGACCCACTGGATTTCATTGCACAGGTCAGATCGAGTTTTTCTAGCAACTCTCTCAGCTGTTCTTCCAAGGACATATGTGCTCTGTTTGCAGGATTCAGTAACCTATCCACTGAAGTCAAAATACGTATAATTGGAAATATGTTAGTGTTTCCCAGAATACCAACAAGAAGAATAATTAAAAAAAAAATTTACTTGCTAGAATAAAAAAAATGTAATCAAAAGGCTCCTTAAGGTTAGCCTTAGTAGCTTTACTGTTACCAGTGAAGAAATGTCGAAACGAATTCCCACTATGTAATTACTGTTCTTCTTGATCAGCATTTTGCTCAAGAAAAGTAAGTAGCAGAGCAGAGAATTAAAAGGTCAGAAGGAAGGCAAAATTAATCCTTCCCACTCTAACAGATTATTTCCTTCTTGTGAAAGAGATGACAAGATTACAGTCAAAGACGACACGTTAATTTTTCTCCCTTACTACCAAAACCTCAGAAAACTGATGTGATATGTCAAAAGAAGTAATTTTAATTCCTAGAATTACAAATGTGCTTGATTTTTTTAAAATTCAATATGTTATTTAAGAATGCGCTTAAGTTTATGGGCACTGGTAGTCATCTTCCATTATTTACAAGCATATACAATTGCATGAACAAAAGTGCTCAGTTTCAAAACCTTTTTCATTTATCTTATAAAATTAGGCTCAGGCACTGTCAAAATCAGAATCTAGATAACACTGTTTTCTAATGACAGATCTAATAGAATAGAAACACTCTAATCTTTCAAGCAATGTTTCTACTGGGGAGGTGGGCACAGGGAGGGTCATCTAGTCAGCAAACTTAACAGCAACAATTTTAAATGCCAGTATGGAATCTATACACTGTCCGTAATGAAAAATGCAACTTTAAAAAATAATCCAAAATCATCTTACCATCTTCCCAAGAGAAAGGCTGGGGTGATTCAAGTTTAGGCCGTTCAGGTAAGTGCATTCCAGTTTCATTATTATAACCGATTCCTTCAGCATCTCGCCTAGCTTGCCTGAGAACTACACCTCCTTGATCTCTTAACCGCACTGCAGCTCTATAGAATATTGTATCTTTTGCATTGTATTTCATACAGTTATCTATTATAAGATTGAAGTCTTCTTCAAACTCACTGAGGTTTTTATAGCCTTGAGCATCTAACCGTTTTCGCATGGTAGAGAAATCCATAGGATGTTTAATATGATCCAAATAGTCTGGAACCTTTGAATAAATATTTAAAACATGAATGTGTGAAATTATCTTATTATAGACAAGGTAACATTAGCTATTAACTGATCCACATTTTAAAACATATCTTGTAACACCTCAAATCAAGAACTTCAAACTGCAGCTTTGACTTGCACATCTCGATATTGCAAACATTTGCACACCAACAGGAGTTCACATATTACAAGATTCTGCAACCTAGGTAACAAAGTTGGAGCTCTACTAACAGATGCGGAAACTGCATATTTTTAGAATTCTGTGGTTTTATGTACATATAATATGTGTATTTATGCCTACAAACTTATAAATGTATGTATTTATACATATGTACACATATGCATAATATATACATGTCGATGTAGTGTATGCACACATACTATGTATACCATTTATACAGACATGTCTACATCTTTGTACACATGTATGCATTGTACGTGTATGTATGCACACAGACACACACACGTACACTCTGTCTAGTTTTCCAGTGAATAAAAAGCAATTTCACCTGCAAGTAAGAAGACAGTATCCACATTTCAATTTTTAAGACACTCTTCGAGTTTGCTTTACCAAATAATCTTATTGCAAAAGATCAATATGTGCCCATGTCATTCTGTACAAGTATTTCCTAGAGATTATTTTGGTATATGAGCATAAATAGACTTTCATAGCAGTAAGTCATAACTCATAACGTAAATTATCGGAGTAGAGATGAAAAGGTAACACTGCTCACAACTCTGCATGCAATGATTTACTTCTTGTACTTAAGTGACACCACTTATCTAAATATAAGGAAATACAGCTTAAAACATACCTCTTTAAGGTTCACTGGCTGAGCAAATATACGAGCAGAATCCTTTTCCTGCAGCTGATCCAGAATTGATCGCAGAAGTACAGTGAATGGAGTAAGCTGAAGTTCCATAGCAACCTGCTCTATCTTGACCTAAAGAAGTAATAATTATCCAGTTGAGCATTTTTCATTAAAATACTGTTGTAAACTTGTTTTGCAGCAACAATAAAATACTTCAGATGTGAAACACAATGGAAATATATTTAAGTAAATTAGGTCAATGCCACTTTCAATATAGTCAGTTGGCATTTGACATACATTTTCACCTGATGACTTTATAAGAAAAAAAAAAAAAATCATTAAAAAAAAAAATAAAAAATCATTCTCAGCCCTTCATTGTAGACTCAACTTCAATTCCAGCTTCTCAGAACCCACATACGTATTTTATTTATAAATGAATTTTATTCCAATTTTCAACTGTATTTCTTTCTTTTATTTGAAAAAATGTTATACAAAAACAGCTTCATAATTTGCCAATGCAAAAATAAGAACAAGAATTGAAAGGTAACACGTTTAAAGTTAAATTTCAGCTGTAGCGTCATATTGAAAGTATGAAAAGAGAATCTGAGGAATATTTAGAGACTACATAAGACCAAAACTAAGAGTAATGTTAAAGACAGTGTTCTATATAAGTTCCAAAAAAAAAAATTCAAAAAAACATAATCAACAAGATCTTCAAATACTTGATCATCCTGCAGAATTGTCATTATTTTTGACCACATTGTAACTCCTCTCTAGTGTCAGTTTCAGACCATTTAAAGTTATCAACACTGAAACAGTCTTCTTATGGCAAAAATTCTTAATGACAGATTAATGGTGTGTGTGTATACATATAATGTAAACATGTAAACAAAGTATATAGACACAAACACATACATAACATACATGTGTATAAATAATAATACATAACGCGTGAATAGCAAGTGGTTCGTGAATGTACAGGGCTGATGCATGGAATTCCAGAAAGCACTCAAGAATTACAAACTATATTAGCTTTCAATAAATGTCCAAAGCTTGCAAAAAGAAAATTTGAATGGTGTTTTTGTAAATAAGGAATCATAAGTGCAAACATTTTGCTTTCACAATTTTAATATAAAATGTTATCTTTCTGCCTTATTACTTCTTCAAATCTCTTCTCCCAGCAACGTTAACTCTAGAATAGCACAGGACATAGATGCAGCTTTTTCTTTTTTTTTTTTTTGTTACAGAAGAATAAAAGTGCTACTCAGTATAGGCACATCTATTAGAAAAACTTGGAGATTACATTTTGTACAGTTCTTCAGAAACCAATTGTCTTTGCAAGTGTAATAGAATGGCTTGTTAAGTAATTTCTCTACACTTACCACAACAGGAGTAATGGTTTTGAACTAAAAGAGGGTAGATTCAGACTAGAAATAAGGAAGAATTTTTTTTTTATGATGAGGGCAGTGAAGCACTGGAACAGGTTGCCCAGAGAGGCTATAGATTCCCCATCCCTGGAAACATCAAGTCAGATTGGATGGGGCTCTGAGCAACCTGATCAAGTTGAACGTGTCCCTGTTCGTTGCCATTCTATGATAATTTTATATATTTTAAACAGTTTGCAGGAGTGCATGCATGCATCTTTCTCAATCCTACATGAGGATTAAAAGACAAACACTGCAGTCTTTCTACTACAAAAGCTATGTGTGAGAATACTTAGAACTATCTTTCCTTCAGAAAAGTTTCACCAAATTAAAAGGTACTTCATTTACCTGTTCTCTTTTTAATTTTTCACGCTTACGTATAAGTTCAATCAGCAAACGTGCTCTTTCAAGATCATGGCGCAGTCTTTGCCAGTATTTCAATTTTTCTTTTAAGGCTTGCATTTCTTCATCATCTTCTCTCTAAGAAAAGAATCAAAAAGCTTTAATTAAATGAAATCACTAACCTCTTTTTCTAAGCTAGTTCTGTACAGTTAGAGAACATATTCACAGGAAAAGAGAAACTACTGTCTTAAAGTTACAGTATTTGGTAATAAGCTTCATACTGCAATAAAAGAAAATCTCTGGTCAAGGTATCTTCTAGAGTTTGTCAGCTGTCTAGCTGAAAACAAAAATCTATAAACTGGAAAGCAATCCTATGGTGAAGGCTGTTTGCATCAGAAAAAGCAAAATAGCAAACTGCAACCTAGCAGTATAACAAGCTACAAAATAAGACTGAGTATTTTCACATCAAAATCCAAACCAGGTGAACATCATCAGCTTCTTCAGAAACTCAAGCCTGGCAGAAACAAATTCTTGTGCTCAACACAGTCCACCTCCCCCACACACAGCAGAATTAGGACACAGTAGTAACAGAACAAAATAATTACAATTTCTGAGGACAAGAAATGAAAACCAGTTGATTAAATAATATAGTAACTTCAAATGGTACTGCAAATGGGTAATATAGTAATACAACCTTTCAGTGCATCGATGAAAGCATTTAAATCACATATTTTTAGGAAGAGATAGTGTTAAAACACTTGTATTTAGTTCAATTCGTACGTACAGAAAACAGAGCCTTTCTTATTTGATTTTACTATACTTAATAAGAAAAAGGAGGATACTGGAATACTACCTATAGTATTCAAATGGTGTTGGTAATTCACCAGAAACAAGGATATAAAAAAGTCCTGATATTAGTACCAATACAATTAATACTTTAGAAAGCAATCTCAGAAAGAGATGCAAAGCTTTGTATGCTTGCTTGTAATCAGCATAATACAATATACATTTGATAAGTAATTGTCATGTAGGTTGCTTTTTTTTTTTTTTAACTAAAACAAACAAACAATGAATTACCTAAGTTATAAAAAACACAAGACAGAGGACTAAAGAAAACTGGCTAAGCAGATGAACGGTACACAACATTACAAATTGTTATATCCAAAGCAAAAACCTCCTTAACAGAAGGATAATTCAGAAACATCACAGGTCCTGTAAAGCAAGCTTGTGTAATTTTTCAGACAAAAGGTTCTAAAACCAGAAATGCAAAAACTTGCAGTTTAAGAAAATACCTATTAGATTTGCGAGGGTTATGATTCTATGGCCTGCATGGTATTCTATTGCTTTATACAGTTTGTAAAAGTAAACACAAGTACCTGTGGAATCTATGAAGTTAGTTTTATTCAAATCTCTGACTTCACTGAAGTCAAAAATCCTTAACTATCAACTATCTCTGTACTACAATATAGCAATGTGGAAACAACAGTTTGTTCCTCTTTTTAAAAAAAATACACCCCAAAAAACCCCCAAAACCATCACAAAAAACGTAGCTAGAAACTTCTAGTTCCCTTTCCTAGTGACTATTACTACTGACGGTTATAATTTATTTTAGGGAGGTAAGTCTTGATGACATAGACACATAATAATTTAACTGTTGAGGGTCAGCATAGTTCAAAGTAAATTTTGACAGAACAAATATTAATATTCATGTTTTCAATGCCTTAAAATTCACAGAGAACTAGAAACTCTACACTGCTACTAACATCTGTTCTCCCATACCCCTTAACCTCTGAGTACAGACCCCATGCGTGGAAAAGCAACCTAACTGTTAACTGACATAGCTATACATTTTTTTTTCCCCCATAGTTTTACTGTTTTTCAGAACCAGAATTAACTTGTGGCTATTGCTAAAAGTAGAAGGTTTGTCCTCCCTTTGCTTGCAGCCATTTGGAGTCCACTCTTGCACCCTATGTAATTGCATAGTTCATGAAACTGGGGAACTGATCCTGCTGAAAGCTAAGTCAACAAAACCATGCTAGTTTTAGGGTGGGTCAGGAAACTTAAATATAGCAATAAAAAAAAAACACCCCAAAAACGTTACTTTGTTACACCAGGTCTTGAGGGAGTTAATTAGAGACAAGTATTTGGCTAAATCTGAAGGTACAGTTGCATTAAAAAAAAAAAAAAAAAAAAAAAAATTAGTTGAATCACTTGTTTGACCAATTTCATTTCATAAAATAGGCAGGTAGGTGTAAATCTGCAAATGTGACCCGAAGTATCAAGAGCGCCTCGTTTGTTTTTTTTTTGTGCACACAAAATTTTGTGCCTCCAATTTTTTGACACTTCTATGGAATGTAATATTGGCAGACATGGCTATAATAGCCAAGATAAACACTCTTTACCCTAACCTGTTTATCACTTGACATACAACATTATACCTTAATTAGATTAAAAGATCCAGGCAAGCTGAAAAGAGCATGACGCACTACTTCCCAATATCTAACTAATAAAAACTTGGATAAAAAGAGTTCCTTTCAAAGTTTTTAGTTTTCAAAAGCTTTCTGACACAGAAAGTTTCTATTAACTTCCTGGTAAAGAGTTCTTCCAAATCTTTATTTCTGTTACAAAGACAGAAAGTTTCTTCTGGCTGTTAACACAAGAAAAAAAAAAATAGAAAGAAACTTTGCTGTATTTTCTGATTGACTTAGTTCTTGCTGAAAATCAAATATTACCTAGAAAAGCTAAACCTGGCACATTTATTAACACTGAGAGAAGAGGGAAACACCGAGTCTATACACAGAATCTGCATCGACTGAGAACTGGTCTTCAGCTCCAGCTCCCACCATGAGAATGTCACCAGTCACTGCAAACCAGCAGGAACACTGTCAGCGTACCAACAGATGACTCCTTATGCTGGATGTGAATATATGGGGACAGCCTCCCCTCCTACGGCGACTGCAACTTAGTACGAGCCAAATGAAAATAGAATTACAATGATTAAATTGGATCTTGATCAATACAATTAGTTTCATTAGGACCCTCTGCTGGTACTTTTATTCCAATGAGTCAAAACCGTTTAACGGCTGCAAATTTAGTTCTTACTGAACCTTCAGTGCAGATATGACCTTAGTCACCAGCACCTTCTACTTTTTTTTTCCTCTGAACAGCAGTTTTAAAACAACCTCACTAGAGCAGAAACAAGCTCCTACACTTAAATTTCATGCCTTATTTTTATTCAAACATTATTTAAGAACAGAAGAAAATTAAAATAATAGGTTTATAAATTTATTAGAGTATTTCCAATACCTTTTCTGAATTTCTAAGTGGAGAGAGAAGTGACAGTATAAACTATTTTTTTGAGAAGCTTCCTTGTTCTTGCAGATAGTGAGGTAGTATATAAGCCAAGATCTTGCCTGGTTTAGAACTGTTCAAAACATAGCATGTTCAAAAGCATATCTCAACTGAGCTCTGAAACATGTTCATTAGGAAGTAATTCTAAATCATGAATGCTTCCTCTCCTGTCAATTTTTTTTTCTAGTAAACAGATCAAAACCAGCTTCCACTAGGCATCCTGAAACCATTTTCAGGGTTTTAGTTCCTGATCTTAACATTTCTCTTCAGTTTAAATAATAACAGCAATAATTAAAAAAAAATACTATCTGATCTGTATTACATTAGTGTTTATATTCCCTTGACTGAATGAAAATCTCTAAGTTTCTTGACATTCTGACCTCTCATCTAAAATGAGGTAAAAAGAATTTTTCAATCTAGACAGAAATTAACAAAATAATAATCCGTATCTTAAAAATTTTGAGGCATTCGCATAACAGCTATGCCACAGCTGTTTATTAAAGTCTTCATTATGGTTTGGCTTATATTTGGAGTAAAAAAGATGACTAATGCATCAAATGCTTTGCAGTTCTGACTGCTTTAAGAGGTACTACAAATACATATTGAAGATGCTATAGAGAGACAATGCCATACTCAGGACACAAGCTACTCACTGAAAATCATTACTTACACACTTCTCATCAACAGTATCATTTAATACTCAGCTTTGCTTGAAATTTGCTTTTTCTTTTCAAAAGACAAACTTGAATTTAAGTTTTTAAGAATAAAGGCTCAGAAGTGCCCCAATTTTTAATAAACCAACATAAATACTTTCCAATTTAGAAAATATTTTCATTATTTTCCTACTTAAGAATAGTGCATAGTTCTGAAATTAGAAATGAAGAGAAAGAAATAGTGTTTGTACAGGAGTGCACACAGGCAAAGGGATTTTAAACACTTCCTATCTAAGGATTATTTTATTATAATCAAACATCAATTGTAAGATTTGTTTTATTTTGGTAGTTACTGCTTAAATATTTAGAAATGTTGCTGTCTCATCACGCCATTTCAATAGGAACAGTACTTCCCAACTAACAAGTTTGCTTTTTTTCAGACACAAACTATGTCTAGGTCTATACTGCCACATGAGCCCCGGATCTTTTTGTGCTTGATTTTATTATTTTTAATGACTCAAGGTCATTTAAAAAAAGGAAAAGGTATACCATCTGAATAAATTAATTTCAGCTACTATTATGTAAGTGCCAGGCACCACTCTTCAGAGTAAAAACTTCTCATACAGAATTAAAGGATTAATCAAAGATTGAAAGTAGAATACAAAATATTCTAGAGAAATTACAACCCAAAAGCTAGTATTAAAATGGAGTAACACAGAAGATACAGAAGCAATGAAAGAAAGATAAGCAAGTTGTCCATTTATACTCAAAGTTAATTGCACCTAAACAGAATTTGAGCATCTCAGCTATGAGGAAAGGCTGGACTGTTTAGCCTGGAGAAGAAAAGGCTCTGGGTGGGGGGAAATCTCATCAATGTCTATAAATATCTGAAGGGAGGGTGCAAAGAAGTCAAAGTCAGGCTCCTTTCAGTGTTGCCCAGTCACAGGCCAAGAGGTAAGGGGCACAAAAATGGGACAGTCTCTCCGAACATCAGAACACACTTTCCCACCCCCTCCCCCTGCCTGACTGGGAGGGTGACCAAGCACTGGCAGAGGCTGCCCAGGGAGGTTGTGGAGTCTCCACCCTCAGAGATACTCAAAAGCTATCTGGACACGGTCCTGAGCAACCTGCTCTAAGTGGCCCTCCTTGAGCAGTGGGGCTGGACTAGATGACCTTCAGAGGCCCCTTCCAACCTCAATGGTTCTGGGAATTACCAGTTAGTTTTTTTCATTAAAAGCAAAGAAAAGAAACACACAGAAAAAAGGCAGATCAAAGAATTATGAAGCAGTGTTGACCATCGTATTTTTGAGACTACATCAATTAATGACTTAATCAGTAAATACCAATGCAATTCAAGCAAAAATAATACTTAAGCTTTAAAGACGAAAAAAGACATTTAATACAAATAAATGATTATAAAATACATTCTTAAGTTCTATATGCTGTTTTACAGAACAATTCCACTGGAAGTCAAACACCTGGAGAATAGAAAGAACACAGCCAACTACATTTTCAGTTCAATTTAAAAAGGTAACTGGTATGCAGTAATAACTTTCACATCATGATGCTTCACAGCATTTCAAGATCCGCACGCGTGGATCCATACATAGAACTCAGAAAAGTAGTTTTAACTGTTTCCCAAGCCACCAGTGACTTGAAACCAAAACAATAAAAAACCTGCCAAAACCTCTAATGTCACTGAAGAGCTGTTCATATTACAAAAATGGGAATCAATGTTAATATTACAAAAATGGGAAGCAGAAGAGTATCGCTTTCTGAATCTGACACATCTGGGCTGACTGTTTTCCTGCTTTTCAGCAATTCTGACTGGCAAATGTGTACAACTTTAACCAACCTAGATGTATTTTAGCTAGGATGAATTTTAATTAAACAAAATATCAGCATAAATTTATGCTTCTCTACTATCTCACTTAACTATGTCAAAAGTGAAACCAAAAGTTGAAATGGGTCTTTGAATTGCATCAACAACTTGCTCTTTGTTCTGTTATTAACAAACAAGGTGGGCAATATATATATGAATTAAAAAACTGTAAATTAGCATTTCTAACCTTTACTCTGTAAGAATCTCTGGTTCTCTCAGTTATAAGCGTCAAACATGACATTTGCTTTGCATCTTTTGAGAATCTTTTTTTTTCTTTTTAAAAAATCTTACTAACTCATAGCACGTTGAAGAATATGTTCCAAAAAAACACAATACCTAATGGTATTAGGATAGTTTTGGTGACAGTATTTTTGTGAAACATTTAAGCAAAACAAAAGAAAAATTTGCACAAATATATATATTTTTTCATATAGCACAAATTAAAAAGGATTAGATAATGTCCAATTTCCCATATAAGTCATATTACTTAAGAATAAGGTATAGGATTTACTCAGTCCTGAATAAGAGGACTGCGCTATGTGTCCTGGTTAATTTTTTCTCTAGAAAACAGAGATTTTCTGATTTATTCTTATAAGTAAAAACTGTGTCACATACCTGTTGTGTGTTTCTTTGTGACTGTAAACTGGACTGTAGTCTTCTCAACAGAGGAACACCATTCCTTGAGAGTCTTTTAAGTAACCAGTAACTGTGCACTCGTTCAACAAACTGCTTCTTCCGCTGAATGGCCACCTGATTCATAATCTTATTTAACCTAAAATATGGAAAAACTGATATTGTATTTTTCACAACAAAGCATAAATGTGTATGGAAGTTAAACATCAGATACACACAGTGTAACAACAACATCGGTGATCACCACATTACTGATTTTTTTCAATGACACTGCTTTCAGTACAATTATTTCTGAGCAGTCAATTACAATCAAATACATCTGCTTGACACTGTAGTTTCTATCAAATATGATAAGGTACTTTATAAAGCTAATTTTTCCATGATCATTATCTCAAGAGCAGCCCCAGATTGGGGCTGACAATAAAGCTTTCTGTGCATTTCAGAATAATTTTCCTATTGAAAACAAAATCAGAAATAAAGCTCTAAATCCCTACAAAAGTTTTCAGATAATTTATTGCCATCTTCACACATAATTAGTAGTTTATTTTAAAGACAATATATCTTCAAACATTTTACACATAAACATGCAACTAAGACTGTATTACTTATCTACTAATACTAAATTTTTGGTAAATAAAGTGAACAAAAAAATATAAAACTGAAAAACACTTGTGATTTTATTACATAGGTATGATTAAATTATCCACACAGAAAAGATGCAAGAGAGGGTGATACAAATAGTTAAGCAAAATACCTTGATTAAAAAACCCTGTATTTTCTCAAAACTTGTTTAATGGATGCAAATACTGTTTACATATACTTTGTTTAAAAATACTCTAGGAAAGTGCTAGATGAACCTCATATACAGCAACTTTGACTCCTATTTTTTAAATAATGACACAGTAAAATGTTCAAGTCTCACATACAACACTAACCTTTCAAAATTTACATCGAAAAGTAACTATCTGAAACAGATCTTCAATTCTCTGTGCCTACAGTATCTTGGAATCACAGCAAAAAAAAGTTAAGGGTTGCAGAATGAAAAGGTTTTGCCTTGTATGATATTGCAGGGATTTGTCACTGGTGGCAGCCCTTATAAAATTAACACAAGATGCCCCAAGGCATCAAGCACCTGTATTGTTAGGGGGACTGTTTATTTGTTTGAGGGCAGGGGGGAGCTGGAGAGAGAGAAAACGATTGTAAAACAGAGTTACAGAAAGGAAAATATCAATGAACAGAAATTTGTTAATTCCTCACTCAGTATATTACTACCCATAGCAAAACTTTACAACAGATAGCAGTAGGTTTATCAGAGATTCTCCAATAACATTTAATTCCAATATAGGCAAAATTAAGTTCAAGAAGTGTCTGATTTATAGAGCACTACCAGGAGGCATTTAAATAACAAATCACAAACATATACACATACTAGTATTTTTCATTGGGTGTCGTCCCCCCCCCCCCCTTTTAATATAAGGAATAAAGCAGTTTCTCAGGTAAGTGATAGAATAAAAGTAGTCAAATACCTAAACAAAATGTAAAGCTATAAGTAAACATTGGGTAAAGTGATTTTTACGAATAGCTTTAAAGAATAGCTGGGAAACTTGAATTATATTTTTCAGACAGGCATACAAGTGAGTCTACCCTGAGTTCATAAAAAGTCATCTACCCCAGTTGTTTTTTCTGGGCTGTGTATAAGGTAAAGTGCAACAGGTCACTCGGTGCTATGCTAATTGTAGCTACAAAGTTTTCAGTCATCACAGGCTGAAGGCAGAGCAAACATTGGTTTTCTTCAAAATACAATACCATTGTGTCCTTTGGTTCTTCAGTGACATTGATTTTCAACTAATAACTAAGCCAGTTACAAATTCTTGAAAAAAATTAGCTTAATTTAAAGCTTAGATAGTCTGCAGGTAAACTTAGGAGCCTTGTAAGTCTTTTACTGAAGGGCAGAGGCAGGCTCCAACAAAGACTTACTCAGTGCAGAACCTTGATGTGACCACCTTAACTTCAAACACAACAGAATTACAATTAATTACAGAATGCAATCAAAATCAAGTAATTACTCTCTCATCTCTCTCGGAAACAGAAAAAACCTATGGAACTGAGTAAAAAAAAAA
>WHYT01017213.1:0-15920 GCA_009806455.1 Tetrax tetrax | reverse complement strand
CACACATAATTAGTAGTTTATTTTAAAGACAATATATCTTCAAACATTTTACACATAAACATGCAACTAAGACTGTATTACTTATCTACTAATACTAAATTTTTGGTAAATAAAGTGAACAAAAAATATAAAACTGAAGAACACTTGTGATTTTATTACATAGGTATGATTAAATTATCCACACAGAAAAGATGCAAGAGAGGGTGATACAAATAGTTAAGCAAAATACCTTGATTAAAAAACCCTGTATTTTCTCAAAACTTGTTTAATGGATGCAAATACTGTTTACATATACTTTGTTTACAAATACTCTAGGAAAGTGCTAGATGAACCTCCTATTTTTTAAATAATGACACAGTAAAATGTTCAAGTCTCACATACAACACTAACCTTTCAAAATTCACATCGAAAAGTAACTATCTGAAACAGATCTTCAATTCTCTGTGCCTACAGTATCTTGGAATCACAGCAAAAAAAGTTAAGGGTTGCAGAATGAAAAGGTTTTGCCTTGTATGATATTGCAGGGATTTGTCACTGGTGGCAGCCCTTATAAAATTAACACAAGATGCCCCAAGGCATCAAGCACCTGTATTGTTAGGGGGACTGTTTATTTGTTTGAGGGCAGGGGGGAGCTGGAGAGAGAGAAAACGATTGTAAAACAGAGTTACAGAAAGGAAAATATCAATGAACAGAAATTTGTTAATTCCTCACTCAGTATATTACTACCCATAGCAAAACTCTACAAGCAGTAGGTTTATCAGAGATTCTCCAATAAAATTTAATTCCAATATAGGCAAAATTAAATTCAAGAAGTGCCTGATTTATAGAGCACTACCAGAAGGCATGTAAATAACAAATCACAAACATATACACATACTTGTATTTTTTCCTTATTTCTTTATAAGGAATAAAGCAGCTTCTCAGGTAAGTGATAGAAGAAAAGTAGTCAAATACCTAAACAAAATGTAAAGCTATAAGTAAACATTGGGTAAAATGATTTTTAAGAATAGCTTTAAAGAATAGCTGGGAAACTTGAATTATATTTTTCAGACAGACATACAAGTGAGTCTACCCTGAGTTCACAAAAAGTCATCTACCCCAGTTGTTTTTTCTGGGCTGTGTATAAGGTAAAGTGCAACAGGTCACTCGGTGCTACGCTAATTGTAGCTACAAAGTTTTCAGTCATCACAGGCTGAAGGCAGAGCAAACATTGGTTTTCTTCAAAATACAATACCATTGTGTCCTTTGGTTCTTCAGTGACATTGATTTTCAACTAATAACTAAGCCAGTTACAAATTCTTGAAAAAAATTAGCTTAATTTAAAGCTTCGATAGTCTGCAGGTAAACTTAGGAGCCTTGTAAGTCTTTTACTGAAGGGCAGAGGCAGGCTCCAACAAAGACTTACTCAATGCAGAACCTTGATGTGACCACCTTAACTTCAAACACAACAGAATTACAATTAATTACAGAATACAATCAAAATAAAGTAATTACTCTCTCATCTCTCTCGGAAACAGCAAAACATATGGAACTGAGTAAAAAAAAAAAGCACAGCCAAATATATACCTATTTGGAAAGATCAGAGAATCGTAACTTAACATGAAGAAAGGTGCTTTGGCTTCATGCCCATCAGATGTGGCAAGACTAAGCAAACACCTTTAATTGCAGCTTTAAGTACATTTGCCCATTCATATAACGAACCATTCTATTCATAGATAATTCTAATAGTAAAGTGCTAGAATAAACTTAGGAAAGATGTTCACAGCAGATATTCTCAAACTTCCAAAATACAAATAAACAGAAGGTAATGTGGAGTGCAGAAACTACCTACCCAGGGGGAGGAATGTACTCCTCTCTGCCTTCCCTCCAAATAAAACCAAACAAATACTGGCTGTTCACATTTCACTTAGACACCAGACTTCAGCAGTGGCAATATACCACCAATCATCCCTTAACCATCCCAGGTTGGATGAGGCTCTCAGCAACTTGATCCAGTCAGGGATGTCCCTGCTCCTTGCAGGGGGGTTGGACTAGATGACCTTTGAAGAAGGTCCCTTCCAACTCTAACCATTCCATGATTCTATGAGTTTCTCTGTACAGGGGTCAGAGGCTCTTCACGTGGCAGGTATCTACAGAGCCTCTACACTATCTTACTGACACAAGGATGTTACATCTGCTGCTAGACCTTAAGAACCCACTAACTATAGCACATTTCTTTGATCATCTTTTTTGCTTAGTCAGATACTCCCAGGTAGACTTTTACTGTCTGAAACGCTTTAAATTTTGACAGATAATACAACTGTTTTGGGGAAAGAAGACACAATTCATCCGCTGCTGCAGAACCCTATAAGTAGCATAGACTGAGTACTGATTTTGAAGCTCCTACCCTTGATAGCGCTACCTTATTGGGAAAGAGGTTCTCACTTGCAGAAATACATTCAGCTACAGCGAAGCTGAGCACAAGCATGAAATAAGGCACATAGGTATGCGCCAGTCTGGAACAAATTTCTTTTGGCTACTTGAGCTTAAACCAAACTTCTCAATGTTGAAACTAAATTTTCAAACTAGAATTTTAAAATCCTTTGAGGTCTTAAAGGAGTCTGCTGTACATTCCACTTCCTTTTTTTTCAACAGAGAGATGAGATTTTTTTTTTTTAAAAAAATATTATTGAAGAGTAAAAAAAAAAAAAGGTATCTGTTTGAGGCAGGTAAGGCAGAGCTGTTTGAATATCATTTTGCAATCCAGGATCTGACTTGCACAATACAAGATTAACTGTTACACTACACTGACAAATCCCCCACGCAGCGGCAAGCCTTACAGAACTTACGTCACCTCTCAGAACGACACAAAACACCTCAGCAAAGGCATTTTTTTGCTATCTGTCCACTCTAGAACTTTTTCCAAGTATAAGAACATCAGGAAAGAATAGCTTTCTAATGGCAAGTAAAGCATAGTAAGTACTGGGAGGAAAAAAAAAAAAAAAACCACAAAAACCCACCAGATATTTAGAATGCATATTAAACACAATTGTATCAACTGAAGCTGTGCTTTCTCTTCAGAGAAAAACAGACTAATCTCATTGCAATGAGCAATCTCATTACTTAATAATTCTTATATCTCTGTTAAAACTGTGAAATCTGTGTAGGACTACTATTGAAGACAGCTCACAAAGAGAATGTAGGAACATTTATCTGGAACAATTAAGCTAAACCTAGACTAAAATAATTCTGAACCACTGTTCTGAGGCCTTAAGAACAGCTCAGTGCAGCTCACAGTATGTTGTTTTTCCCTCAACTTACTAGTTATTTAAAATAAAGTATACTGAAAAAAAAAAGAATTTGAAAATTCTTAAAAAGGTGTCTGTGCTCCCATGAAATTAAGTAGCTGCTGTTATGTGACTGGTCCCATAAAAGAAGCATTAGGTTTCAAACTGAAGACCACTGCCACCTTTTGATGTTTTGGCACCACCAGTCACGCTCACTCTTGTTTTTTGCCTTTGTTTGGGGGGCTACATTCCAAGACCACACAGATGTCAAAACATTTTTCAAACTGTTTTATTTGTGCCACAGGCAACTGAGAAAACCAGTACTACTTCCCTTCCCCAGCCACACTTATATCTGACTGTAAAACACTGTGACATGCATTACAAACATGACACGGAGGTATTGTACAAAATTCCTTGCTTATCTTTTCAACTGAACCTTTCAAATAGTATCTGCAGTTCCCAGCCTGAAACCACAGTTTAGGCTGAAGTCTAAATCATGGCTTTAAAAACAAGCTGCATTTACAAAAGCAACACAAGGGTGAGGAGAAGCAACTGGTTTGTTTTGAAAGGGTAAGACAGACTCAAATAATTTAATTCAAAATGAAATTTAATATACAACAGCTTTGGTGAGAAACTAATTTATCAGCTGCTCTACACTAACATTCTCACACGGAGACATTTGATGGATAATCCACCCTGCAAAGGGTGATACTCTTAATGCCCTGCTCAAAGCATTCAGAGGAAGCTTAAGTGTTACTCAGTCCTATGTTTCCTCATCTCTTAGATAAAAGCATAAAATAATTTTGGTCAACATAAGAGATGTGCTCTTGTCATATTAGCAATCTCACAGCTTCCTTCTTCCTGCTCATGACTGCCTTCCTCTCCCAGTTTGTTATATGTCACTGTGGCAACTATGGCAACTAGTTACAAGAAAAGCAAAACCAGTATTTTTGGTGACTAACTATGCGGCAGTTTAACGTAAAAAAGGCAATGAGAGATAGTCAGCCACTTTTCTACTAATCATGACTAACTGCTCCGCAGACCATACATGCTTTTTAACTCCACAGATACTATTTTAGTATTAAAATATATAGAGACTTCTATAGCATCTCTCCATTCTCTAGTTTTCAAAATAGAAGCTGGAGAGAAAATTTCCTTAAGCAAGTATGTGATTTTGCCAGTATTACTATAGTAACTTAGGCAGAAGGAACTTCATATGAAAATCTGTAAGTAAGATCAAATACCCAATAAAGTCAATACATTTTCAAACATGAACTAAACATAGCATTTTAATTACTATACTTGTACTGACACTCCAGTTTCATCAACTCATTATTTTGCCTCTTTATCCGACACAGTTGTATTAAAGGTACATGCAAAAGACGAGCAAAACTAAATTATACTCTGTAAAATTTTATTTAGTATCACTAAAATCCAGTTTTTCCTGACTTACAGTAATACCTAGAAAAGAAAAAAAAAGATGTTCCACTTCACTGGGCAAATAAAATACCCCTATTTTCCAACACAAAGATTGCAGATATGTTTCCAGATTCTGTCAGAACAAAACATTAAAAATCTGAATTGAACAAATGGTAACAAAGTAAACAGTGTTTCAAGAACATTTGAATTTTCAAGCCCTGCTCGGTAAAGTTCCACAGAACCTATCAAGACTCATAGGAAGCAGAAAACACACTAAAATTGCCTATAAACAATTATAGTAATTCCGCTGACACTAACTGGAAGAGAATTAGCAGAAAAACAGAATAAAAAGCTAAGAAAGTGTCTGTTTTGAGAACTAGAATTAATTCTGGTGCCTTGCCAACTATCAAAAAAAGCTTCAGCTTTCAAAGACGAGAAAGCCTGCTTGGACAGACGAAATCCTACTCTTTCCACGCAGAACCTTTGGCAGCAACTGCCTATCAAACAGGGTTGGTGAAACTTGCCTTTCAACATACCTTTTTAAAAAAACAAAACAAAACAAAACCCCCCAAAACAGCGGAAAGAAATAGTTTTGTTGCTGTGTTTGTATTTGTTACCCCCACCTTCAATAAAAAATTCAACTTACTATACCATTTCTGAACCAAAAAAACCCCGAAGCCCTTTTTATCAGCTTCAAAGACAACACAGGCAGATGAATAACTGTGTAAAAAAATAGAGCCTATTTGCATGTCTTTATTTCCTTTTGAAAACCTATTAGGTAAGTCACACTTTTGCCAACACATTAATTAATTCTTATTTAATAAGCCAACTGGAGTCAAGGTGAACTGGCTTGAAAATAAAGCTCTAAAGTTACTCTATTTTTTTTTTTAACACCACAGAGGTAAAGCCAGTGAACACCGAGGTAGCTCTTTTCTTGATTTAGACAAAATTATTTTTTTTTATTTAAGCAAAGAGGTCAGGATGACATCAGCAGTAGTTTCCTCATGTATCAGTCTTACAAGAACACCAGTGGGCAATGACTGCTAGCATTCCATTCCACTTTACCCAGGTGACTCCATCATCTAATTATTAGGTACCACCACAAGGCATACCTACATCACGCTCTCCTGTAATTGAAAGAAGTATTTCCATATATGTATGTTCAAATGTATAACAGATACTAGCCTAGATTTGGTCAGCCTTCAGTTTTTTTGCAACACTGGCTCTAGCAGAATTTTCCATGGCTGTTTTATGCTGAATTTTAAACAGCATTTCTTACTCTTTTCCCCCACTTGAAAAGTTCCTGAAGATATTTAAAAAACAGCCAGTACCCTAAAAAACATTAACACAAATCCCCAAGAGAAACCCACAAGTCGTATATATATATGATTAAGAAGCATCATCTGCAAATGCAGACCAATAGATTCACATCTGTGAATGTATCAAAGGCCTTCATAATGTTCCTTTCTGCTTATACTGTGTTTCCTTACTTTCTGTCCATTTGTTTTTCTGGTTCATACTTCATTTTAGAGACAATCAAGATTCCTGTGTCAAGATATCAAGACTATATTTAATTACTTGGTAAGAAAGTTCAGCATAGTTTAATCCAGTTTTACTACCAGGAGCAATAAGCTGTCTAATAAAAGCAAAGGTCAACATAGAAAAATAAGTTACTGTGCGGCATATAAGTGATTTCTAAAGACAGCTGAAAATATTTTTTAAGAGTCTCAGCAATTTTTTCTCTCATTTATCTGTCCACTACTTACCTACTTTCATAAGGATCTTTTATTCTCTTTCAGTAATATGATGCAACACAACCGATGCATACAACATGGAAAACAAGTATAACACCTCGTTCCTACTTATTGTGTGTTTTGGCTTATTTTTTGCTCTCTGTAGAAGTATTGCATTTCAAATGCTTTCTTAATTTCAGACACTACAAATATACCATGTAGTAATTGAAACTAAAGATGAAAGCAAATATTTGTATACTTTAAAATACCTGCTTCCACTTAACAGAGCAATACTTGCATGAATGGAATTTTAATAAAGCAGATTACATTGTATCTCACCGTGTATTTTGAAAACATTGATGATTAAATATTTTATATCACATTCACTTTCTCCCCCCAAGTATATAGCTACAACATCTTAGTTTCACAACATCTTTAAAGAACATGAATATTGACACTGGCTTTGCTTTTCATAAAGCAACCACATTTTAAATGCCTCTTTCGACATACCAGATCAAGAGATTACACCAAAATGGTGTTATTAGTTCTAAAGAATCAAGCACTCTGAAGTCAGAGAAACCACACAGTTTTCACAGCAAACACTGCAACTCTTCTCCTTTGTGTACCCATCCTACTCACTGGATAAGGCAGCTGTTAAAAGGAAAAGGAAGAGCACCAGTGAGAGGGTTGGGGGTGGGACAGACCACAAGAAATGGAGCACAGAGCCAGTACAAGACAACGAACATAAACAAGAAGCTAGATTTAGATTGTCAAATAAGCCCTAAAAGTTAGGATTGCCTAACTTGGAAATCTAAATAAAATACTTTTAGTATAATACTTTTACTATTTTATTAGGGAAAAAGTATAATTTATCTACTAAGCAAAATTCAACCATCACACATCATCAGTGCAGTATGAGCACTGTAGGAACAAATTTGCCACAGTTTTCAGACAAAACTAGCTGGTGGCATCGGGAGGCTACTTTTCTGACTACCAGTTGCCAACAGGTGCAGGTACCGGTCTGTCCTTTCCATACAGACATAGAGTTTGAGGGAGTGTCCTTCCTCACTCTTTCCCCTACATAACACAGCTGCTCTGACACTACCCAGAAAGATGTGACTTTCAGACTAAGCTCATTTCTCCCTTTAAAAAAAAAAAAAAAAAAAAAAAAAAAAAAAAAAAAAAAAAAAAAAAAAAAAAAAAAAAACTTAAGAGTCTAACAACCATGTAAGAAATCCTGAAATCCTGGTAACAGAGAAGTGTACAGCTCTCAAAATCATTCAAGGCAGCAGTGTAGAAATCTGACCTACAGACAAGTTGAGTTGTGTAGAAATTACAAAGTATGTTGTTCTACACCAGTGTTTTTAACATATCCTGTACATTAAGATAGGTGTTTCAGAAAACAGATTTATTACAAATGGTATTATTAAAATGCCAAGTCTTTCACACGGACTCGCTATCCCGTTAAGGAAACGGCATACAATTCTTCCACCTTAAAGTAAACACAAATGGCAAGAGGGTTTTCCTCAAGTTTCAGCAGGTGTGCTCTGGGGCTGTATCTTTCAAGTATTTTCCTCCTTGCTATAATCTTTATATTTCTATAATTCTCCAGCTGCCAGCTCTAAAGAACTAGCTATATGCCAAGGAAACATATAGTCTAGTTATTAATGATTTAAAAAGTACACCAAACCAAACATCTCCACGTGTGCCTCAATTTCCAGAGATATTGAAAGTACACTCATTTCAAATTCTTAAGGAAAAAAGTACTAGTGTGTAAACACTGAATATGTAATGTTTTCTCTCTGATAATTTAAATAGCTTAAACGCTCTTCCTCAAGACCTCTAGAAAGGCAAATCATGTTTCAGCTCCAAGGGGAAAAAAAATCACATTAAAAAACAGATTAGAGAAAAAAGGATCATTTAAATGAAGACTGCTGTGATATGATCCACATCACTCAATATTAGTTTATGGGTAAGCATTTAACCCCCCTTCAGACACACAAGTTTGACTATTTTTTTTTCTTTAGAAAAAGAAAATTAGACCACTGAGATATGGGTCTGCAGCATAATCATTTTCCCTTTTAATATGCCCATTTCTGTTTTGCTTTTAATTCCGGATTAGATCTCTAGGACTAAGAACATTCACATTGCAAAGAGTACTTAAGCAAGAGTCTCCTTCAGCTGAAGACAAGCAATTTATAATAAAGCTCAACTTTAAAATAGTTCTAAATGTGCCCATTTTTTACACTTCCGACGTAGAATATAAGAACTATACTTGTGTCCAGTAGCATGGAACGGAGCATAAACAGAAGAAAGCTGAATCTCTCTGCAGTCTTGAAAGAAATTTAGTGTTAAAAAAAAAACCAAAAACAAAACAACACAACACAACTCTGGAAAAGAATGAGTATATTTCTGTTCCTGGCATTTAATGACACTGTTTAAAAAAAAATTTTTAAAAATCTTATGATATCCTCTTAGGGTCTGGCTTTTATGGAAGTTACCAATGGAAAGAATTGCCAGAGGTACAACTGAGAACATGTATTCTAATCCTCAACTCTCACTTAGTTCACGTACTTTCTTGCTTTGTCTTAAAAAAAAAACCAACCCCAAAAAACCACACACCATACCAATCAGGACTGTCCTAATTAAGACGACAAAGTCAAGTTCTTTTTTAGAACTCTTCCCTTCCTGGGAAGGGGACAACAGCACCTGTTTAACTAACAGTACTTGCCGTTTACTGTCAACTTAAGCTTTTCTGCAGTGCATTGCTAAACAAAAATACCATTTTACCGAGCAAACTGTAACAGAACAATGCAATCAATCCGATGTTTGTAAACACCACACAGGAACTCATGGCTATTCATCAAAATTAGTAAGTAAATAGCTACTTGCATTAACACTTAGCACAAGTCTCAAACATGTATTTATTTAGAATAATTTAACCAGTCTAAACCGTCCACCACCTGAGACCTGGGAGTCAGCTTTCAAAAAATGCATTGTTTATTTGTATTCTCTTAAGAGCCCTCACGGCTCAGTATACAGTCTCAAATGTTCAGCAAAGTCTAAACTGTATCTTTCTACCCCAGAGCTTTCTCTCATTGCTCAAATCCCAGAAAAAAAAAAAAATAAAAATATTTCCAGTGTTGAAATGCATAACTCAGTTTAACCGAATGAAATTTGAAAAGAGATGCTAGAATTCTTGTAAATTAAGACATAGCTAACTGAAGTTCATGCTGAGATTTTTAACTCCTGAAACAAAAGATATCAAAAAAACCCCTTCATTTTGCTCCAATTCTGTTGCTACTTATGAAAACATCACTTGAAACATTCCTGCTTTCTGATGTGTCACTTCACTAGCCTCACCAGATCAAGAGCCATCTGTCAGCTCTCCGATCAACACTGTTAAAATATAAAAATATGGCATGTTAAATGTAAAGAGCAATTTCACTTCTGGTGTTCACGCTTTATATTTGCACTCATATAACAAAAAGCTTCTGCAAGAACTACAAAAGACATACTAATATAAAAATCAGCTTAAAGAGAACTTTTTACACAGTATAAATTCGTAAGCAAAGATTAGAATTAAAACTGTTTACCACAGGCATCAATTCGTTTTTGTTCAAACATAAACATTTTACTACAGTTACAGGACAGATGTTTGATGGCATCATTGAACGGGAGGGCACATTCATTTCAGGTTCCATAACTAAGAACACATTAACCAACCAACTTACCATCACTTGCTTGCTAACTTCTCTAAAAAAAGTTTGCAAGCTACCAAATTAATCCAAGCCTTGATAAATGCTATTGCATTTGCAAAAGGAAATACGCAGATTCAGGAAAAGTCTCCTGAAAAGTTAGTCAATCCCAGAAGGAAAATTTTTCCTGGATGGTTTCTTTGTACTACTTACGTAGATCTTACAGTACAAATTCACACTTCGTTTAGGTGAGATGAACACTATTCAGGTCTTATATACACAAACGTAGTTTTCAGTTTGGGGCTCTTGAAATTAGGAAAATAAGTTCAGATTCACAAATTATGAATATAGTTAACCTAGAGCTTGGCTAGTTTTTTCATACGAAGGTCAACTATATATGCTATTCTGAATTCACTGGTTAATTCTCAAAATTACAGTGAATGACAACAACTGAGCACACAACATGAACTAGTCTCACAAAAAAAAGTTTCTGAGGACAAGACAGACCACTTACTAATTTATCTGGGGAAGTCACTGCATTTTTAATGCATTTTCACAAAAGTACAATGTACATAACATATATTAATCCTCCGAGTACGGCCTTTAAGGAAAGCATATAAGAAATGCACAAAAACTTCAAGTCAGCATCTAAAAGCATCTTTTTAATATTAAACAGATAATTAAGTAAAGGTTTCTTTCGCTTGGATAGTTTGCTTACCTCTGAGGGGGGATATAAGGAGCAGATACGGTTGGCATAACTGTACAGGGTTCAACCACTGTTTTCTTGGCCTTTTTTGTCTTTTTTCTGACTTTTGATGTAGACCTAGCAGTTCTGACTGATCCTTCCTTTCTACAAACACCGTTTTTGATTTCAGCTTCTCCATAAATATTTAGAGGTCTCCGTGTGCAACCTGGTGGAGTATGTACATCACAATAGGCAGTCTTTTTTACAGAGAACGTTGTCCCACTGCCAGTTAGTTCTTTCACAGGTTCCATTTTCATATACAGACCAGCCTTTTGAGCACACGTCACATGGAATGCAGTATAGCAGTTTGCTTTGTGGCACTGGATGCAGGCACCAACACCTTTCTGTTTACAGAGGTAGCATGTTAACTTCCATCTGGCTGGGGGAATGTTCCTGACACCATCAATTGGCTCAATAAAAACTGTATTGGCAAACCCAACTTCTGGAATCCACAAAGCGCACACCACATGTCCCCAACGATCATCATCAGTCTTTTTAAAGGCACCTCCCTTGTTTGGGCACAGCACACAGTCTACAGGCCGAGAACGGGACTGCAGACAGTGTCTGCAGAGCCACTGGCCCTCAGGTATATATGGCACCCCGTAGCATTCCTGATGTACTGCTAAATTACACATATCACAAAATAGGATTACATTGCTGTTCTGACATTCACCATCCATGCATATACAACACACCGCATCTTCATCAATTAGAGACTGATGATCACCCTGTTTTTGGTTCTCACAGTAAGACTCTTTTTCAAACCTGTCCATAAGGAATTCAAACATATTTTGTGAAACAACTGATACTCCATCACTTTTCCGCTTCTCATTTATTATTTCTAACCATGCATAATCTTCTTCATCCATGTCGTATTCAACTTCGTTGTCAAGTTCTTCTGCGGACTTCTCAATGAATTTGTAATAAACTGGAGGTCTCCGAGGAGCCGAGGGGGGACTGTATTCAACAATCCGTACTTTTGGTTCTGGAAGAGGAGTTGTTGTAGCAGGAATACCATGTGAGCTGGGAAGAGCTTCATTTTTCTTTTTCACTTTGTTATTTTTATGCCGTTTGCTTCTTAGACAAATTGGTGGTCTTTCACTATTTTCTTTATTGCTGTTACATTCGCTCATTTCCTGGGCTGTAAGATCATCTTCTAATATAATCTCTAAAGGATCAAAGATACTGATCCTGTGCAGGCGACCTTCAATTTCTATCTCAACCATTCTCTGAGCTTGAGCGTACGTCAAGGTTTCTCGTGTGGGGGAGTGCTTAATACTGCATGGGGAAGAAGAATGCCTTGCTGCCGATACTCGATGACATCTTCCTTTTCTCCTCATTTGGTAATGTTTACCTAAAATTAGAGCAACATTTAATATTATGAACTCCAAACATTTATATTAAAATAATAGTTTCATTATAGCAAGGAAAAAAACCTTCCATTCTGTAGCCCCCAACTTATCTACTCAATTTTTTCTTTTTTTTTAAAGAAAAAGCCTCTCACTCTTAGTTAATAGGACTGATAGGACTGCTCACACTGTTCTGTACAAATTTAACCTAATGATAAATAGATCTCCTAAATAACAGCTTCTCTAAGTCAACACAAATGTATAAAATCCTTGATACAAAAATCCTTTAAAAGAGCTATCCGTAAGACCTCTGCATGAGAAAAAAAAACATTTCACAAGTACTATAGAAAAAAAATTACACTTGTTAACGTTGAAAGAAAACCTTTAATACACTATTTCCTAATACTTTAAGGGTGTCTGCCGTTTGAAATTTTTTTCAACAGCTACAGATTACTTTCTCCAGATCTCCTCCCAAAAGAACTAACGTAACTGTGAAAGAAAAAAAAGTTTTCCCTACAATGTTTTCAAGTGTAATTTGAAATAACCATGTTAACAACTCAATTACTACACCTATACTTAAACGTAGAAAAAAAACACATACTTCCAACTTTGGCAAGTTCACAGTTTGACAGCCCTTTACTTTTTCACTTTTCTCTTCTCAATTCTCAGTGAGCCTATTATTCCTTTACAGAATGACAAGAACACAACTGAACTTGCAATGCCCAATATGGCACAATAAGGACTACAACAAGGAAATATTTCACCTGTAAAGCAGATTTGACTTATAACACAAACATCCTCCCTGCACATAAGTCTGTGCAGACGCACACTCCTCCCTCTCAGCAAATTCTTGAAGATTTTTTCTCAGAGTAACTGGGGTAGATAAAACCTCCCTGTCTTTAAATTCAATCCCAAACTCTTTTAACGTAATTTTGAAGTTTATCGCTTACTGGAAAAAGATCGTCCCACATACCATACAAACACGTAGCATTTTACCCCTCCACCATGAAGCACCATGACTACGACAAGCATGCATTTTGATCACAAAATTTCAAATTAAAAGCTTCCATACTCGTGCTTTTTGATATTTTAATGTTGGGGGTTTTTTTTGTTGTTTCCTGTAACTGTTGTAAAACCAACAAATAAGGTCAAGTTTAAAAGTTCTGTCCCCCTCCTTCCCTCTTCCTAATAAATCATTAATAAATGGCGGAATTCAGCCTTAACTGCAGAAAAAAAACTCTTGACCTTTAATTACTGACTTAAAGTATTATTAGGGCCTCATCATTTCAATTCAGACCAATCAGAAATTCTGCACTTGGATAATGCAACTAGTGTTAGCATGCACTGCCCGAAATAGCAGAGAAGAGAGATCAAAACACTATTATCTTTAAAGATTACTGTATCTATTTCAGGAAGAAAATAGCAAGGACTGCAACATTTACATAAACTCCTCCATGCAGCATGTCTTTTGCTTAGTCTACAATGCCAATCTCTAAAGTTGCACCTTGAAAGTACTGAAGGAACTCCTGTAAAAGGAAGACTAAATAATTTAAGCAGCTAGCGTTAAAACTAGTTCTTGAGAGAGTCTGATCCATCTGCTCTCACAAACTGACCTTGTTTTCCCAGAGAAATTAGAAAGGCGAATCTAAGCTGTTTTTATTATTCACGTGAGAATCGTGTTGCTCATAGATCTGACTTTTACACAAATAATCCTTAACTCTTATTACTTGTTTTTACAGCACAAGCACAAAACTCGACAACAGTCAGTGTTTAATCATGACAGACCTCTGATCTGCCCTATATAAAAACCAGATGAATAAAAAAGGCTCTACCTCTTCAAACAAGTTTGGAAGAAATATTCAGTAATTTAATTCTCTAACGCAACATAAGATTAAATCATACTGATTTACATACCACTAATACTGCTACAGAAGGTGCAATAGCTAGAAACAAAGACATACTGATCATTTAACTGAAATTAAAAGTTAATTCCCAGCTTCACAACAGGTGTTACAATTCAGAGGCCAAAGATAAAACAGTGGCCTTGATTTCTGTTCATTATAAATAATGAGGGATTCTTCAGTTAAAAAACACTGATGTGTCAACATACAACAACCTATGACAGATCAGAATGGTTTCAGTTTATGGTATTTTTTTAATATGTCTTTAATTTAGTCACCAATCAAGAAAAACAGATCATTTACATTTTGTTTACCTCATATAATTGCACTTTAATACTGTCTAGATGTAGAAGTCTGCATTTTTTTTTTTTTAATGTCTCTTCCTACATCTTGGCTGGTTAGGTATCTGGTCATAGTGGCTCTCGAGGAATGTGACTGTTTTGAACAAAATACTGGGGGAGGGGTGATAGGGAGCCTTCAGAAATATATTTTTTTTAAAATGCAACTTGTAAACACTTCGCTATCTAACTTAACCCAGTATTAAAGAAAAACACATTAATGCTAGGTTTCCAAGCTCCCCATCCTCCTCTGTTCCTGAGACTCCTAAGCATAGCTGCAAGCAGGCAGTAACAACAGGAAGAAAATACGTAAAGTCACAAGTGTTCTTACTTTAAGATTGAGAATTGCTATTGTCAAAATCAAATAAACTGTATGAACCAGAATTATAAAAAACGACAGAGCTAACATCTACGCATTTTCCTTGTAATACACGACTGTAAACAAAGCTTATTTAGGATACAAATTACAGTCACAGTTAAAGGTAGAATGGATACCCTACAAATACAATGCTATGAACACAGAATTGGAATGGGTCAGTACTCTGTCTAAATTTCATATAAACTTAGTGTGAATAACTTAAATGCTCTGAAAGCCAAAGCAGTGTTGTGTTTTGTTTTGTTCCTCCAAATTCTTCTGTTTGCAAATGTCCTATAAATACTCCAGAGATACATCAGATTTTTGCATAGCAAATTCATGGCTGGCAATTGGTTTGCTTTTCCTAGTTAATTATCAGCCATCTTTCTTCCCTCCCCCCACTTACAGTATCCTGCAGATCCACAGGAACGAAGACCACAGGCGTAAGTTTGAAAAAGAGTAAACGAAGAGAGTTTGCATTCAATATTAATAGAGATACGGCACTAACAGGAAAATGAAACTACTTTAATGTAGTTCTGTTAGCACTTTTCTGCCCCTTACAACAACTAAAAGCCTGCCGGATATAAAAGAGGAAAAGTTATCCACAGCTTTCCTCTCTTGGAATTATATCAGCTGTTTGGGAAGAAAGTCACCAGCAGATGCTTTCCCTCACCATAACAGAAGTACACGAAAACAGCTGTTTGTGTGGCATGCACAGTACGAGGGAAAAAATACTTTTTTTTTTTATCAGAGTGTAGGATAGCTAAAACCAATTGGAAAAGCATGATAATGTATACTTTTGAGTTACAAATCCCTTTTCCAACCTCTGTCCTAGTTACCTTCCTCCTCTTCAAATAAATTGCCTTTGGTCCCTGGATCCCTTGCTCAATGGAAAAGGGAATTCCATTCTCAATGGACACTTTCATGCAGACCATTAAAGAGAGAAAGACACAGGAATGCTCTTTAGTCCCAGACAATGCGGGAGGGTAAGCAAACAGCGCTCACACGCATACGAGGGGGCGGGGAGGGCGGGACACCACCCACAACTTCAGCTGTGGGGCAGGAGCAGCCCCCTCGGGGGAATGCGAAGACCCGGCCTTGACGCAGCCCAGCGAA
>WHYT01017212.1:643691-747484 GCA_009806455.1 Tetrax tetrax | reverse complement strand
CTCTCCTCCCGTCGCCGCGCTTCCTCCCCTCTCCCCCCGGCCCGCTCCCGCCGCGCTGCGGCGGGCGCAGCCGAGAAGCGGGACGCGCCGTCCCGGGAAACCGTCCTCCCAAGGGCCGGCCAGGCCCGGCCCGGCAACTCCTCCTCTTCCCGGGCTGTTAGCGGAGAAGGGAGGGAAGAGCGGGCCGGCGCGGGCCTCCTCGGCCGGGCCCCGAGCTGCCGGCCCGGCGCGCCCCAGGGGTCGAACCCGCCCGACCCTCAGTGAAGAGGGGGGAGGCGGGGGGGGGGTCACCCGCCGGCTCCGTCCTCCCTCCAGCCCTGCCCCTCCCTCAGCTCCCCGCGCCCGCGGCGGGTATTTACCTGCCGTGGCGGCGCAGAGCGGGGCCCTGGGGCCTCTGGCAGCCGGAGGAGGCGGCGGACTCCGTCCCGCTGCTGCCGTCCCCGAGTCAGGCGGGCGGGACGGAGCCGGGACCTGCCCTGGGAGGCGTTACGTAAACCGGCGGCGGCAGCAGCGGCTCCCAGCGCCACGGGGAGGGATGGGGGGGGGGCGGCCGCTCCGTCACCCGGCAACAGGACTCAGCGCCCCGGCGGACCGCGCCGCAGGCTCCTCCCCGTATCCTTCCGCCCAGAGGGCGGCCCGGATCCCGCCGCCCGGGAGCGCGGCCGGGGCCGCGGGGCCGTGCGGGGGTGCCTGCGCCCGCCCAGGCGGGCAGAGAGGGGCGCGCCGAGCTCTCCTCCGCCCCGGCGGGCGGACTGCGTGGGGACCGGGCCCTTCCCGTCCCCGGGCCGTAGTGCCCGGGCGCCAGCGAGGCGGCTCCATGGCGGGCCGCCGCGCAGGAAGGGCGGGCGGGGGAGGAGGAGGAGGAGGAGGAGGAGGAGGGGAAGTATCAGTTTGCCCCGTCCGCCGGGCGCCTGAGGAGAAAAGGGGCGGGCGAGGCGTTTGGAAGTCGCCGGCCGGCGGGCGGGGAAAGCGGCTCCGGGGGCCGCGGTGCCGTCCCTTGTGCCCCGGGGCGGGCGGGCCGGCCGGCGGCGACCCCTCGGCTCGGCCGGGTTGGGCTGGGCTCGGCTCGGGGAGCTGCCGGCGGGAGCTCGGGAGGGCCGGGTGCGGGTGACGGCGGGAAGGGAAACACCCAGGGCCGGGGCGGGAATGCGAGGGAGGAAACGGGGGATAATGATGGAGTTTGTAATGTGAGGGCCTTTTGAAATCCCTAACGACTCTGAGGGCAAGGTTAGCAAATAAAGTTTACTTGGCTGCTAAATGAAATCCTGTCTGGGAAGCGGGTCGTCTTTTAGGAGACTGATGCCATTGAGAGTCGGTTTTAGTAGGTGAGCTCCCCGAGAGCCGCGAAAATTTTATACCAATTGATTAAATGCCAGCTTAATGGGAACTGTTTACACAACCGTAGCATAATGAAAGCGCAACATTTTTAGCATAGTAGCTGGATGAAAATGGGCCACTGTAAGACTGAAAATATGACAAAGACGACACACCAAAGTACTAATTATGCGTCTTAATTGGGAAAATAATAACATGCAGTCCTACCACCTCACATTTCTCAAATACATGAACGCATACGAGTCTAAGGAAAGTCAGTATTATGTAAGATGTCAAAGTCAGTCTTCTGCCTGTGCGTAATCCTAAGGGTTTTCTTCCTTTTATTCACTGAAGTGTGTGGCTCCTAGAGTTCCAAAATGCGGTATGTCATCTACATTGGCTAACACTGTCTCTTTTGTGCAAACGTCTTCAGTCACTGGAACCAAGCTCATCTTTGAAAAGATGACCCTCCTCCACCCCACAGGATGTAGTCCTGTTTAGGCCTTTTGACAAGTTAAGCCTGTATATAAAAATATATCTCGTAAGAAACACGAACGCGAGCCGAGAGAGTAACCACTGCCTCCCAGCCTATATACTCATTTCCTGGTACAGGAGCAGCGTTATGGTTTTTTCTATTTTTTTTTTTTTTTCAGCTAGGATTCACCTTTTTTGAGCATCCTTGGCACCTGATTTAGTAATAGATTTGATTCAAACTGGCCAAAAAGTCTAAGTTTTTAAAGTTAAATATGTGGGATTGTGTAGCTACGTGAGCTACCAACGTTCTGTTAAACGCTGCGGAGGCAGTAATTGGTGTCATATGAACGTGCAGTTAATCAGTTCGGCTTCCTCCAAACCTTGAAGGAGTATTATGGGAGGGCTCTAAAGAGAAAGTAGTGCTTTAAATCCCGTGATAGAGGGACAGCGTCTTTCTCTGAACTATTTAATTACCGGTTTAAGTTATTTTCTTGTTAGGAAAAACTGAAACTGAAAAGCTTTGGGGGAAAATCCTGCTGACTGTTTTTTGCTGAGTCATTCCACGGGTTTATCAGAAGCCTTTCACCAACACTGTAATACGACTCACGTCAATCGCAATCAAATCTCCTTTTGTTCATGAGCTCAGAATCTGAATTCCCTTTTTCAAGGTAGAAATATGGGTACCTGGGATTTGTCTGTAACAACAATTGGCATCAATTTAAATCAATCTCCATTCAGTCTTTCAAGGTATTTTCAATCTATTAATAATGTATATCACTAATACAAATCCGCTTACCTTATTTCACCCTTTCTATATATATGTTTTTTTAATGCTCTGTAGAAGGGAAAGGTGCCCAGAACATTGATGTTCTCTGAATGAAGCAAGGCAGAGCACGCAAGCCAATGACAGATGATTCTGAATATTCGCATAATTGCTGTGTGACACTTCAAATTGACAGTTCTGGTTTTGTGGTCAGATCTCAGGAATCCTGACAGTGGAATTTTTTGTTTGCTTGTTGGTTTTTGTTGGGTTTTATTTTCCTAACAGCCAACCCAATTCTGGTCTCTGTTTGGCAAGCATTTCAGAAACAGCTGGTACATGACCATATGCTGTGCTGGCGCTGCTGTGAGCTTATTTCCCACTTGTCCTCCTGGTCAATCAGAGCCGCTCCATGTGCTGAAAGACAGCTGGTCCCTTGGCATGCGAAGCAGCTAATGAACTTTTCCTCCAAAAAGCCATCGGGATAGAGCATGCTAGCTCTGATCAGAGGCTGTTCCTTTCTGAACTGCTAGCAAAGGTGGAAATTCTTTATGGGAACCCTGTTGCCCTGGTGTGACAACCTACACACAGCAAGAACAACTTAGGTGGGTGTGCGTTGTAGGTGACAGCACTTGTTTGGAAAATCAAGGTTAAATGATCTGATCTGTGTTGAAAAGAATGCTAAACCACATCTGAGTGGCTGATGGATTTGTGCTTGTAGCTGTCAGCCTCTGCAAGCACCACAGTTTCCCTTTTTCATTCTGACCCCTGCTGGAATAGGGGTCTCCAATACATTTCCAAAACATGTATCAATTTAATCATATAATATTTTTTCCTATTAAGGCACGCACTGAAGGAGAAATTGCACAGCAGTTCAATATTACAGAGCCACGGCTTATAAGCATTTTACTGTCAGCCATCCATCTTGCTTCCTTAAAATTGATCAGTTTATAATATTCCCTAAAATTTCCTGCTAGGTGCAATAAAAAAACCCCTGATTTTCCCTGAGCAGGGGTTCTGTATCAGTTAACTTTGAAAGTCATGATAACGAATCATTAGACAGTCTGCTATTGTTCACACTTCATAAACTGTTCACATGAAATGCTTGATAGAAGCAATCTGCCCATTCAGCATTTTAGAAATGGAGATAGAGCAACATTCATGAGTGAATAAATGTAGTTTAAGAACAAAAAAGATCATCTAAGTGCGCAAAATCTAAATATATACATAAATTAATAGATATTTTTAAAATCCAGAAAATGGATGGACCTTAATGTAAGCTGAAACAAGGAACATCCAACAGATACAATGCATTTTGTTGGATATCTTGATGTACAGCTTCAGAAGTATACTGTTATCTCTTCGAAACTACTTTGCTTAATTGAATGAAAGCTTGCATAACTTCTTTACTACTTTTCTCAGTCCATTTTGGGTTTTAAGCAAAGACTCAGGCAAAATGTTCACACCTCCCAGAAGTAATAACTAGGTTCAAATGACACATTTAAAAGGCATTCCTCAGCCCTAGATAAGGTTTCAGATTCCTTTTTACTGATCCCTCTTTCCTAATAATATCCCTGCACAGTGAAAAAGCAAGCTGTAGATACCCACAGCATCAGAGGGCCACTTTGTTGTCAGCATCAAGGACGTCATCCACCGCAGTGAATGGAAAGTAACATTACATTTTAGTAGGATTAGGGCACAGTTCAACCTTTTTCCCTTCAGACTTCTCTCTAACAGGTTTCAATATCTTTAATGGGAATGTGCTAGCATGGTGAGTCTGGAAGATCTGAGTCACTTGAAAATCAATTACATAATTCAAAGTAAAGTTATTTTCTATTTAAAATGACTATATGACTATAACCTCAAAATGTATTTTTGCTTTCTTTGAACACGAACTGCACATAGGAGCCTCACAGAAATTGTAGGTCAGGCAGTGCTGTTCTGTAACAAGAATGTCTGGGCTTGGTGTTGGTATTTCTTTGCGACTCTACTTTTATTATTCTGCTTGAGTATACTCTTGCCCTTTTTCATCCCGCAGCACTAACAATTGGGAAACCCTAATAATACCTTGAGAAACCTTTGGAAAGTTCAAAATAATACATGAACAGCACTCTGTCTCAACATGCTGCTGCGTGCATAAAACAGACCACCTAAAGTCTACTGTAAGAAATATTCAGAGAAGATGTGAAAGAACCACGATAATTGCCTACACCGCTTTGGACAAACAGCCATGCAGTACAACAGATAAAGAAATAGAAAGCTTTATACTACATAATGAATGCAAAAGTCCAAGTACCTAGATATAGCGTTTGAAACAATAAACCAAGGAACAGCTTTCACTAGTGGTGTAATGAAAAGACTACAGAAAATACAGTGGTTTAAAAATGAAATAATTTCCACGAGTGATGAAATACAAAGCAAGTACTACATGCGATTGCATTTTAAGGACAGTTAGTCACCGTAAAATATACCAATGTCTCAAATCTGATTTTTTTTTTGGTAATGCATTTGTAGAAGAATTTGCTGTCATAATGAGATACTAATTTAAATGTATTATATTTGTTGCTACATCAGCTATTGTCAAGCCATTAAGTTAATTACATGTTAAGTTTTAAACTAGATGAAATACATTATGACATCTGTTTTTTCCTATTTACTACAGCATTCCAGAATTACCATGTTGGAAATGTCTGAGGTTTTGGCAGCTTGTTGTCTTACAAATAGTTCATGAATACAATTAACCATCCTTGAGTAGCCTGCAGCATCAGCATCCAGTCCTTGCCTTACTCGTCCAAAATACAATTATTGTTCCACACTAATTCCACCAAACTTTTTTTTTTTTTTCAGGCCATATTCTCAGTCAGTGAAAACGCTGAAAACAGAATGGATCACCTTATACTAGCTGGTGATCTGGCCACAGATTTTGGAATGAATATACTAAAAGAGTCATTCCATCTTTATTAATGATCTATATGAAATGAAAAGTGACAGAAACACATGAAAATGTATCGAGTTCTTAAAATAATTGCATCAAAAGTATTATTTTTTTAATCCAATGCATCAGTATTTTCTTAACATGATAGACTAGGGTCTGTTGCAGACCCTAGTAAAAGAAAAGATCCTTTGTGTATTAACGGCTTATTGTCCTGGCACTTTGGCATTATGTTTTGACTGATCAAAAAAGCTTTCTTATCTGATTCCGTGGTAAAAACTGCAAAGCAAAAGTAGTGTTCAGATGCTTAAAAAAGAAAAGAAATACATGTTTTGAAAACTGTGGCATGTAAGTGAATCTGTATTCATGACTTATAGGCTGTAATAAACTTAAGTTTATTCAGTGTATTTTTTAGTGTGTGAATTAACTGTTTCATCTGTGTGGGAGCAGAAGGGAGAATGGCCATTGCTGCTTCGAGATATCGAAGAACGATGAAAAGTGGCTGATTAATACCAGCAGCCATTATAAAAAGTTCATATAGAATAGGAAAAAAAGTCATATTTGCCAGAAGCAGCGTTTGAAAAGGGTATTGAATCTCAACAAAAATACTACCATTTTCATGTTAGAAAAAAATTGTTTCTAAATACATGCTGAGATCTAGTACTCACATTTCCAAACCTTTTAACTACACTGGGGAGAGATTTCTAGCTTGTGTGATTGACTACAGGGCTGTCAGCCTGAAAGATAAAAGATTGAGCAGCATGAGAGAAGGAAAGGATATTTTTCTGTCAAGAGGTAGCTAATATTTCAATACTTTGCAGCTACACCGATATGCTCTCTGAAGCATCTTTCATGATATTTTGGCTTGCATTTCTAACTGAATAGTATTTAGATGCTCATTTGAAGGCTTACTCACTAGAACTTCAGAGCAGAAGTATCTGACTTTCCAAGGCCAGTTTATGTATATATATTATAAAGGTGTTTTCTATCAAGAAAGCTAGCTCTGTTGAGACAAAAACTACTTGTTTTCTAGTTTCATTGAGATTTTGTGTTGAAGCTGGTGTGTCTTTTGAGTTTGATGCTCCCAAGAGACAGAAAAAACAGGCATAGGTTGACCTGGCTGTATGAAAATTGCTGTCTTGATCTTAAAAAAACCCACATATTTGAGCAGTTGAAGAGGTCATTAAATAAAGGAATGGTTAAATGTCTAAACCCAGCTGGCTTTTCCAGGTGTGGGAAAGACAGAAATAATTTCCCCTAAGAAAGCAACATTTTGTTTTTCTCTGAGGCTGGTTGTAGGCCCTGATAGAGCTAAATCACAAACCTACTGTGATCAGGTAACACAAGGAGGAGGCACTAAAGACCAAACTAATGCAGTGATGGTGTATCAGAGGAGAATATTAGACGCCAAGTTTGGGCCACAACTACAGATCACAGATGGGAGTATAATCCTATGAGACGGATTGCTTGGACTTTATTTGTTAAAGGATGCATGCAGTATTATTAAATGCATGCAGTATCATTAAATAAAAGAAGTTTCTTTCTCAGAACAAATATTTTCTTCCTAGATGTCCATGTCAATATTCACAGTGGTGAATAAGAATTGGCAGCCAAGGGCATTGCTTTCTGGCTTGTTGCAATATCATGATTTTCAGATTTTTATTCCTGGGAGCATACTTTCACAGATGCATGTGCTTCTGTACATTGAACAGTACTTCATTGCAAAGTTTTTCAGGTAGCAAATTAAATCCTTAAGAAACAAGCTGAAAACTCCCTGCTTCACTGTTGAGCATAAAATTGATTTCCATATCTGGAATTGAAGTATTGCTGTGCTAAAAAATATTATGGCAATATTTCTTCCACAGTCAATGAAAAACTATAAGCCCCTGTAGAAAGGGATTCAGGGCACCTGTATGAGGCACCAGCTTCTCAGCCCCGACTGCTGATCCAGGATGAAATGGAGAAATGAAATGCTGAAATGGAGAAGTACTTAGAGCTCATCAGTGGAAAATGGTATCAAAAACCATCTGCAAAAACTGTCAGAAGTTTTGCCTTTGCCAGAAATAACTCTGGACACCAGGACATTTTTACAATAACTGGGGGCTGTGAGGGGCCCTCAGTTCCCATACACAGGGCTGCACTTTCTTCTCTCCTCACTCCCCAAAAACCAGTGTGGCTGCACCCAGGGTTACTGTTGGGGATGGTTCTTGGCATGTGTTGTCTCCAAAAGATGCTAGGCACTTGTTATTGGCCAACTCTCCTAACAGTAAAGTACTATGTAGTCCTGTCTTCAAGTTCGTACCCTGATCTTGGTTTATATGCCACTGTAAACATAACTTCAGAGTTCAAAATACTGTTTTGTGTCTTCAGAGCAGGCAGATGCCAGTGGGGACGTAGCTGTGGCAATCCTGTGCACAGTAATCTGTTGATTTGTGCATTTTTCTTGGAAGATGGAAATGTTTCTTCTAGGACCTTTTTTAGTCTTGAATAAGCTGAACCCACTGATCCTGATTTTTCAAAGAAATAAGCAAATGGTAGAGTGCCCTAGGATACAGACCATTCTCCATACCTTGTGTTGCAACTACATTATTGCTCAGAAAGGAAGGGCAGAACCAAAAAGAGTATAAAAGCAGACCCAAACTCCCTATATCTTGTTGCTGAAGATACTCCTTTGAAATGAAAAGTCTAAAAGTCTTCGAATTCAAACTCTATTTCCATTTATAAGTATGCAGTTTACCCAACTGGTAAATACTGTCATTATCTCATGAGCGAGTTACTGAGAGTTCAGAGGAGGGAGGATATGGACCTTGTCCTAAGCTATTCTCTAGACTGCTGGTTAGAGCAGTCTTCTGGAAGAGCTGTCTCCACAGGCAGGATAAGAGTGCTAATGTCAGCTGGGAGTACTAAATGGATTTTGAGCTAAATTCAGCACTATTTGTGGATGCTAGGTGTGGGAATAGGCTCTTTGGGGATGAGTTTATGCACTTCTTTTTCAATTGCAGCTTTAAGAGTTCAGTTTAGGATACTTTTAAGTATGTGTGGGGGCCTTTGTAGAAAATGTTGCGCTTGGACATGAAAACTCTAGTAAATTTTAAGCTTTTCCATGGATAATAGATGACCTGAATAGCTCTCTCAGATTTTAGGCACCATGCAGACAGGAGCTATTACAAAGCTGGTAGGAAGACCAATGAGCAGAGATAGGCTCTTAGAACTGAAGTCTGTTATTTGCTCTCTCATCTTCAAGATGTGCACATTTGGAAAAGTAAGGAAGGCAACTTCCCTCCTTACAGTCAGAATGAGGGGGTAAATTCCCATCATTTGGATTCAGCTCCTTAAGATATTTGATACATTTTCTGTGCGTCTGTGCAGTATTTCTTTGGTGAATGAAGTTAACCATATATATGATATTAGTCTTCATTGTTCCATGTTTCATAGACTTACCACCGTCTGGTAATGTATTGTGCAGTGAAAGGGAGGCATTCGGGTACATCTTCTCATCATTAACTGGCTTTTCTAGACAGTTACTACTTGTCATTATTTGTAACAAGGAGTTTTGAAAACTGTTACACAAGCTAGTGGTAGAAAGAAGTATTTCCAATGTACATTAAAAGTACTGCCCTCTTTGTTTTACAAAGAAAATCTTGGCAATAACTCAGCTGAAATATAATAACTGCCTGGTTTTGCTGGTGTTAGTGGTCTCATCCAAAGCCAATGACAAGTGCTCACATTTTCCTGTGATTGGTCTCATATTTTGGATGTGTGATTGTTTGCATCAACTATTCTGCTTTCTATAGTTACATGAGATGATAACAAGCTTCCATGATTTTTTGTTATTTGTTTCACCCATAGATGCAGAAAACATCTTAACCGCGTACCTTTTTCTGGGTCATTATCCCATTTCAAGGCTTCAGCGGAGGCACACCTCGCCGGGGGCATCCCTCTTTTGAGTTTATGCAGTGGCAGGTTACATCAGCATACTTCTTTCTTTGTGATATTGCTTTTTGGGGGATTTTCTTTTAATTCTGTAATGATTAGGTTCTCCAGTGCCCTGCTCTTATTTTCCATGGTGGCAGGTTCTGTAATGTCAGCTGATATTATATTCCATTGGCACACCTATCATTTGCATGCACATAAAGCGCTGAAGGTGCTCATTATTTTCAGCTAACAAGTAATCTTGTTCCCACTTAATTTGAAATACATTGTTCTCTGTATCCTAATTTTGTCTTTTACAGTTACTTGCTTCATTGCATTTGGATTACAGTGCACCATGTTCTAATACATCATATTTAAAACCTGCGAGATAAAACATCAGAATGAATAGATCCATAGATATAATTGCAATGGAAACATTATGGCAGCTGGGGAGGTTGACATGACTATCACCTGTCAGGAGTACATCATCATAGGCATAGTGAACAGTATGGTGCTGGTCCAGAGTAGAAGCTCCATCTTTCCGGTGGTCTCACCAGGCTCTCAGCCTTCCCAGGGCTGAAGAGAGAGGTCGTGCCAACACGTGTCTGCACTCACAAGAGTGGCAGACCTCTCTACAGACAGGCTCCTGTGATAATGTTATTGCAGCAGCAACCCATCATCAGAAGGAGCTGAGAAGGTTTATCAGAGGTTCACGCACCTGCATTCTCCCCTTTTTTAACCCCCCAGTGGCTGCTGGACAAACATGCCAGTCTTTGCTTGCCAAGCAATGGCAAACCGCTCCTTCATGTGGAAGCAGCGACTTCTGCTGAGATTCATGCACCTCCTGAATTAGTCATTTCCTTTCATCTCCCCTCCAACATTGTACGAGATGGTAATGATGGTACGACAAGAATTGTCCTGTGGGCTGTATTTGGCTTGCACAACACCCACAGTAGTGTATCATATTAGCAGAGAACATCAGTTACTGTTTGCAGTGGCTAAACGTCTTGGTAAGAGATTAACATAATGCCAACGAAAGAAAGAATCTTCACAATTTAAGTTATCTCTTTGGGAAAGTTTTACCACATACAACTATGAATACTCCTTTTGTCTTGCATAAGGGGTGTTTCTTTCACCTGTAGTCCCTTTTCCATATGATATCAGATAATCAAAAAAGCCATTTGTACACTACAATATAAGGGAGCACACAAGAAGTCACAGAAGAATATTTATATTGTATTGGAAGACCTACTTCTGAAGATAAAGCATCAGGCAAAAAATACAGGGTACATTTAGTTTTCCATAAGGGAACATAGCCTGTAAGCCCCGTTGCCTGGAAGGGCTCTGGGGAAGGACCATTCAAGCTCTGCCACCCTTCCACAGAGCATAGCATATATATAAGGTTCTAATAATTTCCCACCTTCAGCCCGCCAACAGTTCATTATGGAGTTCTAGAAAGCACAGAATAACAAAGATGCAGCTGATTTTTCAGTTTAGCAAAATGTCAGAGAAGACACTATAAAGAGAGTGATCTATGTTTACTTGGTTAACATATACAAATCCCTTACTCCCCTGGGAAAAAGAAAATACTGATGTTGCAGTTGCACAGGTCCATAAAAGTAGAGGCAGCAATCCATAAATGTACATGCATATGCTTATATATACATTCATGTCTAGAAATTATACTGGTTTTTTAGATAGGAGTGCTGAATGGTACGTCTCCGCATTTCTCAGTACAAGTGTACATCATTTCCATGCATGTTTCAAGAGATTGACTGAATTCTTGAAGGTGAATGATAAGGGAGTGTGGGTTGTGCAGCGCTGAGATAATGCCGAGAGTCACCTGCAGGGTATGGAAAGGGTGGGGCTACCAAACTCACTACGTCAGACTTCACAAAAGTTGAATATTGAAGTTGTGTCAGTGCTGTTTAATAAATTTTTCAGCATCTCATGATCACTTAGATCTGTTTTGGCGGATTGCCTGGAGACTGTGTCCCAGTCACAGGGAAATACTGGTTTACCATGATAAGTATTCCTGCAGGGATGCATATTGTTAGGCTGCTTTTTTAAACGCTGTGTAGGCTAAGCCTTCAATGTGTGCTGATGCCTCCTGGATTTCACTAGGATTTAATCACAGGTTAAAGTGGTTTCCTAAATTAGGGCCAGAAAGATACACACTTTACAATTGAACAGGAAGAACCCAGCCTGCTAAGATCCTAGTCTGCTCTTGTCATCCATAGATACATGTTTACAATATCATTTTCATATAAGTCTGGGCCAAATTACAGCTTTTTAAAAAGCATTTATGATTTGCATAGGGTTTTCAGATAACAGCACGGGACAAGACTAAGGGACACAGGCAGGAAATTTGTGAGAAGGGAGTACATCAGAGCCTGCCTCTGAACTTCCTTGAACCGAGAAGTCATTGAATTTGGAGAATTAATTCAAACCCATCTCTACAGCAAACACAATTTGGAATGGCCAGAAAATGCTGGGATGATATCCAAAAGACAATTGATTAAAAAAAAGTTATTCCTGTATTTCATGATATGCATCTTGGCAAACAGCTGAGTAACATTGATATTGATAAAGCCACAGGGGCCTCAGTCACCAGTATTCAAGACTACACCTTCAAATATTGGAAAGACTTTGCAGGACTTGTGGAATGAACCATTTTCATTCCTAGTAAGTTTCTATCTTACAGCAAATAATGTATTACTATAATTCAAAGATTCAGTGCCATATAAAGAGAATTTCTTATGTATACCAAGAATATGGGAAATACAGAAAAAAGTAAAGGAGTAGTCCATTATGAAATGGATGAAATAGTTTGACAAATAATATTGAAATATATGCTTTAGATTATTTTATGTGCTATATAATCCAAAATAGCATAATATAAGCATTTCAAATATAAAATGTGTAATTAATATGCGTAAATTTAGTTAGCGTATACAAAATAGAGACAGCTGTGAAACAGAAATAGAGACAACTTGAATTAAGCACAAGTAGCTATGCTCCCACACCTGGTATACAAACAGCTGGGACTAGCTTCTGTTTCTTTATTCCAGTTTAAGTCTACTTACATTTGATGCTTTGCAGAACTAAAGCAGTAAATCTGAGACCAAATATGATCTTGCAGTGACGGAAAACGCTGCCTCGAACATCTGGCAATATTGGTTCTGATCCTGAAAATATTTTCACATGTGAATAGTTTTATTTCTGTATTTGAGACCTCACATAAAATATATGTCATATGTCAAGTAATTATGGAAATCAAAACTTTTGTTCTTGTTTTTTGGAGTTTAATTGTAGTAAATTTAGTAGTAAGGGACAACAAGGAATAATGGGCCCCAAATTCTGGCTCAGTATGTTAAATCTCACATCTATGTGCTATTTTCTCATTTCCTAACTTTCAGTATATCCTTCTCAGCAGCCACCCAGTGCATGATGCATTCAATTCACTGCTTCATGTAATATAGCTGGTTATAGAGTCAGGAGCAAGGTTACTTGGTGATTCAGCCTAATGGAATTACTGGTAGCAATTGGTAATGGAATTACTTGTAGTAATTTCTCTATAAATACATAATGAAGGGGATCTTCAAAAACAGGTAACATTGCTGAGCAGATCGATTGTGTCCATTTGGATATTCAAGATAATTAATAGGAACAAAATGTGTTTTGTTGAAGAGTTCCATGTGAAAATTTGTGTTTTCTGTAACGTGAGTTTTTAAGAAATTAATACCTCAACTGAAAAATCACATTCAAGAATTTGGAGCTTTGAACTTTATTTGGAATCTGAATTCAGATTTGGATCCAAAATTAGTAAATGATCTAACATGCAATCAAAGCTGAAATTTCTGCCTTTAATAGTGGCTATTGCACAAGAAAAGAAAAAGGTGTAGAAGCTAATAACAATTCCAACCAACTAATATATAGCAGTTGTTTGTCATCATTATTTCTCAAAGTACTTTGCAAATTGGCCTTCTCTCATTTTGTAAAGGAAGAAACTGAGACACAAAGAGAGAAAGTGATTTACCGGAGGTTTGACAGCGGGCTGGTGGCAGAGTCCCACGCAGAAACCCAGTCTCTGCCGCCTGGTCCTGCCGTCTGCCCACCAGCGCCGTGCTGCTGTCGGTGACCACTGGAAAATAAAAACTTCTTCAGAGAGTATTAACCAGCTTCCACCATAATGCAGTGCGTTTCTTATCCATATATATGCTTATGTCCTTACTTTCTCTGACTGGAAGAACAAAGAAAAATCCCTTCAATTTTCAAGATGAGAAACTGGAACATTATAATAAAACTAATGCTAGCAGAAACATTTATCCCTCTGTGACCTTTTACTGTTTTCTTATATGAGCAGCTTCTCTCCCTCCAGCAGTAGTGATTCCCTCTTTGTTCCTATTCAAAGAATCGGTTCAGACTGATCCAAGTACTTTTACAGGCAGCCGCCAAATGAATACATTGCATTTCACTGAGTTGCAAATGCTGCTTAGGTCACAAGATGCTCAGGCATAAAAGGCATTATTCTAAACACTGAGCATTTTCACTTCTCTCTTCTCCTCCTCACCTCCAAGAGGGGTAAGATTCACTGATTCACATTTATTTGTGAACTAGAGAGTCTGCTCTCTTCATACCTCATGTACAAACTTAACTATGTTATCATCTGAGCTGTGTGAGTTTTTACGACACATTGAATTGTACTGTTTAAATCAATGCACGGTTACTGGTATGAAGGTGGTTTACACTGCTGCTGGTTTTCCTTCTGCGAAGGAGAAATAAGCTCTTCTGATACAGCTCCTCCTGAATGGGAGATGTACAGCTTTAACTGTCGGGATGTGGTTGGGTCAGCACAACTTTCTTTTGTAAACAAGGCCGACATTGCACAGCTGAGACTGGGTCACTCAGTTTTTCAGAAGCTCTGCCCACAGAATATGCACAACCAGTGTAACTAGTTGTGTTTTAATAAATACTAATAATATATGTCTAATTACGGCGGTTCGTCTCGGCATTTCCAGTGTGCCTCTCACGGAATGACTAAGCGCTTCTTGCTCACCGCCGAGCCAATTACTGACTACAGGCTGTTATTAGGGGCAGTCCTATGTAATTTTCACAATTACAATATATGTAATTTCATAGTTGTGGACTGCCGACAAGTTAGCACTGTCCATCTAGACGAAAAATAGTGTCTGCAATCGCTGTCAAGGGCTGAGGGAGGCCAATGTTTACTCACAAACACAGCCTCTCTGACTGTGAATAGTCCCCCTGATTTCAGAGGGGTTATGCCTGATAGTAAGTATTTCCAGAATCAATGCCTTAATCAGCACACATAAATGTTTAATTTTGCTCTCTCCAAACATGCTTGCAGGATGCTGTAGTCTCATGATTCTACACATGCAGGTTAGCTCCTCTTTTGGAATTGTATTTAAACTTTTAAAAGGTTCAGGCAAGCAAAACCCACTGTTACACTTACTCCAAGGTGTATTTCATGATGGATGGGGTGGTCAGAACCTCACACAGACAAATACTTCCATAGAGATGTGCAGATAGAAATGTGCAAATAATCAAATGACAAAGTTCCAAAATCTTGTTAAATAGTGGGATCTATAAACTGTGGGTTAGATTTATTGCTAGAATGAACGGACGCTCTTCACTGATGTCAAAGGCTAAGGTAAAATGGAAGAAAATTGAGCAGAAAGTATGGCTTTTATGGAAAGAAAATTGACATTAGTATCCTTTTTGCTTTCTTTTCCCCCTCCTTCTCTTAACATGCAGGCAGCTTCTGCTCTCTGTGTTTGCCCTCTGGTCTTGCTGTTGTCTTTTCCTGTCTACACCCTTTTCATACTTCGGCACAGCACTAGACGCAAGAAATCAGTTTTGCCTGCTACCGTCAAATATGTGAGATTTTTTGAGTGCTCCTCTCTGCCAAAAATAAATTACAGAACTTTGGCCCTTGTTTCCCTCTAATGCTTAATCCTTTACAGATCACTAGGGAGTTTAGCCATGGAGGTTCTCTCTTTCTCTCTTGTAAGAGGAAGAGCCCTTGAAGGTGTCTTGAGCCCTTTCCAAGGAGCTCTGGGAAGATAAATAGCATGTCTGTGCTCTACACATTGATCTGCTGCAAATTGTGCACTCACTTCTTATCTTCCCTCATGCACAAAGCCTGCCTATCACTGTGCACTTGCAAATTCAATCTGGCAACTGATAGCTGGCTCTGCGGATGAGAAATTCAGATGTAGGTGATAGCTGCTTCCATACCTGAGCTCCACCTCTTTGTAAGCATGGGTGATGCCCCTGCGCTCCACAAAGGTCTTGAGACCTCCACACTGAAGATGTACTTGGTGTACAGCACCCGAATTATGAATGCAATTTTGCATTTTGGCAGTGAGATTAAAAAACAGAGTCACTTCATAGAGAACTGGTTTTCTAGAAGATGTAGCAGAGAAGGTAAATTTATCCGACAGTAGTTGTATATTGCATGAACTTAATTACGTCTTTGTTCTATCTACTGTAATAATTAAAATCTAATCCACAGTACCATCAATACATGTTGCCATTGCTTTCACTAATGTATGCACATAAATAAGAGTATAGGGAGAAGCTATATGTGTCTGTGATGAGGTTAATGAAGCCTTTGATAACACTTCACTTGCTGTCTTCATAGTTGAGGTACATGTAGGTATTGATAAACATCATTTAATGTGAATAAATTAATATTAATAATTTTTTAAATGGGAGCTGCTTACTAGGAGCAGTTCAGTAGAAAAATATTTGAAGATTATTGAGAAAAAAAGCACATATGAATCAACAATGTCATACTGCTGCACAAAAGTAAACAACGTATGAGGATGACTTAGGAGGAGTGCTGCATGTAAATAAAACCAAGCAATCCTTCCATACTACTTAGCTTTTTGAAGGTCTGAACTTAAAAATTACTCATGTTCTTTTTTTTTTGCAGAACAATGAGAGCAAGAGCCCAAGAGAAAGCAGTATGATTGATTGATTCCCTTCCCTGAGTGTTCAGGACCAGACTCACTAACCGAGATGCTGCAGAGAAACTCACAGTGCCCACTTCGGGATCTACACCATGTGTATAAATGTTGCACATTCATAAATTAAGCAGGGAGTAGGATGTAACTGACCTGCATGCCACTGAAAGCATTTACAGCCGGTGAAAACTATTATCTCCTGGTTAACGAAGCAACATATGACTTACTTAAACTGAGGCTGAAAATTTAAGGATCTGCACAACAAGAGCAATTTAAAGAGAGATTATTTGGGGCAATATTGAAATAGTAAGGCATCTCTCTCCTGAGCAAGATTGTCAGAAACAGCAGCATATAATAGAAGATCAGGCTAGGAGCCGACAGACTGAATTCAAATCCTTCTGTTACTGATCTGCTCAGCAGTTGTGGGGAGGTCAGTGTATCTCTCTGCTGTACTTCTTGGTTTCTCCTTCATGTGTTTTGACCTTTTTGCTACCTTTAACTTTCATCTCTTTGGAGCCAGACTGTCTTTCCCACTGTTTCTGTAAAGTTTAGTACAATGTGTCGCTGGATCTTTGTGCAAGACTTTAGACGCTACCCCAATAGTAATTTAGCAGGGAAGAAATTAATTTTGTTCTTAGGCATATAAATGATCCCGAATATACTGTAACATCTGAGACTTGAATTTTAACAAATGGCTCTTTGGTCCTGTGGCATCTACTTCAGCATGCCATTGACTTCACAGTAAGTATGCTGGTGACTGAAGCTATACATATGCTGCAGGCAACTTTCCTTTGGCTGCAGACTACAGAAGGCTAGACTGGCATTAACAGCTGCCTGAAGCACAGGTTACAGTAAAGTATATCATGTTCATATCACCATCACATGCCTTGGATTCCACTGTAAGCCTGAAGTCTTGGGGTGAGGAGAGCTCTTCAGACCATGAATACATTAGGTTGGCATGATGAACTGTGCAGCTCTGTCCTTCAACTTAGAGAAAAAAATACTTTTATTCCACAGACATATTCTTGAGACTGCTGAAGAGCAAATCAAGATGAGATTTTCTTGCTTATTGCAGAAGAATTGGAGCCATTTCTGTCTGTCACAGATATTATTGATAGTCTTAATGCACCTACATAGCTGAGGCAAGGTTAAGTGTAAATCTTCATTCACAATCAAACTTAGATAATTCACGAGTGTGCTTACAGCTAAGTGTGCAATAAAATACTTCATTATTATTCATTATGCAGTTTGTAGAGTGTTGGCAATTTTCTTAAAGGGAATAGGAGAGAGACTGTAGAAACAAGTAAGAGATAATTATCAGAAACCTAGGGAAAAGAGAATTGCAGCTTTTATGGTGCTTGAAGACTGTGGAGAAGAAATGGAGCAAAGGGACAGAGAATCAAGGATGAGAGGAAAATAAAGTGTGCTGTATTTACAACGAGAGAACTTTGCAGGAAGATAAATGTTTCACTTTCCTTAATACTGAATCCTTCTAAAGGCCAGAATGAACATGAGGAAGAAAATAAACCCAGAGGTTGAAATCCATCTGACTGAGAATGGATCCAAGAGAATCTTTTTTTTGTCATCAAAGTTTAATATATATTTGGGAGATAAAGATTTTTTTTTTTAAATAATACACTTTTGAATCTAATTGTATCCACAGCTCCTAGGAGTAACTTCGGCATAAACAGAAATGTTATATTGCCTTCTCTAATAAGGGATAAAGGGCACAATGCAATGTCTGATTGAAAACAAGTTCTCTTTTTTCCCTTGTTTGCTGTCAAAGTTTGACAGACTTGCATGCATTCACTTCTCCCAAATTTTCTGATAGCTTTGTCACTTGCAGCCAAACCTTTGTGCTGTGAAACGCAGCATTGTCAGCTCATCCAAACAAGCTCTGAGCTGCACCATTTACTGTACAAAAATTAAGATCAAGTAAACAAATTTTGAATATAGGGCATTAGGGTGTTTGCTTGTACTTGGAAATCATCGGTTTTGAATCTTACCAGAGAAATTGCTCTGCAAAGCGATTTCCAACCCTTGATTCAGCACGCTGCTTCTGCGTCGTTCCCAATCCCCGTTAATCCTGGGCATAAAAACCACCCGGGGCAGCTGCGCGCTGCTGCAGAGCTCTACGCTGCGGGTCAAAGGGACAGCCCTTTTCACCTTTCTTTATTGCCTTCTATCAAACAAATAACTTAGAGATGTTAAAAACATTCAGCATTAATAGAAGAGACCCGAGTACCACGTGCGGAGCATTTTGTGGCGAGTGGCGCGGGGCTGCGCGGGTTCAACCCGTGCAGTAGCTCAGCAGGATGCACCCCAGGGCTGAGGACACGAGGCCCCTCTAGCAAGGCTTGCAAAAGCTGATCCACAAAAGTGTGCCTGCTAAGTGCTTAATGTACTTGAACGTGTGGAAATTAGAAAGAAGCTCAAGTTTTTTATCTAATTGCTAAGTTCAGCTTTGTGTACTTCAACTGAAAGTAGCTGGGGAGACCATCGGCCTAAGCAACACAGTCGTTGGACTGTTCTATGGGCTGAACAGGCAATTTAAAAACAGGTATTTATTTAGTGCATTTCTCTGATAGAGTATATTTCTTTTCTTTAATTCTCATTCTGTGTTTCTCTCATATACATGTTTCAATAATGTTTTAGTATGAGCGTCTTTGTATATTTTTATACAAACACAGGAGCATTCATATTCACAGATTTGAATGGCTGAAAATAGGAAATATTAACAGAATTTATTTCTGTAAATACAAGTAATTTACAGAAAGATCCTCTGTACATGTTATCAGCTTGTGCTACTGCAACTGTTACTATCAAGTTAAGGATGGGCATTGCAGTAGCTCCTGAAGGCACGAGTCATAAATCAGGCCTGTGCTGCAAGAATATCAGTGGCTCTGGAAAAATGTGTTCTGCCGGGGGACGGGGGAGGACGCCAGAGATAGCTGCCTGGTCTTTCTGGTTGATTAGACGTCCAGACCTCTACTAGTACAGCTGGCCTTGTCATATGCAACATGCCAAAGCCAAACATGGCTGAGCAGGGAGAGCTGTTCTTAACTCATGAAGTGTGGGCCTAGGCCCGCGAGGGATCTGCGAGCGCAGGCTTCCTGATCTGTACAAGGTACATGAGTAACGCCAAAGTCATCTAGTGGTGGACACGGAGCTGGATTAAACCTTTGGGTACCCATGTGCGATTTTTTAATCTCTTGACAGATCTCTAAAATATGAGCAGGAATTAAGGCATTAAAAATGGAAACCCTTTTATAAGCAAAAAAATAAGGCATGGGCAGAGTGTGAAACAGAGCTTTGGAGGTGAATGTGCCACATTGCTGCCCAGAGCCCTGCCAGGGCAGCTGGGGGGCCATCAGCCCGAGTGTAAATGAAACCACGTAGTGAAGCCCCACGCGCTTTCCTAGGGAGTTATCACTGTGCCGTGGCATTAGGACTGCGGACAAAAATAGCCACCCTACCGTGAGTATAAGGTGAGGGACGCAACACAGTTATTGATGTAATCTCATAAATGTAAGTGCCAGCAGTGCCGGAGCTTTTCCTTTTGGTTTCTCTGTGCAGAATCTGGGGCTGAGAAATCCAGATATTTAATTTTGAAACTGCCCCTGTGATATTTGCGTACTTCTCTAAACTGGAGATTTGCACAAATTGAAACAAGCGTCTCTGCTTTGCTGGTCATTCTGTGGGAAAATATGCCTGATGAAAAAGTTTACTTCCTTTTTTTTCCCTCTGTTATTACCAGATTTTGCAAGAAGCAAAACCCCAAACACTATATTCCCTTGAAAACACTCTTTTTTTTCCCCCACTCAGACCGTAAATTTCTACTCGTGTTTACTGTTTCCTGTTTAAATATTTTATGGAGAATTAAATATCTTAAAAGTTAAAGTTGAGAAAGTCAAACTCTGAAACACCAACAGTTTTTGCAGCTGTTTTCGCAGCATGAGCCTGCGTCCTTTCCGTGTTTGCGACGACATGCTTTATCCTGTTTTAGTATGGCTAAACTCCTGCAGATTGTCTGCTTCAGAGAAATACTGCCCCGTGACCTGGCAGGAGTCCCCGCCAGCGATAACCCCGTCCCTGCCGAGGGCCCCGGCCTAATCACACCTCCCCACCCTGCCTGCCTCCTCCAAAACCCGCCCTGAGCTGCCGTGACGTCTGTATTTGCTATTTAACCAAGTTATTCTTAACAGCAGCTCATTTTCAGTATCTCCTTACAGTTTTCCTCCCGTACGAAGGTTGTTGCAGCTCTCCGTGGTTACTTCACATTAATTCAGGACAGTTTCCGTACATACACAGACTGAAAATACTGGGTTGCAAACTCACATCTATGCAAAGCTGCGACCGGATTTGCAAAAATGTGTGGAAAAAAAGATGAAAAATTTCAAGATTCCTTTACTGCTGCTCAGAATGAATCATCTATACATAAAAATTATGAAAAAGGCACATTAACATACATATAAAGGACAAGTGCATAACAATGATGTAAAAACTAAGTCTCTACCAAGATCTAAAATATAATTACAGGCTCAATTTTCTGAGAGATGAAAGAGGCAATTTCTCAGAAATTTGGTTCTGTCTATCCCTCAAAGATACTGAATAAAACAATTTTTTTTCTGGTCCTGCTACATTGTTCCTACTAATCAGGAAAATTCCATTTTTTTTTTTCGTAATGTCTTTAGTAATACAACTGCTTCTCGGAAAATTATAGCAATGACAAGATATTTCAACCTGGTTGACTAGGTAATGCCAGAATACGGAGATGGTACAGTAATTCAGATTATTGTAGGTATAATGGGCAAAGTGTATTTTTCCTGGAGTTTTAAAATTTTTAACTCTTTTTTTGCTAAGCTGGTGTCTTTATGGTAAAGGCCTACTAAATTTTGTGCTACCACTGCCTTGAGCCTTGTGACTATGAGCCTAGTGTAAGGGAATTGATTCTGAAAGTAAATCTGAAGACAGTCACCTCATTTAAACTGTATTCTTGAAGACTTTATGTACATCTTTTAAGTGTTACTTTCCTCTCTCAAGAGCAAATGAGGGAGACAGACAGGGTTTTATTCTGCAAATAAATGTAAGCAGTTCTCAGGGCTTGTCACTGAACTTATATTTTCTGGTGGATTTTCAGTCTTCTGGGTGCCTGTTCTAGCTGTACCTTCCTCATGGGTGCTAGTGGTATGGTGATCACTAGTATTTTCATTTGATTCTTGTATTTTATGCTGCAGTTTGATTTACTTTTGTGGTAGACATGTCAAACAATGCATCGGACCGGGTTTTGCATGGAGCAGCAATCAGGCACTCTCAGGTTGGCATGAAATGGCTGTGTGGGCCAGATTCCTGAAACCACCTGAGAAGCATGCTGGTGCCAAGATATTTAAAACATATTTATGTATAGCTCTGCTGAGTGGGACAAGGCTTATATGAACTAAATGACTAAGCGGCGTTTCAGAAATGGCATAGATGCTGCCAGGTCTCAAGATGTAGTGTGACAGCATGCAAAGATACCCAAATTAGAGGCAAACAAGGTCACAACTAGAAAACAAGCCAGCTCTGGAACTGAATTAACCCACCAGCCTACCCTGGCTCGTTGGCCCTGCTGAGAGCGAGTGTGCTCATTAATCTGGGTGCAGCATCGTCCTCATACTGACTTCAAGACCGCAGCTACTATTTTTGACAGGCAGATCACTGTGATATGCAGACATAGTAATTTGTGCAGAGGCTTCTGATGGAGCATGGCTTGGCTGGAGGGAATGGTGCCACGGGTCCCTGTTGGCTTTGGGTGACCCTGAGGTTCCTCAATGCCCATGTTGCTTCAGACAATGGAGACACACCTTGGTGGTGAGGGATGCCAGCCCCGTCGGGGACCAAGACTTGTTGCTGGCAGATCCCAAGCTGATAAACTCCACCAGGGCTGCTCAGCTTGGCTCCAGCCCTGACTGTGGGAGATCCAGGCCGGAGCAGGAGAGATGTGGGGCAAGGCAGTGGTGGCAGATGTTGGGGAGAGGCTCAGGGCAAGGGGGCAGCAGGAAGGTGCAGGGGAAGGATTCAAGACAGAGGGGTGATAGCAATGGAGCCTGAGTTTAAAAAGTAAAATCTTGGAGGCCTTGCAGAGCAATGGACACCCATCAGTTAACCTCCAGGAGTACGTGGTGGTCTCATTGCACAGACCAGCAGGCTTCATCTTCTCCATTCATCAAAAGCCTCATCAAAACCAAGATTAGGATCTTTTGAAATCCATCCATTCTGCACTGGGATGGGGTCTTCTGTTCAGTGCAAAAATACGCTTTGATAATTCATATAGTGCAGAGGCATAGAGTGCAGCGCAGCTGTTTGACATTGACAAATTTGGGCTATGTTCTTGAACACCACTTGCTCAATAACAAAAAACAGAACAAGATAAGGAAATACCAAAGGCAAAAATACTAAAGACAACCAAAAAACTATAACCAATCCAAATGAGGCATAGAGCGTGTGAACAGTATATTGCTACCAATCAAATTAGATAATAAAGTGTGTGTGCTTCGCGTGTAACTTAGAGTATAAAAGGCTAATGCTGGCTGACAATAAAGGTCTGGGGAACACCATCCACGGAGTCCGTGTTTTTACTGCCACAAAATAGTCATGTGGAGAAAGGCAGAAGGCAGTGAAAGCTGGGAGATAAAAGGGAAAGGCAAATCTGCTCAGGGGTAGGGCTGATGTGACAATCCATCAGTCCATCTTTGGTCTGGGAGGAAAGGCTGTAATCTTAGGGCTATCCTGGTAGGGTACCAAATAACGTGTCACACAGTTGGGGGCTGACTGTCACCTTGCCTTGTAACTCTGCCTCTCCATTGCATGCTTTTTAAGATAAATTATTCCTTCTAAGCCACATCCTAATACATCAGTAAACAGTGTTGGAAAATCATAGATTTTCAATATCACTTTATCCTATTGTGAAAGCATATTGTAACCATTCAACTACAATTAACACATATTAGTTTGGGGCTCCTCAGACTAAGGGAACTTTTTTCTTCTTAATAGAGAACTTTTGAACTTCTTAATATCCTTTTATTCATGGAATCAGGATAGAATTTGCGTTATTATTTGGTATTAACTAAGTAAGTTGTTCACTCCTCTGAAGTACATCTCTCTGAATTTTACTGTGATGGACCTTGGGTCTCTTGTAGGCTGTCTTTTAAGTCTGGATTGCATCTGTGACCAGGATGATCCTCTGATGGCTGAATTCACTGTTGCCTCTTTGTGTCACACAACTTTTACCATTATATGGGTTTGCTGATATTCCTGAAACGCTTAGTAGTTTCTCTAAAATAGTGCTAAACTATTCAAATAGAGATGCAGCCTTGAGACACTGAGCAGTATCTTAGTGCAAATGAGATGTTTGTGCCTGAAAATATCTAGGACAACATGTCGCCCTGTTTTACATTTACATTGGATGTGATGTAAGGATTTCTCTGGACTTCATGCAAAATATATTTTGGGCCTTGCAGTTCTAGACTGGTCTTGGTGCAGAAGAGACTATAGGAAGGATTAAAGAAAAGTAAAAACTGTTCAGTAATATTTCATTTGTCTTTAATGCTCACCTTTTATGATCTGTAAAAATCCTAAATGTTTGCTTTGTAATTCATACTCTCTGAGTAAGCTGTAAAAAACACCTGTAGCACATCCCATGGCCATTCTGTCTATACATTGACTCTTTTCAAAGGAGTCCCAAAGGAGTGAAATGGCCACAGCGCACTCTTAGGCAGCCAGTGCCCCCACGCACTTTTGAAACTCTAAGCCTTTGTATGTTCAGTGGGGTGAAAATAGGACTTTTGTGCAAAAGATACTGCTTTGACCAAGCATCTCTCCCACATAGAAAGGGGAGTGTAGATAAGGAAAAGATGTGGGCATGCAATGGGAAGTAGGGCAGTGTATCAGCATGACTTTCCATCTGCTAGAGATGTTTAGCCTGCCCTTTTCCAAGTTTGTATATCAGTTGGTATGGGTTTTCTAAGCTGAGTCCTAGAAGGACAAAGCAGTCCCTGGATTAATTTATTTTTATTCTAGTTTTGTAAGGATCCCTCTGTCTGCTAGTTCACCTCTCTGGCAGTCCCACCAGTGACTTCTGGAGCTGTTTATCAGATTGGATTAAAATTAGCCAGAATTGAGTTGCTCACTGTAAATTAGATTATTCCAATCTCATTGTATTCCTGCAGCACTTGGGTTTTATGCCATTCAGTTTTGCGTACTGCTTCATCAGTTTCTTGCTTTGAGTTGCCTCCAGGTGCACATCGCAGGACCAGCAATGGTGGTGACTGTTCTGCAGATGCTGGTGTGTGTTGGTGAGACAAATAGTGAGGCACTTGTTACAAGAAGTGGAGTCAATGTGTGTCCACAACTAAACTCGCTTGAGCTGAAGTGCACGTGTACAGTATAAAGGCAACACTTTCACTCTGGCCTTTGTCATCAAAGAATTGTCTGGACAGCACATTGATGCTGCTCAGCTATCTGTTCTTGTGAGCTTCTTAGAGTACGGGTGGTTTTTTCAGCTTAAAATGATGAGATTAATATAAATTCCTTGGCTTCATATTTCAAGCAGCAAGACAGCAATATATTTACCTTGAAAGAATAAAAGACACTGGTTGTGAAAAATTCTCACTGGAGAATCCTGGAAAAAGAAAACTCTGTTACTTCTTGTTCTGTTATTAAAAATAGTGAAGCACAAGTTTCCTTCCTTGCCTTGTCACCAAAAATTGGGTTCAGTTCTGATTTGAAGGGACTAGATTTATGCAGAATGTTCTCAGCTAATAGGTTCAGGTACCAACAAAGGAATTTCATGAGGCTTGAATGCTGGTAGAGCTGAATATGTAATTTACATGGCATGTGCATGACCTATTTGAACTTTTGTTTGGCTCTGACATATTAAATAAACTTATTTGGAAAGTATGATTAATTGAAGGGACATCAGACATCAGGCTTTTAAAAAGCCTTCCTGCAGTTGAGCTACACCACAACTGTTTTCCAAAAATGGAAACCCAAACTTTTCATAGAATCCTAGAATTATTTGTGTTGGAAGGGACCTTCAAAGGTCATCTAGTCCAACCCCCCTGCAAGGAGCAGGGACATCTCCAACCAGATCAGGTTGCTCAGAGCCCCGTCCAGCCTGGCCTTAGATGTTTCCAGGGATGGGGCATCCGCCACCTTTCTGGGCAACCTGTTCCAGTGTTCCACCACCCTCACTGTAAAAAAATTCTTCCTTATATCCAGTCTGAATTTACCATCTTTTAGTTTAAAACCATTTGAAACCTTTCCTTTTCAGGCAAAAAGAATCAAATGTTAGATGTCTGAAAGATAGTCTGCTTTCACAGCTTTACAAGACTTAGGCAGGAGGACAGATGATAATGAGCACTCCTTGCAGAAAGCCAGATTACACTGTGAAAGCAAATGTGTGAGTGAGTACCAGGGAGCTCACTTAAGGGAGCAGAGAGCTGCAGGAAATCCTTCAGTCACTGCCTGTACCTTATTACACACATAATAACCCAGCCCAGCACACAAAGCCCTCTGAAATCAGCCTTCGCATGTTCTGTCATTCAAAAATTATTTATTTGTAAGACATGCCTTGACTCTTGCTCACAGGCCGATGAAGCTGAAGCGTCCTCTGGAGCACAGATGTGTTACTCAGCCGTGTTCTGCACGCACACAGAGCGTACCTGCTCGGCGAGGCAGGCGTGAGTGATTGCAGCCTGCCCGGGGACTGCAGCCTGCTGTGCAAACACAGCACGTCTCCTGCATCTCCAGCCCTGTCTCCCCCTCCCTCATCATATTTTTTCCCGGGGTTGCCGCAGTGTCAGTTAAGCCCAAATATTTTCTAGCCACAGAAAAATTATGTTTGAGCTCCAGGGGACACTGCATGCAAACTGATGAGCTCCCTTCCAAAGTGGCTGTCCAGCAGTTTGCTGTTGAAAATGCCAGGCAGCGACTCCTCTTTTTAATCTGCTGTGCAGTTTCAAGAATTGAAGACTCTTCGCTTTCTGCCCTTCACTGAAGAGAACACTTCCCTCCACCGCTCCCCATCTCCCTCCTCCCGCCAGCAGCAGGAGCCATCTCTCTGCTCTCTGGGTGCTCTGCCCCTTTCCTGCTGCCCTCAGCTCAGTGGAGCAGCCTGGGTTTTGTCTCTGACCCCAGATACAAGCATGCAGGGGATGTGATGCACTAATGTGATTTAACCTTAACCAACCTTAACCTGTGAGGAGCCAACAGTTCAGGTGCAGTTACCTGGGCAAGGGCCACGGACACCTTTAGATCTAGATTATAATACTGTGCAAGTTTGTCCCAGATGTTACCTTGCCAGTATGAAGGAAAATCTGTGTTTCTGCACCAGGGTGCCCTTTGATGCACACACACATGGTGCTGCTGATTCAGAATATCTCAATGCCTGTGATTGGCCCTGGAGCTGCTTTGAGAAGCTTCTCAGCCCTTGTGCAAGCCTTCGGTTTCTTTATTTCTACAGCCTGCTTCCAGGGAAATAAACACCAGGGAGATATATATATCCCTCTTCCCTCCCCTTGGAGAGGGAGCTGAAAAGATACAGTGGGAATCCCATAAGGACGGGGATCTGGGAAGTCATGCTCACCCATGGCCCCATTACCCATCGAGTGTAATGGTCTCGCTAATCTGTGCACCTCCGTTTCTCCATTCCTGCAAAACCGGTCCTGAAAAGGCGAGGATATGCGTGTGTTTTGGGGAAGAGAGATAGCAATGTGAAAAACCCCAGAAGCTTTAGATGGGAGCAGAGATGCACAGATGAATTACTGGACTGGAGGGGAAAAGGAAACCCAGAAGAGCAGCAGTTGGTTCACACATAAATCAGCAGAGTCTGCTATCGCCCAGCCAGATTACTGAATTATCCATCCCGGACCTGGACAGTTTCCAAATTCTACATTGCAGATTCAGCTTATCTAATTAAATGTGTTTCAGAGACTTTGCTTCTCTGCATGCCTCCCTAGAGTTATTCTGCAGAAAATGTAGGAAAAAGAGGCAGCTATCGTTCACACCATGCATCCTGGTTCTGCTGTACCGGGGAGTGCTGCATAACCACCGGCAGAGGACTTGTGAATAGTCGCCTTTATTAAATGGAATAGCCAGGATTATATTGAAGGCAAGATATTTGTCGTCTGTGTTTGAGACTTGGCTGCAGATGTCATGTAAGGTTGCAGTTATTTCTGGTTACTCCTTTCAGGGAGAGTTCCATGTCCTCTAAAGCCAGGCAGCAGCCCCCACAGGCAGGATGTACCTGGAAATTGTCTTAGCTTCTTTCTCATACACCCCTCCCACAACAGAAGATGTTGTCTGAATAGTTTGAGTCAAAATGGCTTTAAGAACAGGTCACAACAGCCTGTACAGATTCTGAAAGGGTCTTTTAGCATGAGTAAAGGCTCTCACATGCCTTGGGCCGTGCTCAGAGGTGTGTTGGAGTGGGAGCCCCTGCACTGTGGGGAATGCAGGAAATTTTTGACATGACCAAGTGACAGTCCTTTCCCCAGGGTAGGGAGGGCTCAGCAGCCCTCTGTCCTGCATTAGCCAGCTGAGTCTGGGAGCCATATAATGGCTTGCTCCTTGCACTATCTTCAGCAAAGCCCACGGACATCCCTTGAACATCTCCTGTGCCTCCACCAGCAGCAACCTGCATGAAGCTCTGCTTTTGCACTTCTGCATCGCCCCTTCACAGGCCCTCCGGTGAGGGCTGGTGTGTGCCTTCTGAGGAAAGAAGTATTCCACAGTTATGTCCTGCCAGGGGAAGAAGTATGGTCTTTAAATATAAAAGCAGATTTATTACATGAGAAAAATGCAGGGTGCATTTTGTCAGTATGTTTTTAATACTTTTTGATCTGGAGGGAAAATATTTTATTAGCACAGCACTTGCCAAGTCAACTGTTGCATCCCAGCCATGCCCGCGGAGGGGGCAATGTGTCACTTGGATGTGGGCGCAGAGGCTGAGGGGAATGACAACTTTTTAAATCACCAGTTTTAATATAGCCCAGGTTTTCAGCAGTTATTTACAGGCTGTTGTGTGACCCCTGTGACATTACTCTGGATTTACTCCAGTTTTTAGTAGACAAGAGCTCACGTGTTTCACTATTTTGCTGTTCTCAACCAAAAGGTCTGAAGGCAGACTCCCAAATTATCACAGCATAGCTTGTGCATACCAGTGATGGGAGAAGTCTGGTTGCCCCTTCCTCACTTCCTCAGAAGGAAGTCCTGGTCATTTGGCCATTGTATCCACTGTTGGGTTTCAGGATATATTTGCCAGGATTTCTGGTACAATATAACCAAGTGAAGTGATAAGGACTTTTTAAAGCCCGTGCCATAGCGGAAATGCTTGGCTGGTATACCTCTACCAGTTAATCTTTGAGATGCAATTTATAGCAGTAGGCACAGGCATTTGCTGTTTTTTACTGTCTGCCTTCTTATTTATGACCTTGTCCTCACACTCAGCACTAGAAATTGTATCTCTGACTCTTCTATATATCAGACTGAAACATTCTTTTAAGAATTTCTGTTCTACTTTGTGTTACCACAACCTGGCTCTGCAAGAAGAAACCTCTTCCATTCCTGGATGACTACAAGGTGTAAGTCCTGGGCCCTCCTGGGAGCTCCCCAAGTATCCAGCTTTAGGAGTTTTTTGCCTTAGTATCCTTTCTTCATTACACGTGCATAGTAGGTGCATTGTTGCCTCAGCACTGCTCCTGCACTCGTGTGTCTGCTGGCAGCTGCTCACCTGGAGCAGGTGAACTTGGCCCAGAGGAACAAGACACTTCACTCCCTATCCTGGGGGCTGGGAGCACAGAGTGACAAGGACAGGTATGTCCTACTAAGCACTCAGCAGCCACCATAGTTGTGCTCCTCCTCTTCTTGTATTTGATGGGATATCATCATCAGCGATGCCGACGATGTGTTTTTAAGGGGTCTGTCACTTGTCTGTGGCTGAACTGAGGACAGAAATGCAGTGTGATCAGTGTCACTTATGGCTTTTATTAGGATGCTACTGTCATGCTACCAGTAAGCCTTTCCCCCACCCCCCTGAAGCTTCAGTTTACTAAGACCAGCATATATGAGCACAAGTATATAATTCTTCCCTTTCTCATATAAAGGGGAAGAATTAAATTACTTCTCATTCTGCTTTGAAAAAAACTAATCAGACTGTTTTGTTAAACTCAGTAATATAAAAAGCACTAAGAATGAGGAACATCAAGTCTGGTCTTCTCAATTTCTCTGAAAATCTCTTATGCATGAAGCAGGAAAATAAACTGAGAATTTTTTTTAATCCAACTTCTTTTAGCACTTAAGTTTACACAGTAGATATTGCTCTGTAATTAATGTGCTTGCTTATTGCTGGATATCTGCTTTCTCCCCAAATATTATAGAAAGCAATATTATAAGCAGTAAAATCATAGCACAACCTAGTCCTATCTGTTATTTGAGGAAAAAAAAGTTATCCTTGTCGCTGGAGTACAAGCTGTATCCTGGTGCTGGGCTAAGTGGGCTTGAAAGAGCCCTGTGAGAGGAGAGCAAGGTACAGAAAACAGCTCTTGGGCCATATCAGTATCAGAACTGCAAGTACCCAAGTTTGTTTAATATTCAAGTTTTTTTTTTTTTTTGAGAGCACTTTTTTTTTTTTTAATCACACAAATAGAGGGATTGTAGATAATGAGCTCCATTTGGAAAAGTAATCAGCTATTGCTCTAAGTAGGAATGATTATGCACTATTCCAGCAGGTACCTGTGTGGGGGGAAAAAAAAAATATGCACAAGTGCATATTCCACAAAAGCATGAGTGTAGAGTGTGGGAATTAGGTCAAGAAGAGAAGGAGATCATGGATGGTTGGCCTTTCAGACTCTAACAGTCACTTTAAGTCCTAGTTTCTCATTATTTGACAAAAGGGAGGAGAGCTTGAGGAAAAAGTCGAAGTATCTCATCAGAGTGTTGAGGGGCACAGCATCCAAAGAAGTCCTCTGTTCTATAGTGGTGGGGGCAGCTTCTGGTTTGGGCTGGGAAAGAAACAGTGGGGTGATCCATGGGATGGCTGAGCAGAGAGTACGGCTGCTAAACAGGAGAGAGACTCTTCCCCTTTCTGATTAATTTTAACATTCTGCTCCGAATATTAGAAAGTACATTTGCAACAGATGTTTCATGGGGAGAAACCTCTTTAATCCCTTCCTTCAGGCTAAATAGCTTTACGAAATCCTTCCCAGGGCTTTGATAACGCAGTAAAAATAACAGCTGAGCTACAGATGATCACTAATCTTGCTGTATGCGTTCGATCACAAAATGGATGGCCAGTAATTTTTCACATCTAAAGGGTTTTTGCTCAGATATGACATAAGTTGCACTTTTAAAATCTCCCGATACAAATAAAGAAATTGTAAGATTGACTATGTACTTGGCTCATCAAACATCAACCACTTCGAATAACAGCAAGACGAAGATAGGATCTACTGGGATAAATTATTTCAGAGCTGGCGTAAGACTGAGTTAATGTGATTTAACAAGAAAAATATAACTTCATAGGAGTAGAAAAAGAAAATTTCCCCTGTGTCCCAAGTTATATATTCATATCGGGGTCTATTTTGAACGAATGCTTCAATCACTGGAATCAACAAGGTCAGAGTTGGACCAACACTGAGCAGTTCAGAAAATCCCATCCCTGAAAACTGTTAAAAGACATGTAAGCAACTGGAGATGTATAATGGGAAATATCATTAACATTTTCTACTTATCTTGCCATGCTGCCTGGAGGCCTGGGTCAGGAATTTGAACCTCCTTTGGGCTGGGCAGTATGCATGAATTAGAGCAAATCTTTTTAAATTAGTATATAAAAAAATGTACTGTATTTAGACACATATTAAGAAATACAGTTTCTTTATGCCTTGATCTATGCCTTTGCCATTCAGAACTAAAATCACCTTAAACAGAGATTTTGAGATGCAAAATCATCAACAGCACAAGGTCTGCCAAGAACCAGGTACGGATTAAACCACTGGCTTTAGGCTCCACAGCTTCTGGAGTCACACGGCTACCCCAGCATCTAAATTGTTTCTAAACTTAGATTATTTTTAAAAAGGAAGCTCAGCTTTGCCCTTTATTGCATTGAGCTTTGCTGCTTTATGTAGGTCAGTGGCCAGCCTGTTGCAGCAAATAGTCCTTGATCTTGCAGAAGCCAGTCTGGAAAGAAAACAAAGGCTCAAGACTTTGTTAGAGGAGTCTTGTTAAGTAAAGCCAAAACCTATTGGCACAGCTGTTAATTATAATTTTAATTCCTGGGCTTTTAAAAGGCCGAAGTCAGAGATGCATCTGTTAACACTACTTGTCTTCTGCAGAACCTCATACTTATCTTGAGGCCCTGTCCTACTCCATATGTCCTGAAGCGTTTGCTTTCAGGGTTTTCCAGGGTAGATTGGGAAGACAGGGTCCGCTCCTGTCCAGCCCATCAGGCTGGAGTTGATTGCAGGACAACAACGCCACCACCTCCACTCCTTTGGCTACTGGCTGTGTGTAGCACTTGGGAACAAATACATTTGGTTTTATTTGGCCAGCAATGGAGGGGTTTGATCTTTCCTGCACAGAAAGTATAACTGCTGTCTTGGTTTAATGCCTTGAAAGGTGATCCTCCCCACCCGTGTCTCATCCCCATGCTCTCTAGAGGAGTCTTTTTTTTTTTTTCCCCCATCATCTTCTGCTGTCTTCTTGGGTGCTGCAGCGATTCCCAGCCCAGCTGCAGACTGTTCCTGGGGTGGAGGCAGATAAGCCCTGGACAACATATAGGAGAGTGTGCAGGGGAGAAAAGGGCTACCATTTCTCCTGGCAGAGGGTAGATGATGACAAGGGTGAGGCAGAATCTCTTTGAGGAAGGAGAGGGCCAGAGGTCAGGCATGATTCAGATATTTGAGGGAAAGAACCAAAACTGAAATTAATTTGCTGAGTACTGGAGTGCTTCTCAGAACGTCAGACACATCAGTACAATGTAGACATATTCTGTAGATGATTTTAAACTTGCAGCATCCATTGCAATGGGGTATTGCAGACTCAGACACCATCACCAGCAAAAGAGAACGTGAAAAAAGGTCTAAAAAAAAAGTGGGCATGCATCTTACCCCGAGGCGATGCAGTACTTCCTTATCATTCGCAATTCCAGCTCTAAATACAACCATAGAAATTTATTTCCTTTCTTTTATGCTGCTTCTCCCCCTGTCTTGATCTTTTCCTCTGTAATCTCAATCTATTGTTCTCACTTGAGATCCAGAGCTGATGGCTTGTTTGCTTTCATTGTCAAGTATTGCTTTCCGTTTCACTGCTGTTGTCCTTCACTTGTACTTTGACACAAAGGCACTATGTAAAGAGGGAACAAATGATATCCTATAACAAAGCCTCTGAGGCTCTTTTGTCTGTTATCATGAATCGTCTTCTATCACCCCATATTGTTGACCTGTTGCCAAACTTAGTGCTCTTTGCTATCAAGGGCGATTGGGGACCCAGCACTTTTTGCAAATCTCATTGAGGGATTTTCCAAGCAAGAATCTTAATCCATGTCTTTCTGCCAATGTTCACGTCTTGTCTTGTCTGATGACAATATATCAGCATTTGTCTAGACTGGCAGGAGGAGGGCCACCGTGTCTGGTCCCCAAGTAGAGCTGACATGTGATGCTGTTTGAAGAGATCATGTGGTCATAAATTGTGACACTTACCAGGTCTGTATGTTCCTTTTTTTCTTACATTCTTTTCCAGCTGTGCTTCAGTGCTATGTACATTTTCAAGGGTCAAAATAAAAGTTTCAGTGGGAGGTAGGTATTTGTTGCAAAACATTTAAACCTGTCAGCCCTCCCCAGGCAGTACAAAACCCTATTTTCCAGCTTACTTTTACAATGCTATATGAAGCCCAAGTTTTATTTTGGTTTTTTTTAAATTGAAAAACAAATACAGTCATAGGCACCAGAGAACAGTAAATATACTAATTGATTTACATTTATTTGAAAAGGATTCTTTCAAAGAGCAGGTAGATTTTTAAAATGGCCAGAATTATGCTTTGCAATAGTAGAAACCTCTGTAAAGCTACCTCCTCTCTCTGTCTTCTTGTCCAGACTCTCAAAGCCTGGTCTGTGAGGTAGATGGTGGGGGTGACACTTGTCTCCCCTTGCTGTTAAGGGGTTAGCAGCCTCCTCAGTATTTTCTGAAGCACAGAATTATCACTACCTCTATGCTGCTATCAGCAACCACGTTCCTGATACCCCAGAAAGCTGATCCAGAGGTCTTCTAGATGTCTCTAAAAAGCTTTCCCCCAGCTTTCCTGAGTGCACGAAACACTCCCATGGAGGAATACTAAATGCAAAAGTGGGATTGCAGGAGAAGCCTGGACTTGCTTGGTGGAGGGAAGCACCACACTCATTATCCCAAAAGAATTATTAAATACATAATTAAAGCTATTGAACTGTGTCTTGAAGAGCCATCCTCTCCCAATCAAAGGTATCAGGAAAATAAAATTATTTATCCTTCTGCTTTCATTAGCGCTGAGCTCTGCAGAGGACAGGCTGCCCATAGAGAGATCTTTAGCTCATGCATCTGCAGACAATGTCCCACAGAAGGAAAGTTAACATTGCTTCATTTTTGTTGCTCTAAAACTGGGGGCACTGCAAAACCAAACCTAAAGCACAGCTTTGTTTTATCTGAACCCTGCTGCAAATCAGTCCATTAATCAAGTAATTGGGCATAGCCTGAGCAAATTGGAAGCAAACATTGCTTATATTCAGCTCCTAATGTGCTCATTCTCTTAGGGCTGAAAGACTGAGCTGCCATGCAGCAGTGTGAGACTGGCTAGAAAGGGCTACGTTGTGCAGGCTGATCTGCGAGCCAAAATAGCAGCCTCCTCTGTCAAGAAGAGGAGAGTCCTTTTGCTCAGTTTTTGGGGACTTAGCAGGAGAGAAATGCTTCAGTTTGTTATTTGCTAAATAAACCGCAAAGCGGCTTTCTGCTGAAAGGCTCCCTCGTATTTGGGCGGGAAGAAAACAGGAAGGAAAAGAAGGGGGAAAACATGGAGAGTGGGGGAAAACAAGGACACAGCTCAAAATCAGCTGGGGGAAAGTGTCCTTTCCCGCAGGTCTGCCTCACTTGCTGGCTTTATCCTGCCCTTTGTTATCTCCATGCCTCTCCAGCTCATGAAGATGAGGCGATGTGCCTGCAGAGTCTGTTAGCAAAGCAGCGAGGATCTGCTGCTGCCTCGCGAAGTGAGAAAGCCGACAGAGTATTCCTATCAAAAGGCCAGTAGGGAAGAAGCTGGGTTTGCAGGAATTGCACTTGTCCCTGCCAAAACCAGCCTAAAATCTTTCTGCCTCTGAGGTGATGGCTGGGAATGATACCAGCCTAAGCCGTGTGGCTTTCAGTAAGGTGGCACGTGGCTGGGCTCCGAGTTCAGACCATGTATTGTGCAGTAGCAAAATCAAGCGGCAGCTCCGAGTTACCTCTGGAAGATGCTTTGCAGCACCCTAAAACTGCAGCTCTGGGCTTTCTTGTTCTCCCAGCCCCAACCCCAGGCTGAGCCCCAGGCAAGGCAAGTGTATTTGCCTCGGACTACAGGGCCCTCAGGACAAACCTAGCGTCATCCCTGATTTACTTGAGATTTATTATTTAGTTTAGATCCTTTCCAGCTCCCCTATAGATGCAGCTCTGTGCTTTCTCTTTCTCCCAGCTTTTTCATTTGGGAAGTCAGTGATAAGGAAAAAGAGATTATTTTTGTCATGGGAGATTGAATATTCATTTCAGACAGACTCTTAGTAACTGCAGAAAGAGTAGCAGAGGGCACGGGGTCTTTGGCCTTTTACTTATTCTGTGGGTTTTACTGTTTAGCCTTTTAAACCTGTTAACTTACACTGACAGATTCGAAATCTCAAGGAGACTGTGTGGAGACTGAACTAGCTGAGGTCAGTACAGGTGAGGAAGTTAATTCAGAAACACTAAATTGACTTTTGTGATGTATCGGCAGCTTCCAGAACATCTTAATCCAAAACTACTTGGTCAAAGCATCACAGACTTAAATTACAGAGTAAGGTTTGGAAATGAGGAGGAAGAAGGAAGCTATAATCACTATAACAAGGATTTAGAGGCACTAAGGGAAAATAAATATTTGAACATTAAAATGCTTCCAAAGCAAACCCACAATCCTGGGATTTCAAGCCTTTTTCAGATTGAAGCTCTCTTAGGCAGCAAGGCTAACGCTGTGGCAGTGGCCTGCATGCTGGTTCGGTCTCTGAGCGTGTACTTACATCCTGGCAAGGAGGTTCCTGGCTCTCACAGCACATCTCTGCTCAGCATCCATTTCCTTGAGCAGCTTCCAGAGTGCAACTGTGACCCAGAGGCTTTCAGGTTGGTGCCAGAGTTAAAAAAAAATATTGACTAGGGGAAAAACAAAAGGAATGAGTCTGGGGAAGAAAGTGGCCTGAAAAAGCTGTACAAAAGCATAGTCAATTAGCTGCTGGAATGACTAATTTTCCGGTGGGTGGATCTGAGCAGACTGCAGAAACCTATGTCAAGTTCCAAGGCTCTGCTCCCAGCATGCGGGAAAGGTATCGCGGAAAGGGACCAAAGGCGTGAGTCCATCCCTTGTCCCACAGGACACCGGGCAGGCTCCAAACCTCACCTCCAGACGTTGCAGCTGTGAGCCCTCTTTAGCAAAACAGATATCTCGATCCTTCCTTCCACCTATCTGAGCAGGAGTCAGCGGGTTTTTTTTTTTGTTTTGTTTTGTTTTTTCATTGAAGAGCTTCCCTGAGTGCTGATGAATGGTTAGGATGGGGGATGTGTGCCAGTAGGACTTTCACTCTGCTGGTGGTGGGCTGAGCTTCACCCACAGTTTTATACTGTTTTAGGGGGTTGACTGGCTGTTCAGAGCAGGAGGAGGATGAGGATAAGGAGGAGGAAGAGGAGATGCTCCTTCCCATCTCCTGCTGCAGCCTTTTCAGCCTGTTGCAGAGAACATGGTCCAAGAGAGGGGACTGGAGCAGCAACTGGACCAGCGACTGTGGCCTGGGAACTTACCTGGCAAAGACGATTTTTTCAGTTATGCTGGCTGTGCATTTTATATTAAATAGTTATTAAAATACAGAATTTGCCCTTATAGTGTATCTGGGACACAGACACCTGCACTGCTGGCTCTATACTCCATCTGCCAGGCTACAGAGATGCGCTACTTCTCACACACTGCTTTTCGGGCTCCCTCTGCCCCACCGGTCTCTGACGTGATGGGGAGAGCAGGTGGCAGCCTCCCTGGGCCTCCTGCCACCCTGGCTCCTGCTATTTACTGTGCTCAGCTGCCGTGTGTGGGTTTCAGCTGAGGAGAGGTTTCAGTGCAATTTCCCAGGTCCTACAGGAGCATTTCACTGTGAGACTGTTGCATAAAAGATAAGTAGCATCTCCTCCTCCTCCTCTACCCACCTTTTATAAGGAAACCAGCAGCTGAAATGTTTTTTTGTGAAGAGTGTGATCTTGGCACTGCAGGTCAAGTGTTGAAGGTACATCTTGCTAGTGTGGGATGCTCGGAGGACCTGGGGAGAGAAAAGTCCCTATCCGGCCCCAAACTGGGTTTACAGGGGAATCAGATGCTATGCTTGACTGGGTGAACTATTTTTTGCCATGAGCCCCAGTGAACTTGAAAATGAAATAATGAGGAGCCTTCCCAGGTGATACCACAACATAAGTGATCACAAGTGACTTCAGGGTTAGGTGACATTATGCCTATTTTCTCCTGTATATATGCTCAGAAAAAAATACTTCACTACAGCATTTTAAATACTGAAGAGCCTTGACAGTACCCCACCAAATTTCAAAATGGCAACTATAGATGCTGGAATACCTTCACCTGTAGAAGGTATCTACTGTTAATACAAATCTATATTTTTTCTGTCTAAGATAACAAAAATACCTCTTACCTTGTTTGCTGCTTAGCTGACTTTCTGACCACTGCCTTTAAGCCTTGCCTAATTTGAAACTCATCACAGGTGATGATTTCCTCTGTTGTCATTTGCTAGTAGTATCTTTTCCCATAACTTATTTTCTGTTACCATAAGTCAAACACTCCCTGCCTACAACTGTTATCTCAAATTTGCTGAGCTGCTCTTTAGGTTGTCTTTTCCTTTCTGCTTTATGCTCTTTTTTAAACTATCTCATTCTATGCAATATACTTAGGCCTAAGAGCTGGGATTAAATAGCAGGTATAAAACCAGGTCTAGCATCACTGCAACTTGAACCTTGAGTGACAGAAGTTTACCCAGGGAAGGAAATCCATAGTGTATTCTGGATAAACTGTGGGTTCATAGAGAAAATTAATAATATTGGGGAAGAAAATTAGTGGATCGAAAGATATTAATGTGACTCTGCTGAAATGCTTTAAGGTTAAATAATATATTCTGAAAAGTCACTTTTGTTCTATGATAAGGTGGGAGCTATATGTTAATTTCTTTTATTCCTGGATCATTTTCTCTCTGAGGTGTCATCGGTTGAATTTTCAGTACTACATTGAAATGAATATTCATCACTGAGATACAGATTTTGAAAGATCTACAGGGAAAAATTTAAAAAAAAAACAACAACCAGAAACCAAACTTATTTTCTTCCCCCTCTTTCTGCAGCTGTGAACATGCACAGCTCCCTCTGGTTAGCAAAGCAGCACACAGCATCCGTGTGCTCCTGGGCACGGACTGTGGGCTCTCCAGGTGTCCCCACAGGTACTGGTGGGACCAGGGGCCCTCGCCAGAGTTAAACACAAGTGTAAGAGTTTGCAGGATTGGGACCTGCAGGAACAATAAGAAAAATAATATCCCAGTGGTTTTACAGCACACGAGCTGGTGGCGAGAGGGCGAGCTCAGGTGCTCCTTCAGGGACGTGAGGGTGCCTGAGCTCATCAGGGTTGGTTGGTACCCGTCTGGGGAGGTGGAGCGGTTACAGAGCAGCTTTGTGCTGCTGTGAGCAGAACTGCAGATCAGCAGAGTAATCCCAGTCTTCAAATGCCCTATGAGGACAGATAAAACCTGCAGAAAATCAGAAAAAATGGGCAAAATGGCGTTAGAGAGTGAGTGAAATTGTGTGGGTGTCAGACACCGGGAGCAGGAAGTGTAGGAAATAAGAGCAAAATGTGGGATAAAATACAGTATTGCTCACGGTGACATACAGCTCTCACTGCTGAACAGCATGAGAGAGAAAATGGAGAAACAAGATGAATCTCTCAGCTGGCAAGATAGGAGATTTTCACCAATATGCCTTTTAAAAGACGTGTTTTAAAAGCGATCTCAGTGGGGCGTAGAACAATGCTATAGTAAATTGCACAAGGGATTTGCAATTTGCAAACAAGGGGAAACAACTTTCACAAGGGTGAAACTGGGATGCTGCAGAGAAACCCAACCGAGAGCCTGAGAGCTGGAGCCTCTGCGTGGCTCTTGGCTCCTGCTACTTCCACTGCGATCAGTGAAACGCTCTCAATGGGACATAGAGTGTTTGTTTAGTAATAACATTGCCATGATGTTAAGAACACTTCTGATTTTTTTTTTTAATCTTAGCAAAATCCTTCCATCTTGATGATACATGGAATTTTGGGTTCAGTGGGTAATAAAAAGGCTGCATTTAGTGCCACATAGTGGTAAAAATAATAATTTCAGTGAGGATGGATATTATGAAGCAGAGCAGACCTTTTAGATGCTAATGCTAAACTTGGAAAAGGAAAAATACATTTAAAAAAAATTAGGATACACAAATCAACTGGTGACAAGGATCACCTGAATTTCCTCTGCTGAGGATGGTTTATACCACTAGCTGGGTACACAATATATGATATTTACATCTGTAATTCATAACCAGCTTCCTTTGCAATAAGGAAAGTGCTTTGCTTATTTATAGCCTTGCAGTGAGGGATGTGATACTGGAATCCGCCAGCTCTTGCAGGTGACGAGCTGCACAGCAGTCACCAGGCAGGGACGCATGGGATTAGAGCTGTAAAGGTATCTCAAACAACTGAAATAATATGGAGTAGTCTCTGAAAAAAAAAGGCTAATTTGGGATCCCTGAATTGGGAAGACTTTTGTGCATTTTCATAGTTAGTAGTTTTCTTGCTCAGGTAGTGCAGAGAAATATTGCTGTTGCTGATAAAGCAAGTAATGTTACTTCTACAAGTGTAATAGATGTGATGCAATTTATTTCTGGCCATCCAGGAACTCAGCAACCCTCTGAGTGTCATTCAGCATGATTTTGTGCCACACTGTCATGCCACAAGGATTTGGGGACAGAAGGCACACCCCTGCTCGAAGTGGGCTGGCGTATGAGCTTAGTCTGGGAATCTGTTCCCAGCGAGGTGCCAGGGAGAAGGCATGAATGTGAGCAACGCTCACTGGTTTTTGGTTGCATATTAAGTGGTCTCTGTCTGGTTTAGCCATGACCACAGGATAGCAGCTATTGCAACACCCTTTGCAGCTGCACCAGCAAGCTGCTTCCACTCGCAGCAGTCGCGGCTCTAACGCTTCTCAGATGGGGAGACCCCTCTGCAGGTATCTGGGCCAGGTATGGTGCTGGTGTCTGCACCAGGCACGTGTAGCGTGAGGGGGACATGAGACTCTGAGGTCTTACTGGAGTTAGACAGCTCTGGTGGGGACGCAGCGATGATCACCAAGGGAAGCCCAACCCTTGGATCGCGACTGCTTGATCCGACTCAACGTGGTGGGGCAGAGAAGAGCAGAGCCTTTCCCGAAGCAGCTGGCAGTCACGTCCATTCAAGGGTGTGGGGACACTGCGCCCTTGGTATTAGGAACAAAGATTTAAGTGGTGTTTAGTCAGCACAGCCAAACCGAGGAACAAAATGCAGCTGGATGAGGACAGCTGTAACACTTAAAACAGGCTGAAATAATCAAGTAGGCCCCAAAAGATGAAAATTTATCTTGAAAAATATGAATCACTTAAATATATGTATGCTTATACACAGTTATGAATGGGTCAAACTTGTGGCTTCACTTCAGACTCAGGAAACGCAGGGAAACCAAGTTCTTGGTCCAGCTCCAGGTATGCAACTTGACCAGTTAGCTCATTGTACCAGGCTTCAGCAGGAAGAGGAAAATGTTTTTGTGGTTAAAGCAGCACTCTGCAGCTACAGAGCTCTGGTTCCTACGTTTGCTGTGCAGCATGAACTCCAGCCGGAGCTGGAACCCTGCACAAAACCACTGTGTAGCCACACAGGGAGTTGCCAGAGCCTCTACCTACACAGCATGTTTGCACATGCAGTAGGACAGGGAATGACCTGGCTCTTGGCATAAGATGGCAATAGCACCGAACAGGACCATTCCGAAGATAAAGGAACTAAAATTGATTTTTTTTTTTTTTTTCAGTTTGCACTGGGATGCTCACCTGCAAAGTGCTCTGAAATACCACTGGGTTCAGTCTTGCTCCAGCTGCAGAATCACAGCTGATGCCTGTTGCCCGCTGCACTGAAAGCAAGCTCTTCCACTTCTCTGCACGGATGTTCTTCAGGTAAAGAAGCAAGAACTGCTGTCATTAGTCTTGCTTTACACAGGAATATTATGGCATGCTATTTGGTGGGTATTTAAATTTATTTAAAATGAAATTATTATAGTGTGCAACCCTACCTACATTGCCAATGGTATTGTAATATTATACTGGTATCATGTTATAGGAAGTAAATCCATCTGAGCCGAGTGACATGGCTCACCAATTTCATGGCTCAAAAATTTCATAGAATCCTCTATGCTGGAAAAAAAAAATGTTTGGGTTTGTTTTGGTTTTTTTAACCAAGAAGAGGCCTATGTGGCAGCCCTGCAACAACCGCGCAGCAGAGGGTAGCAAACAGGCTGACAGGCAGTCCCAGTGAGAGCCGTCCCGTACAGCCGTGGTGGCACACACACGGATTTAGGCTGCAGTCTCCATCAGCTGAAGCTTGGCAGGCTGTGTCCCAGAGATGCTCCTGTGTAAAAGCAGCCTCCAGCTCACTCATGGCTCCAGCAGCATTTACCCTGGTGCGGCCTCTGCGCTGGGATGAATATTGAGCCTTTTGGCTAAGAATAGAATTTTTTAAAAGCAGAAAAAGAGGAAATATACCCATGAGTTAGTGGGAACCATTAAACTCAGGATCTTTTACAAAGGAGCAGAAATTAATATTCAAGACAGGGAAGTAAGCACACTAGGATTTATTTTTATGGCCCATCGTGTTTGTAAACTGCATGGGGGTACATGGAGGAAGTGAAGGGATCCGTATCGCTAGCATATGGAGTACAGGCAAAGACAGCTTCTTGTGAGCAGTTTGACAATTATTTGGCTGCATTCTGCTCAAAATAGTTGTGACAGCAGCAAGTCAGAGCTGCCACAAAGATGATAAATTCTTTGAAGTCCACTTGGGAATCGCCATTTTCATCCAAGTTCTTGAAGACTCTATCAATGGCATCCTTGTCCTTCCCTGACTGCAAAAGAAAAGGAGCAGGTTGAGGGGAGAGGCGGCACAAACCCTAACACAGCACCATAACTACCTGCACCCCAAAGAAGGGGCCTGGCGGGGCTCCGGGCCCTGGCCAAGGCGTGAAGGAGGCCGCGGGGAGCATGAGGCTGGTGCCAGCTCGGGCACATTGTACCTTTCCCTGGGGTGTGATGGAGGTGTAATGACTCCTGCACACAGCCTTGCCCCAGGCCTGCCTGGAGTGTCAGGTTATCACGTTTTCTGCTAGTGAGACCTTTTTTTTTTTTAATTCTCTTTGCTTGTTTTTCTTTGCACTGTCTTTGGCCGATACAACTGCTCGGCGCCCAGCACGGGACATGGGCCACGTCCCCAGGAGCCGTACCTCCACCTGCCCATCCCAGCAGGAGCCGCACGCCTCCTCCTCCAGCTGCCTTCCCACCAGAACTCAAGCCACTGCCAGGGTCAGGCCCAGGACTGTGGGGAAAAGGCGGAGGTTGGGGGGGCTCTGGGCCATGGTGGGGGCACCATTGGCAGCTCTGCAAAATGCTGCGTTCCTGGGGCAAATGGCAGATTTAAGCTTCATTTAGCACTGCCACCCCAGCAAAGATGCGAACGGCCTCAAAAGTGCTTCGTGTGCTCCTCTGGCCTTGGCGCCCAGCCCAAGCTGCTGGCAGGAGCTGGTGTCTGGGGAGGCACCTCCTGAAGCAAGCGTGGTGCTGAGGTTGAGTTATGGCAGGGAAAAATATCAGAAAAATCTTTTTTCTTTCTCAGTTGCCATAATTCTGATGGGCTGACTGAACCAGTTCATCTTAAGGCTGATGTTAAGCAAGGCACCGTTCAAGTAAAATATATATATTTTTTAAAAAAAATTTGCCCAAATAAAAAAAAAGGTTTTTTCCTAAAGTAGCTGACAGGAGGGCTTTTTGGCTTGAGTCCCTGCACTGATTAACTCCAGCGATTTTAGAAAACGCAGTTTTAAAAATAAACAAAGGATGGCAGTAGAGACCTACCTAATGTAGGAAACAACCTTGTGGATTTTGTTGACGCTGAATAAAACACAAATCTGATTTTATACTAGAAAGAAATTATATAAACTCTCGGGAAATTTCCAGGAATTTAAAATAATTACTACCTTAATTGAAATCTGATGGACCTTGATGATCATGATCTAATTAACTAGATTTCTTGTTCTGTAATTTCATGTTTCACTTTAAATATACGCACTTTTAAAATCTCTAAAAATGAAAACAGTTTCCTACATTTGACTGATGAATGTATCTGGAAGGTTTTATACCTTTTCACTTTGCAAATTACAATCAGTTTTACTTTTAAAAGCAAATATTTTAAATTGTTCAGTGAAAAATATGAACTAGTCTTAGCCTCTGAATTATTTCTGAACTGCACATATGGGAATTATTTTTTTGTGAACTCTTTATAACCGAGTCCAAGGCTTTGGCCCTGTGGTATGGGTTTATTTCTGTCTCTGATGGATTCAAGACCTTTCCAGGTAGCTGTGAGCTCTGTCGGGTATGGCCAATTCTAAGACCAGGAATATATATGAGTATTTAAAAGACTCTGTTTCCCAGAACATTCTTGCAAGTAAAAAAAATATTGATAGAAATGTCAGTGAAATGCAAGTAAAACTTTTTTTTTCTGAAGTCAGGCTTTTTTTTTTTTTTTTTTTCCTTTTTGTGCAGTTATTAGCTTGCAAGGCAAGACATTGTTAGTTTAAATTTATTTTAAGTACTGGCATAAAATATTATTTTGTGGGGATTTTTTTTTTCTAAAATATGTGAAATAGGAGGAGAAATGGAGAGTAGAACATAAGAGGACATTCAGCTAATTATCTCCCTGGAAAATTCCAATTTTTTTTCAGTTTCAGGAAGTAAGTAGAACCAGTAAAAGCATCTGTGGGGGACTGGAAAAGGTGGTGCCTGGCCAGTCAGGAATGACCTTTGAGCATCATCCCATTTGGTAGCTGTCTAGTGTAGAGATCCCCAGCCTTTTTTTTAGAAATTCTGGGGGATTTCCATGCCCTCTTAGAATTGTGGGTTTGTTGTTGGTTTTGGTTTTCTTTGTGTGGAAGTGCTTAGATAACGTATGGCTGCATGAGCAGGAACGGGACACTTCCTGTGACGCTGCTGGGTCACCACTGATCTGTTTTCCACAGTTTTTTTCAGAGACATTTTCACCTATCCTCCCAGAGCCATCCAGGTTCTTGTTCTGAATACTGCGTCTGTATTTCGTTTGTGAGTCATAAATCCAGCAGGCACGGATTTCATATGGTGATTTCATATAGCCTGTCTGGAAAGATACTAAATTGTGTCAAGTACCCTGGCTGCAGTGCCCTGAAATAGTTGTTGAAAAACGGAATCATACTGGATACAAGAAGTGGGATCCACTGTTGGAACATTTGGTTCTAGGCTTCTGCAATTCAGAATTAAAACTGTACTGATAGATAAGCGTTCCTCCTGTGTGGAGAGAACAAGACATTTAAAAGTGTTTTCTGGATTCCTAGTGAAGGGAAGCAAATGAAAACCACTTCAAAATGAAAAGCATTTTGTATCCCAGGCAGCTAAAGCTTTTACTATAATATATTAAGCATTTTGAATACGTGGTAAGACAATTTTATATATCTATATCTATATCTATATCTATATAACCTACTTAAATGCACATGATTGCATACGAATCTATGTTGTAAAATACTTTTTCAGTCTTTCTTTTACTGTGAAAGGCAAATGAAAAACACTTTACTCTGAGTTCATCTATTGTTCTTGTTTATACCTCATTTTGATGTGCATAGTGAATATTTAGTACAAATACTCAGAGAAAGTAAGTGTATAAGTATTTAGAGAGATTCCCCATCTGCAATGAAGATCTTGAATGGCTGACAACATAAGCACCCTCACAGCAGCTGTGACATGACATGAGCTTATAAATCCAGGGATAAAGAGAACAAATAGGTGAATTCTGAAGATGAAACACAATCTATTTCAAAGCCATTGTCCTGATAATTCGAGTGATGAATTTAGTAAACAAGGACCGGCCCTGAATATTAGAATCAGTTTTACAGAGTATGTGCAAAGACTTTTTTATTTAAAATTTTCCTACAACCTGTTGCATATTTCCAGATGCAATTTCCCCTATAACATACTACACCCTGTGTCTGCAGGCGGCCCTTCCGCCCGCCAGCAGAAACAATGCTGCGCGGTTCTCTTACCGAGAGGAAGTTCGGGAGCTCTGTTTCCAGGAGCGTCTTCAGTTCTGCTTTGCTGAGGGTTTGCCTGTTGCCGTCAGTCTTTGCGTACTTGTCAAAGACAGCAATGGTCATTCCCATGGCAGTTTCCAGCTGAGACATGTTGCTGCTGGAGTCTGGCTTTCCTCTGAACAGGAACAGCCTCAGGGCTCTCTCGGAGGATGGAGACTGGTCTTATTCTGAGGTGCTTTATGGGGCTGTCGCATCCAATCAATGGTGGCACACCAGAGGGACAGTTGTCCCTTAGCAAACAACCGTATCTGAGCACTGCTTGGCATACACACCTCTGTGCTAACAACTATTCAAAACTCAAACTTTCTCATCCTGATGTGGCTGGTACAACCAGTTCCTCACCAGTAGAAACCAGCCTCTCCTTCAAGATACACAGTGTGACTAATAAACGAAAATCAGATTTTCATACTGGCTGTTTGCACAAGAATCAGATTTGTTCCTTCAAATATCCCCATCTGAGCAGAAGGTTGATAGCCCAGCTTCAGCAGAGTATACACTAGCCTGCTCAGGAGGAAGAGGAACATCTCACTTCTCCTTCCCTACCACAGTTAGGGGCTCTGCGAAGCGCTGCCTGCGCAGAGCCAAGAGCAGACACCGACCCCCCTCTCTTCCACGCAGAGGATCTTGTTGCAGACCAGATGGCTCACCAGCACACTTGCTGGGGGATTCACCAGATCAAAAGTAGAAGTCTGTGATGCAGACAGCTAACTTGGTCCCCCTGGGCTTGCACTCAGGCCAGAGTGGATGTCTGAACTAGGTCTGATGAACCAATCATAGAATCAAAGAATCTTAAGGTTGGAAGAGACCTCCAAGATCATCAAGTCCAACCATCAACCTAACACCACCATGCCTACTAAACCATGTCCTGAAGTGCCATGTCTACACGTTCTTTGAACACCTCCAGGGATGGTGACTCCACCACTTTTTGCATGTCCCAGAAAATCACAGCAACATCTCAGGCTGCATGCTTTATTCAAGCAGTTCACAACTGTGACTTCAATCCAATGACATAGTTGCAACTGATTTGTATTAAGTGGGTAAGGGTTTTAAGCAACGTTGGAAGTTTTTACATTCAAGTGTACGTTGAAACCTGTGAGGTTCCTTCAGAAGAAGAGAGCAAACAACTGGCCCTTGTTAGCTATGAGCATCATCTGGTGTTTGCATGCACACAATGGCAGTCACTGGTGCGTCAAGTGCCAGGAGCTTTTCGTTGTCCTTTTCTGACATATATCTGCAACATGAATATTAAACATGGCCATTAAAGAAAAATGAATTCCTACCCGTAAAGGAAAACCTAACAAAATAAAACTTTTACTTCATGCATTCTCATGACTTTTAATCATGAGCATCAGTGCTAGTTTTACAGGAGAAGGACAAAAAGTGCCCCAAAAAGGCAGAGGGGGAGATCATCAGCTTCAGTCAACAGCGTATGTCGGTACGTCCGCACCTTTGCTACGTAACCTGGCAGAAAAGGTGTTCTCCTTCCTGACACATTTTCATCTGCAAACAAAGTTGATACATAGTTTTTGAGAAGACGACTCAAAAGTGCTAAAACACAAAATAAACCACAGGGCTTGAATTTCTACAAACTGAACGGTCACCATGGTAGCACTGCCTGGTTGGTTTTTTTTCTTTTTTTAGTGTGTCATATTTGTATTCACGCATGTACACAGACATCAGTACTGCTCAGACTTTTCAATTCACACTTTTTTATCGTTTAAATATTTTCTTACAATTCATGTTTCATTAAAAATAAGGCACAGATTATTACACCTGTTTGCAAACACCAAGCAGAGTACAAATAAGGAGGCACACATAGGAGAGCAAGCAGCATTCTGATGCCAACCCATCTGTCCAGCTCCCCACTGGGCTTGTTTATATTTCAAATTATTTTAAAGTAAACAATATCCATTATTTGCTTCTTTCAGGCTTCTTTCTTCAAAGAATGGTATTGGCAACAGCTTGGATGAGTATTTATACAGGGCTTATACAGAATTAGGTCTTGCTGTTCCTAACTTGGGCCAAAAGTTTAAATTATTTATGTGATACAAATGTGGATTGTCACACATGTAATTTTCAAAACCCATTCAGATATACTCGAGTTTTATGGCGTCTGGCCAGATGTCCAGGCTTACATCAATTTGCGTGACCTTGTGCTCACTTCGTCTTAGAGAATAAATTTTATCCTATACTCTTTGCAGCAGCATCTGTTTTGGAAAAGTCTGAATAAATACATTTATCAGCTGTACTCTAAAGAGCCATTTATGTCCCAAGCCAGAAGAGTTGAAATGGGAGAGCTGAAATGTAAAATTTCTCATCCGTTATTATCCCTTAATGCTTATTCCAAAAGGTGCAGGAAGTTACATGAGAAGGCCTTTTGGAGAATTTCCACAAATCTGTTATGTGTCTCAATGGAAGAGGCATGTGAGGAAGAAAACACAACCTGAAATGATTAATTCACTATTTTTCTTAAGTTGTATCTTGGCAGTGGTACAAAAAGCACTTTATTTTTCTTCTAGGAAGAGGATAACATCTGAACCATAAACAAGCATTGCATGTTTCACATAGAGATAAAATTATCAAAAAAACCTCAAATTTTCCGCTGTCCTGGACTGTCTGTTGAACTTAGAGTATCAACACACTTTATTTACTAAAGAGCAAGGCTTTCCTTTGCACTGCTTCTGAAGACTTGTGCCAAGTCTGGTTAACCAGTTTTAAAGGTCATTTCATTTCCACAATGCAAGGTAAATTTGTTTACGTCTAGTGATTAAATGATGCAGTTACTACATTGTTTTGCAAAAAAAAAAAGAAAGATTAGACTGAACAGGCATGGATGAGGTATAGGCAGAAGAGGAATTTGTACAAGCTCAACGGCTGTTCAGTGACACACCGTATAGGTTCTGTTAACTACGTATGTACAGGTTTTCATTATTTTATGTATTTCACAAATGCAATTAAATAAGCTCGTATACTGTTTAAGTGAAGTTTAAAAGCAGGTAAAATGGAGAAGACCAAGGTCAGGTAACTGGCTGTGTGAGTTTCTGAGTTGAGATTTGGGGTAATAACACTGTTGTCTGGCAAAGCTGTACAATGGGAAACATACTTTCCTCATTGCATATTGACTCTGCTCAAACAAATGTATTAGTGCACTAGACATAGCCACATTAGACTGTAAAATCCATGAATATATTACAGCCAATAAATTAGTATTTGCAGGGTAAATACTTCTGTCTAATTTTCAATCCTTGATTTAATAATTTCCTGGATGCTATTTTTACAGTGTTTTTTATACTTCAGTTTTAAGGTTAATGATATTAAAGCTTCTAAGACCACTTTTTTTTTTTTTTAATGACAGAGAGGTCACACCCTACCGTAACTGAATATTGTCCACTCAAGTGCTGTAGTCATGATTTCTAAGTAGCGTGATTCCTCAGCCAGTCTCACACAAGCAGTCCAACTGTCATTTGTTCTACCTTAACCCTTATAAAATCCTACTTGGATATAAGCCTGTCATGCTGAGCTGTGGTGAGCATAGCAATGCTCTATGGCATGGTCAGAAAGAATAGGCAAAAAATACAAAGAAAAAGAAGACGAAGAAAAAAAGAAAAAAGAAAAAAGAAAAGAGAAAAAAAAAGAAGAGAAAAAAGAAAAACTAAAAAGGAAAACAGAAAAGGAAACGAGCTGCAAAAGAGGATGGTTGTTTTGTAAGCTTTAAAACAGCCCAAGTGAACCTTTTAAAGGAAGTTCCTATTTGTTAGAGAGAGGTAAAGACATGCAAGAACGACTGAGTCAATTCCAAGAAAGTTTGAAAAGAGTTTGTAGCAAAGAGGAATATTTTGGCCACGTTAAGCTCTCATGAACTAAGAAAAACTCTCTTTCCTGTATTGTACAAAAACATTTTCTCAGAGGGAAGGAATCCCTAAGAGAAAGTTACCTCATGTTGAGCGTCCATGCAGGCAACACATCAAGGAAAAACCTTTGCCTCTTTGCATCCCCTGTAAATTTTTTTTTTTTCATTTAAAAATATTAATTTATGCATGTGTTGAAGAAATGAGAAGGGCTGACCTGCTATCACAGAACTGTGTGCAAAGTGAGGTGGTATCCATATATACTGTCAGGAAGATTTACAAGGCAGTCTGATCAAGTGGAAGCTCCCCAGGCACACACACTGCACAGAGCTGGCTGCTTTTGGTTTCCAGAGAGTAATCACGGGGCGTAGCGCAACTGGTGAGAACAAACAGGGCTTTTCCAGAAGGCAAACACTGATATCGTTCTGTCATTGTTAACGGGGCAGCAAATGAGCATGCCGGGCTTGGAAACACCAAAAGGTGGGGTGGGGAAACAGGAACCAGAGCACGCTTTTGTAGCAGACAATTGAACTTCAGGTTTCAGTTATCAGAAAAAAAGAGAAGGCCTTCGACAAATAGAGAAATAAGAAATCACCCGCACAGAACTGGAAGAGTCCTTCACTTGGTTGGGGGAACCCAACCATGAACGGAGTCTCAACTAAAGCCAGACAACGCTTGAGTGTGTTGAGGAAATGTGATCATGGATATAAATACACAAGCTGCATTATTTTGTCCAAAATCTGTCTCTTAAATGTGCTTAAATCTATCTGGATGGACTGTCTACTGGGTGTATGTAATAGAGCCGCCATTGGTACGACAATTACTGGTTATGGAGCTCAAAAACGGCCTGTGTCTGTCTGAGGTCCCCATGCTCAGCGCCCAGGCCCACCACTCACCTAACTTTGCTACCACACTGCAGATCTGAAGGTGAGATGAGAAACCAGTCGTTATTCTTTCCACCCAGAGGTAGAATCAGCTCATTTTTCCCCCCGTGGAGCTTGAATTAAATGGCAGCTGCTCTTTCCATTTCCTTTCTTGCTCAATAGCCGTCCCTGTTTAGATTAGATCTAGAGTTTTTAGGTTAAGGTTAGTCTGCATTTAAAAAGAAACTTTGAAGGGGAAATCGTAATATTGTGCAGCTGCTAAACTGAGGAAGCAGAGTTATTCTATCTGAGCAAATTCAATCATCCCAGTGGTATTTTTGTAGTGTCTGTCACCTTACTACCTGACCTTTTTCTGCTGTCTTCATTAGAGATGCTTATGGGTTTTTTCCTCTCTCCAGAATTAAAGCTATAAAGTAAAAATGGACCAATATCTATTACTTGCTTTCATGATTTGTTTCCACAGCAGTATCAGAAGCCCCTAACCACGGACCCCAATTGCATTGGGCCAGGCAATGTGCAGATCGGGCATTCCTGGCTCGCGGAGCCGGTCGTTCAAGTTTAGGACAAGACAAGCGCATCAGCAGGTAACAGAACATAGAGCTTTCCAGAGCAGATGTGCTGACAGATCTTACTTCTTGTTATTATTTTAAACTCTTACGTTGTCTAGTTATATCTCTAACCCCTCTCTGTCTGTCTTTAGGCCACTAATAATACTTAACACAGGTGCTGTGCTTACTCCCTCTCTGCCTTACCCTTTTTATACTCCTCTGCCCCCGTGGAGTTGAATACTCCCTGAGACAAAGTTGTGAAGTAACTTTGATGAGAGCAGTGCTGGCTGTATAAGATGTTGCTGAGTCCTGCTAACTGCCTCTGCTCTGGAAAAAGGACAAGGAATTAATTGTTGTCACATCCTATCAGCCAACAAAATCCACCAGCGCCCAGTACCAGACGACAGCAACTTAGCCAAAGCCTTCTTACTAGAATGTAGTAGTTCATAAAAATCCAGTATTTCATATTGTGTCGAAAATGAGAAGCATTTATAGATTATCATCTGTCCTTTCTCTTGGTCAGAGAAATTGGTTAATCATAAAATCATAGAACAGTTAGGGTTGGAAGGGACCTTCAAAGGCCATCCAGTCCAACCCCCTTGCAAGGAGCAGGGACATCTCCAACCAGATCAGGTTGCTCAGAGCCTCATCCAGCCTGGCCTTGAATGTTTCCAGGGATGGGGCATCCACCACCTCTCTGGGCAACCTGTTCCAGTGCTTCACAAATCTTATCACTAAAAAATTCTTCCTTATGTCTAGTCTGAATCAACCCTCTTTTAGTTTAAAACTATTACCCCTGTCCTATTGCTACAGGACCTGCTAAAAAGTGTGTCCACATCTTTCCTGTAGGCCCCCTTTAAGTACTGAAAGGCTGCTATCAGGTCTCCCTGGAGCCTTCTCTTCTCCAGGCTGAACAGCCTCAATTCTCTCATCTTTTCTGCATAGGAGAGGTGCTCCAGTCCTCTAATCATTTTTGTGGACTTCCTCTGGACCTGCTCCACCAGATCCATGTCTTTCTTGTACTGAGGACCCCAGAGCTGGATGCAGTACTCCAGGTAGTGTCTCACCAGAGCAGAGTAGAGGGGCAGAATCACCACCTCCCTCGACCTGCTGGCCACGCTCCCCTTGATGCAGCCCAGGATACGATTGGCCTTCAGAGCTGTGGATTCTCTTCCCTTGAATTTGGATCTATTTGAAGATTGTAGCCTTTAATAGAGAAGCAGGTAAAAACATCTTAGCTCAGGCAAAGTATTGACTTCAACTTTTATTTCCCAAGCAACACTAGGAACTGGGCAAGAATTACAATTCAAACAAAACTCTTCCTGTTTGCATAGATCAGACTTTCTCTATAGCTCTAGCCTGTATCCAGAGTTGCACCTGCCTAACGGAGGCGTGTTTTTAAACTGAGAGTGTTCTTAACCAGTTAAATGAAGACATCCTTAAGTCATAAGCCTGGGCTGCAGCCGTTGAGTTTTTGAGAATAGTGGTGGTTTTGCAGTGGTTCTTCATGTCAGCAATACAGAGAAACCACTTTAGATAAAATCAGGTTTCAAACTAATTTTAGTCAATCTAGTTAATGTCATTGCTGTTCTCCAGCACCGTTATCAGGAACATCAGTCATAGCGTTACACACAAACATGATTATGTTGCCAATACGTTGGTTGGGGTGCCTCATCATCTTGCCTGCTCCCAAGGATCCTTGGGGTAATGGAGCCAGGAATACCTGCTCCCTACTCTGCTTCCACACGTACTGTGAGAGGAAAGAACGCCAACCCAGGGCTTAGGAAAAAATAGACTGAAATAATCTGTACCCAGTTGTTAAGACCAGCTGCCTACATGATAGGTAGGTTAATTAAGCTGCAAGCCCTTGGGTGATTGTGCAACAGAGCAGGAAGAGAGAGAGTTCAGGGCTGTAGTCTCAAGTTGACTAGCTCTCCAAACCAGGGTCATGAGCATGACAAACTGAGAGGGAGCCTCAGTTGTGGGACTATGACTATGCCAAAAACATTGGTGAGACATAAAAAGCATAGCAGAACACATACAAGGCTTTAGAACATATTCTGCCAGTCTTGCTCTTAAATTTACGTGTTTTAGCCTGTGCTTAACACACGACTTTGAACCTCAAATTAAACCAGAATAGAACCATCACTTTGCAGCCGCCTGTTCAAGAGGGAATAACCAGCAAAACTGCCTAGAAGCAAAGGCTCAGGATTCTCTTCAAGTTCTGTTATTAGGTAGATGGGCTTCATTATATACTGAACCGTTAAACAAACAGATGAAACTGAGATCATGGAGTCTAGAATATGTCCTGAGGTTAATTACAGAGCTCTGTTTTGTTTTAAAGCTATCAAAATAACTATGAAGAAGAAAAAGCAGAAGTCTGCCTGCCCTGGAAAATCCTCATCAGGGTTTCTTGCCTCCCAAGTGGTACAGAAGCAGAGATGCTATACGTGATGCATAGGTGTCAAACTCCTGCTGACTAAGACAGACAACCAGCGGGAGCTCTGAATATACTCTGCTGGCTCGTAGCCACTGTCAGCCAGAGATCGAACAAGTTCATGCTAAATTTGGTGTAGTCTTCAGCTGCCAGATGTTGGAAATTATCACGTGAGTATACAAAATATGAGCAGCTGTTAACATGTCAGCATTCTTTGCTGGCCACATTTAGCCAACAATTTATTAGTAGTAGAGTAATATGATTTGGAGACTATTAAACTATGGCTCGGTGGTAAGCTCTTCATTTAGTGATTTTCCTTTAACAATTCCCTGAATACTCTCTCTCCTTGTTGTGCCTACGTAGAGAAGTAACCAACGTTTACTGCACCCACTTACAGCACTTCCTCGATCAGGGAGCTGGCCTGAAGGTCACCACCCCTTTTCCTGATTACGACTTTCTTGTGCAGGGGACAAAGTTACAGGGTTTGTGGAAATCCAGAGTCCCGTTTGTGAGCCTCAAAGGGACACGGCCTGTGACCCATTTAGACTACGCAAACTGGTTTTGAGTGCTCTGGGAATGCGAGGCTGCGTCTCCTGCAAGGCCCAGGTACAAGCTGTAACGCACCTCTCGAGCAGTGAAGTCATTTCTCCCTGCTTTGCTGGCAAGATGACTGAGCCTCTAGCTAAGCCCTGAAAAAACTTCAACAGAAGATGAAATAACCCTGGTACATAAATATATTCACATTTCAGACAGCTGCTCTTAGTATTCAGCAGTCCTTGGACAACCGCCGTTAGCTTTGCTGTTAATATTCACCTCTGTTGAGACCTTGGAAGCCAGGTTTTACTTACACTTCCAGTTTTGATTTATTTCTTCAGTTTTAGAGCTGCCAAAAGTGGAACAAGCGTTAACACTCCCATCTCCAAGCACACCCCCTCCAGTTAGACAATAATTATACATAATAATATTATATATAGCTTCATTTAAATCTCGTATTTCATTGTGTGGAGGTGACTGCTTTCTCTGGAAGACTTTTCATAATGTGTGAATGAATTAACACTAGCAGTCCCTTTCCACAGGAATATAATCCTTTCTGACTTTCCCCTGTTGCAATGACACGGTCAGCACTGACAATAGTTTCAAAATATCACATCCTACGTGAAATACTGTCTATTTGGTCAAATTATTACCACCACGTGCATTTTTTTCCTCTGTCTTCTGCTATTTATACATGGGCTGCCTGAAGTAAGGCTTTTGTTGGGGAATGTTGTTCAGCCCAGGAGATTTTTCAAAGTAAGATTACACATCCTTTATTATTTCTGGACACGGGATGAAGAGTTGAAGACAGTCTTCTAAAATGACATACCCCCAAATTCACAGACTCCTTACAGTGTTTTGTTAGTGACAAAACATTCAAAGACTGCTTGGAACCAACTTTTTTTTTCTTGTATATTGTCCTGCTGACATGCTTCTGACAGGAAACTCATGTACTCCATCCTTCAGTAGCAAATTATTGTTGTTTTCAGTTTCATAGTTATTTAGCCATATTTTGTTTATAATGTTGTCCTTTTAGTTCTGAATGTTAAACTAGACGGCAGATCCTTTTCTCTTGTTCTAGAGCTCTTGTTCTAGAGCTCTTGTTCAGTTGCTGTAGATTTGTGGAATTTGCTCATCTGCTGCATTGGATACAGTAGCCATAGAGAATTTGTCATATTTTCTTCTTGATTCATGTGAAAAATAATCAAGTGATTCATAAAGTGTAGACACAGCCTTAAAAAGCAAAGAAAACTCCAGTCAAAATAACTTTTACCCATGACATAGCATCTAGCACAGCCCGAGGGAACAGGGAGAAACATGGGTCAGGGAGTTATAATTCCAGAGAGAAAGAGTGTCCCAGTACTAACATTAAAGGTAAAGTCTTCCTATGTTTAGATTCAACTCTCTTAGTTAATTAGGTACCAGGCACAAAGTACTTATTTAGAATATCAAAGATCTCAACTTCCAGTGTAAACCACGTTCCGTGAAATCTGAAATGGCAAAGCTTTTTTATCCCCTTATTTAACTCAAATATTTCCAAAAAGATTTATCACATTGTTCCTTCTAGATGGATACTCTTTTGATGCAGTAAACTAGCAAACTGCTGCGGTATTCTGGACTGTGCAAAAATCACCGTTTGTATTTCGTAAGCACACGTAGGATTTGGGATCTTCAGGTAAGTCCTTTAGCAAAACCTGAGAATTAAAGATCTGCCTGAAATGCGCACAAAGACATGTCAAATAAAATTCTCAGTCTGACATGCCATAAACCAATAAAAAGGTGGAAGTCATGAAGTGGCAGCTTTTTGTCTTTACACTTATAGTTTATGATGGGGGTTTACTATTTTTCTTTTAACGAACAGTGTTCACAACAGAGAGAGGTACCTGTTGGCTGAATGTGAAACAGAAGGCATGGTAGGTAGGGCCAACTAATCTGGATCATGCTTCTATGCATTTTTGCACAACCAGAGCCCCTCAGGAGTGTGTGAACTTTTAAGAGACTTACTTTGCATAAACAGGAAAAAAAAAAAAAGTAAACTGATCATGTTCTGCAGCACAATTGGAAGGCAATGAGTGCATTTCCAGACACACCGTAATATTTGGTCATCACTACTGGCTTAATTTGTTTGAAATGCACATCATATGTACTGGCTTTACTGATCTACTGGATCTCTTCAATGATTGATAAGATCCAATTATGCTTTAACATTTAAAATGATACCACTACGAAATCACTCTTTTTGCTTTCATTAGAATAGCAAAAAGGTTTGTTACCTGAAAGAGAACACTGAACCTATATCATGACACGTCACTGGCTAATAGCTGCTAAATTATAAAGCAACAACAGAAGACCTTTTATAATTGTATTCACACATCCTCTGGATGAGTCGTCTTGTCCATACAAACCCTGAGCAGTTATCGGCTCCTAAGGAACTCTTCCCTCTGCACCACCTCTGATGCTTGCTTTCTCATTCCCAACCTCATTTTCTTATGTCTTCATTAAACATTAACAAGTAGAAAAGTTATCCTTTTATAACAGGAATCTGTGAGCTCAATAACTGCGCTTGTGACCACAGGCTTCAGCATTTTGCATCACTTCTGTGTGGCTCATCCAAGCCTGTTCAGTTGATTGTCATGGAAGTTGCACCTGCCTATGCAAGAGTTAAATTAGGGCTTCTTTTCCTTGCCCACTTTATGTTTTAATGTAATCAAAAGATGAATAACTGCCTGGAAACAGGAGCTTGCCTGAAATCTGCTACCTGCTCTCAGCAAGTGTTGCCTGCTCTAATGGCCCTATGAGCTGAAGATGGTTTAAGCCCCTTGAGCTTGGTATACAATTATATGTAAAGGGACTTTATTGTCATTTTTTACTTCTTCTACACTTCTTTCACTCAGTCTCTACATTGATATTCTCCACTTTTTGCTGCCCTCTTCTCCAGGCAATTTTAGAGTGTCATTAAGTATAATAACAGAATCCAATACTTTCCTACTACAGAAATATCTTTTTTCTTATTTCTGAGTGCTGTCTCTTACAAGAAAAAAGTTTTTTTTTTGCTTTAAACTTTTTCATGTGTAGTAAGATGCTGTCCTAGGAACAACAGCTTGTTGTGTGCTTTCTGTTCAGCATACTCACCCATTCAGCAGAATCACATGATGGGTTTTCCTCGGCTGCTTTGTTGGTGGATTCATTTCTCCCATGAAGTTCTGCAGCTTCGAGCATCTGCTCCTCCTAATGCCTTCCTACCAACACAGGAAGTTGTGCAGAACCTTAGCAAAAACCAAATTACAGTCACTGCTTCCTTACTGTCCACTTTCAGGGTCACACTGCTACTTTACCAGAGCTCTATAAAGCTCTGAAACGACGAGTGCAGAGCCCTTGCGTGGCCAGTCTTGATGACAGGCACTAGAGCAGTGGTCAGCTTGCAGATGAAATCAACTGCCGTCGGGTTTCTGAACACCCCTTACGCAATGGGCAGCTGGTCAGTAGAGTTTGTGCCATGAAAACTGATCAAGAGAACTGACCAGCTCACCCTTACGTAGACACCTACAACGAGTCAATTCATACACTGCCTATGTCAACTTCGGGGACTGAAATAGGAGCTTAGGGACTTCACTTGTCTAAATCTTCTCCCCTTGCTTTTTTAGTTGGCAAGTTGAGTTGCATCTCAAGTCACAGATATTCCACCTGTATCCCTGACAGCTCGCAAGGTGAATAAGCCTCACATTGCAAACGTAATAGTCATGCTGCAGTTACTTAAGAGGCTGCCTTAGGTTATATGTCACTGATCTGTACCCACCACCCACAGACGCCCTACATTTACACTTGTCCTGTAACCTTGCCATTCCTGTTTTTTTCTTGTGACTTCTTCTATCCTTCATTTCAGGATTTTGCAAAAACTGAAAATTAATAATTAGTTTTTAAAAATCACAGCTTAAACAACATAGCTCTGAACAAAGTCCCTACAGATGTCACAGTATTTCAGATGTCACTTCCAGGAGTAAGACTATGATGCAGAGCTAACTTGGCTCCTCACTTTTCCAGTCTGGTAAGAAATGATCAGAATTTATATCCTTTAATACCCTAGCCAGGCCAAGATCTTCAGTCTAAGTGATCACTCTTCCTGGAAAGATAAAAGGCTGCAAGACGCTCACCTGAACTACAAGATGCATCTCCGATCTCTCCTCTCAGCCTGAGGCATCCCTAGGAGATCAGGACCAGGGGAGCAAAAGTTATACACTGAAATTCCTCTTAGTGGTGCCTCCTAAGTGCACCTGTCTAGCCATCTCAAAACAAATATCTAGCTTAGACAGTATGCATTAATGGAAATAGTGTCACTTACCAGAAAGTTGTGAGTGCCCTTTCTTTTTGTAGTAAAGACACAAGCTTCCCACTGCCACTAAGAAAGGAATGATGGCCCATATTGACAGATCTCTCTTTTTCAATGAGTGAGCTTCTGCAATTACATATTTTAAATAAAGTTACGTACTATTCAAAGATATGATACAACACCACCATAGGAAAAAAAAAATAAAAGTGACTTTAAGAGTGAGTCAGTCCATTCCCCAACTAAGCACACGGCCGTCTCTACCATTCCTGAGGGATGCATGCCTGATGAACACTAACATCAATCCCTCCTGTGGCTTCTCCAGTTTGACGATTTTTCCCCTCCAGTGTTTAGAGTGAGTCTTTTCTGCTTGTACTTTATTTGTGTTTGGGTCTTCTGGGAAATACACACTGATGTACAGCTTTCTTTTTGTAAACCTCAACTAATAATTCTTATTAGCAAACTCTTACAGAGGAAAACAAACACTACACTGGGGCTATTAAGGCAGGGAGCTTAAGGCAATTGTCATCAAGAGTTCAGGTCCCCTCTGTGTTTGTCTCATTTGTCCTGAGATCCACAGCATTGAGGGAAGGATGTGAGAGAGGGAGGAAACGTACGAAATAGTTCAACTTGAAGAATCTTTATGAAGACAGGATAAATGGCACATATATGTTCTTGTTAGCTTACCTTTCTCTTCAACAATCACTGTTGTCCCACTTCCACATACTTTCTTACAGAAAGGTATTTCAATAATTATCTCGCAGTAGTAAAATCCAGTGTCATTTACACTGGCAGATTTTATCACTAGCACATCCTTGCTTGCCTGGGTGACGCTGGACACGTAGAAAAGTTCTGATGATATAGTTCTGGTGATGTTCTCTTTATTAACAAGATACCAGCTTACTCTATATCTCTCAATAGATTTTTCCCAAATACAGGCAATTTCAGTGTCATCTCGAACAGATAGATGTATTTTTGTTGGTATTTGGATGACTGTTATATTATTGGGATCTGTAGCTAGTGGAGAAATACACATAGATTTAGAAGTTAAAGCAGCAAAGAGATGACATTACAGCTATAGTGTCTACAACCACAGTATTTAAAATAACGTTAAGACTGTAAAATCATAATGAGATTAATTTGTGAGACCAGTTATTACCCACTTCTCCCTTGAACAATGACAATTACTTTCTGGCTAAATGAAACTTTTAATCCAGTGTGTTCAAGCCCTCCATCATTGTTTGTGTGCAATAAATGACGATCTTCTGCGCAGTCACTGATACACTTATTTTTTATGTTCAACAAAAAGCTTTGATAATAGCAGTTGAGTCTGAAGTATATTAAAAACTTTATCTGCCAGATAAAGAATGACCAAAAGGAGTCATTCAGAGTGATTCATCAGCGAATAGTGAAAGACTCATCAAGATGAAAGGAAAATTCACCAAAATTTCTATCACCACATAGGAGTTCTTGTCCTGCACTGCTTCTAACTAGTGACAAATGTACAGCATTTTTGAGGGGAGTTCTTCAATACTGTTTAAACTTCTTTCATTAAGTTTTTGCTGACAAGTAGTTTATAGCATCAAATTCCCCTCCTTAGTTTAATAAGTACACAACATGCCATGCAGACCACAGTTATCTCATCAGGTCTGTTGCCTGGCTTTTAGCTAAGGCTGACTGGGACAGTATCAGAGGAAATAAAACTTTTTACTCTTTCCTGCTTTGAATCTCTTTATCACCACCGTCTACATGCGAAGCGATCTACATGAGATATTGTGCAATATTGTACAAAATATTTTCTTCTGAAGTGAAACCACTGTGGATATCAGGTAATGTTTTTCTTACTCTAATGACATTGATGCTCATTATATAAGTGCCAATCCTATAAAATCTATCCCCATGGCTGATGAGACTGATGAATTTCACATGCTTTGTGAAGAACTATAATAGTATAAATGCTAGAAAAAAAGGAAATTAAAGTACTCATAATGAGAGTAAACTGCATGATTTTCTTGCAAATTTTATCATGTTTGTAACTCGGACACATTTCACAGCAACATATAAGTAAGGGGATTAACTTTTTTCATTTGCTCTTAGAAAAAGCCTTCTATTCATCATACCTAAAGGAGTCAGGTACCTCTATTTTTTCCACAATGCAGCACTCAACAACTTGCAGAGAACAATACAGACCATATAGGATTAATATAAACAGAAGGAAAAAAAAAGAGAAAGAATTGATGTAGCGTGTAAATGACAACTGTTCAAGTGTCAAAGAAGGGATCACAAATTTCAGGTTTTTTGTTAATTTATTTTGCCATTTAAAATACAGTTGTGCTACGTTTCCATCTGGTGACTTCACTGTCTTTCTGAAAAATATCACTGAAAAAAATCCTTTTGCCCTTGCTTAAGCTCTCCCTCTCTTTCATTCCATTTTATACCGAACACCTTCAGTATTATCCAGTGCAATTTGTATTGAATAAGAAACAAGAAACCTTATCTGCTTTGTATTTCAGTACCTGTGTGATCTAGAACAAAATCTCCTCAACATTTTAAAATTCTACATTCAGTGTTTATCACAATAAATATTCAAGTCTGAAGGTCTAAGAAAAATTACGCTTGCATTAACCTAACATCATTCTGGCTGTTGAAGCGTGTGATTTGTCCCTCTATATTTTTTCTACAACAATCTCTTCATGAAAACTCTTTTTGATTCCCCACATATTTTGATTTCAGCATTACAAAAACATAGTTAGCATTCTCCTTGTCTCACACACAAGTCTATTTCAGGTGGATATACTGTGAGAAGTTTTTTTAAATCCAGCTCAAGAATTACAGGTGACTAACTATAAACAAAACGAAGAAAATAAACACCACTTACCTAGGGAACTGAAACCAATTGTTAAAAGAAGTTTCAGTGAAATTGTGATCATCATGCAGCATTATTAGCACTTGCATCAGGGTGTTTTGTCAAAGATCAGCAAAACGACAAATGAAAGCATGTCAGATTCGTAGCTTAACTTCCTCTTCCTTCATGTATTGAGGACGATAGAAACCAAAGTGCAACCCAAATTTTCACTTCACTCTTTGAAACTGCCATCATAGATGTGTCTATTTTAAAGCCCAGGCATCCTGTCTGAAATTGGAACATTCATTCTTTTAATTTTAAATTGTGTCCTAACTAGTTACCTTTCAACACTAGATTAACCTTCTGATATGACACAAAAGAACTGCTCCTTGCAGGGGGGTTGGACTAGATGACCTTTGAAGGTCCCTTCCAACTCTAACCATTCTGTGATTCTATGCTTTTCCATACTCATAGTGGATGACATTTGCCATTGCACTTCTGCAATCCTCCATTTAAAGGCATTTTATGAAGATGAGACTTTAGCTGCTATGCACAGCCTTGTCAGCAGCCTCTTCCAGACAGCCTAACGGATCTTATCCACAGCCAAAGAGACAACGATTGCACATAGGTTACATTGACACCAAGTATTACTCCTCTCTTTCCTTATCACGCATTTCACTGTCATCCTGCTGAAATCTTGCCTACATTCTTCCCTCCTGTGAAGAGTACTTTCCTACTTTTGCCTTAACAGTAGCAACGGCTCCATTGGCAGAAGCAACAGGGGAAAGCTGAGTTTGAAGATCGCACTCGCAGTGACACCAACATCCCGCAACATCAGTGGAAAACAATTTGGGACACTATGCTGAGTATGCAATGCATCTCACTAGTACCTCTACGGGTGCGTTGGCATTGATTATACCAGTGTCAAAAAAAAAAAATTAAAATATAGATGACTGTATGCTGCTTAATATTCTCCAGTCCTGATTTTTGGCTGCAACCCAGAAGCACTTACATTGTGTGGCCAGAGAAGTGGAAGACAAAACATTGCTTCCATTTTCTCAACTTATCCAGTCTTATTCCCTTGACAGATGTTTCAAATGCAAATGTACTAGGATAGACCAAATTGTCCCACAAACACATTCAGTTGGATAACATCAAAATTGCAATGACGGAAGTCAAAAAAAAAAAAAACAAAAAAAAACAAAGAAAAAACCCACACTAAGAACATGATTCGGTTAAACTAATAACTTGGTAAGGACCTGTCAACCACCAAATTTCCTAGAACTAACATCAGGTTTTAGCAGCACCGAGCAGGTGGTCCGGAACACCCGAACTGCGATTTGTGAGGAAGGCACAGCCACATTTAAACTCTAAAGCACTGTTCCCTCCCATTTGTCAGCAACAAAAGCCTGATGCATCAGCTCACCTGCTTCTCAGTTTCCACCTTACAGAAGTAGTTTCCAGTGGTTTTTAGATTGCCAACCAAAATTAAAAATGAGACAACAACAAAGATAAATGGCACAAAGTGCTGTAGGTCATCCCCATTTCTGATGGTACCGGCTCACTTAGTTACCACCTTTTAGAGCTAGTGAGGACATAACAAATAGCTTTACATTCAAGTGAATGAGAGGATATATTAAAACAAATAATTTATACTTAAGGATATTATTAATTATATTAAATCATTCTGTTAGCATTGACATTCATGCTATCTTTGGTACTACTGGTTGAAGATGTAGAATAACTGAAGTATACGTGTGTAAATTCAAGGGAACTAGTTTCTCTTGTATTTTAGCATCTACATTTGTGCATTTATCGTGTTATGCAGCCGGCAGCTCCAGTGTGCAGAACATTTTGGCTAGAGACTAGGTGAAGCTTTTTCAGTAGTGCTGACAGCAGCTTATATTTACTCTGAAAGATGCTTTGGTTCTAATCCAAAGCATCAACTGTCAGAGACTAAAATGAACCAGCACACAGAAAAAGGCGTTGCGGGAAGAAGGTTTATTTTTGGCCCAGGTTACTGCATTGTACCATTTTCTAACACAGCCCCACAAACTCTCACCACAGTATTACTGAGTGGGTGCAGAAATATGGTGACAGAATTTCTTAAGCCAGCTTTGCTGCCAGGATAAGTGCATCACACGAAATGACTACATGGGTCAGGAAAGCATCTACAACAGAAAGATCCTTTTAAGTTTTCTTTTCTTTCTTCAACTTAATCTTAGTTAACCTTGGAAATGACATCGATGAGTTGGGATTCTGTACATGTGTAACTACTCACGGGCATGCTGGACATGACTGCAGAGCAGCTGCTCAGCACAGAGGCAATGATAGTTACAGCCAGTCTCTTCTGGATGCTTTGCACAAATCCATCTTCCCAAAACTTTTCTCCATGGTGTTCAAAGAACAGCAGTGGAGGCAAACTGAAAAATACATTTGAAACTCCTGAAGAGGATCTAAACCCTCTCCCTCCTCCTTACCCATGTCAGACTTGCTTGAGAGTTTGTAACAAAGTAATGATGAGACAACAGCAATTTTGAGGTGTTACTGTCAGCTGGGAAGGTTTATTAAACTACAATAGCATTGAGGAGAGTATGTGTGAAACTCAAAGTATTAAAAATTAGTTTGAAATTCTGCTGCATTGGATTAAGAAGATGGAGCAAAAATCATTTACATGTATTTGTTATGAAAATTTGATCTGAAATTTTCATGCTTGAAACAAAACTCTGAAGTACTAAGTCAAAGACATTATCAAATTCTTTTTTAAAAAAAGTTTTAATTGCCTTTTCAAGATCTTCTTCAAATAATAACAAACACTTTAGAAAGTTGCAGGTGTGCCAAAAGAAAGTCCTGGTGAAAATGGAAATTTGGCTTTTGTTGTGCCTAACTCATGAATCTCCCTCTCCTCCAACTCAAACCCAAGGTGGAAAGCACGTGATCGCTTGGGGTTTTTTATTTGCTACTCTTGTAGTTTAGCCCTGGTCACCACACAGCTTCTCAGAGGACAACCACCTAACTTCAGCGTAACAGACCTCGTAACTTCCCGTGACAGCCCGTGGCGTTCTATGTGCTCATTACTAATTTTGAGGCCACGTTGCGGCCAGTGCTGACCAAACTGACATAATGAATGCTTGTAGCAAATCTGTTTTCAGCAACCTGTGCTCAAACCCGTCCTTACCTCAACTCTTCAGGACCGACGGGGGCTTGAACCTTAGATCCTCAGATTGAAGTCTGATGATCTCCCTACTGATCTAGCGAGGCCACTTCGTGCCCCACGGTGGGTGCAAAAAAAGACTGTTGTGGTTTAGCCTGAGTCACCACACAGTTTCTTGCTCATCCTCCCACTCCCCAGCAGGATGGGGGAGAGAATTGGGAAGAAAGGAAAACTCCTGGGTTGAACTGAAGATTGTTTACTAGATAGCAAAGGAAAACAACAACAACAACAACATACAAGGATACTAAAATGTAAATAATGAACAATGCACTGTTTTCTCACCACCTGATGTCCCAGTGACCGCTACAGCCTGTCCTGGGCGGCGATCACTGAAACAAAACCAGGGAGTAAGCAAAGGAACGACAGGGAGCCAGCAAGGTAGAAAGAGCGATGCCAATGAGCAAGAGAGGGACGCCGCAGCACAGGCAACCCCCACTTACATACTGAGCACAACGTTTATGGCATGGAATACTCTCTTTGGCCAGTTTGGGTCAATTATTCTGTCTGTCTCTCTCCCAGCTTCCCACACCTGCACATTAGCGAGACCTGGAAAGCCCGAAGGTGTCCTTGGTCTCATTAGCAACACCTGCTAACATCAGTGTTATTGATGTTCTTCACACAGGAAACTCAAAACACACCAGCTACTGAGAGGAAAATTAACTCCATCCCTGCCAAAACCAGGACATCCAGCTATGACCCAAACAAAACCACCAAAACCTTAATTTGATATTAACTCTAGGACTCTTCTTAGCATACTTATTAGCACAGAAAAAATGAAACCTAATTTATTTTTCAACCGTGAATGACAAAATACGTCTCAGTAGGAAATGGACTGTCAAAACTAATATGCCAGTTGTGGATGCCACAATTAATTTTCAAATTATTTTTAAGAGTGCCAGTGATTCTTTTACCTGATCTAGTGATTAAATAAGTGATCTGCAAACATTTCATTTCAAAAGAGCAGCTATGTAATTCTTACACAATGGAAAAAAAACTGTCGGGGTACTGGCTTTAATACATTCATCAGCAGGACTTTGTCAAACACGAAAAATTAAAGAGGAACTTTTTTTTTTAGCTTGAATTTTAGGTTTGCACTTGGCTTAATGTAAAATAAAGGTTATGAATGAACTTTTCCTAGCAAGCCCAAAAGGTAACAAAAAATATTTTTTCTCTGAGTCCAAATAACTAATACCTGCATTTCATCAACGTGGATGTAACTACAAGTATTTGAGATAGAACACAGGAATGGGAAGAAAAGTGGAATGTAACAAACTCGACCATGTGTTTGCCAAGCAGGGGCAAAACCTGGCATCTTCAGTGGCTGGAGGAAATTTCTTTCTAACTTTGTAAGCAAGGCTCGTGTTTTTGCAACGCAGGCCGTATCAGATGCTGAGCGACGCTACAGCCAGCAGGGAAAACACAAGAAAAATTATGCTGGGGACTGGAAACAGAAGTGGTAAAACAGGGTTTACTGAGAGCCACTCTGTCCCTGGATACAAATAGGACCCCACCAGCTCTCGAAGATATTCAAGCTTCTACTCCTCAAAATTACATAGAATAATGGTACGAAATAATTTGGCTTTCCAAGCAAAATAAACTGATCTGCCACAAGACCCAGAACAGCAGCATCTTGTAGGGCCTGCACTCAGGAGCTGTGGACAAAATAAGCTGTTATCAGAAGATTCTGCATTTCAGACCTCTTACATCAGTTGCACTCTGACCGCTTGTCACATTCTCTCCTCCTCCAACACTTCACCTACTGCTCTGCTATCTCCTCCTAGCTCTCCCACTCTACAATTGCTACTTCCTTAAGCCCAACCAAAATGAAAAACAAATGTTACTTACCACAGCACAAGTACACTGCATGCATGTGTGACTTTTTCCTCTGCTTATAACATTACATCCATCCTTGTTTTCGTTTGTGTGTCCCATCTGATGCATGGTTTGAGGTAGTATTTAATTACTGAGTGGCCTGAGTGCTATCAAGTCTTGATGTAGCACCGCAATATTTCTCCTCGCTATCTTGCTACACGTGAGGGAAGAAAAAGGGTGATTACTGAACAGATCTCTCTACAGAGATTTGAATGCCTGCAGGCTTCCATTTGCTTGGGCAGAGATTTCTCAGGAAAAAGAACATATAAAATATGCAGCGACATCTTCTTCTAGCAGGAATGCCATGCTTTTCACAGACCACAGTCTTGGATGCCTCCGGTGCAATACAAGATTTGACTCCGGCAAATTATTCCCTGGTGGCCAATTGCACTGAAATAACTCCAGATAAAATATTCTGTGGGTTTTTTTCCTTTTTCTTTTAAATCAGAAAGTCTCCACAAATTGAAGTAGAAAAACCTCCAACAGATAAATCAGCTAATATTGAGGCATTCCTGTTTATAGTGTCCTCCGTACAGAAGACTTTTTTAGGATTTGTTTTAACACAACCTACTAGAAACAATTCAACTTGATTTCTGGAAAGCGGTGCTGAGCTGGCAGCTGTAGGATTCTTTACTGCTTAGCCAGGATTGACCACACAGTTGCCCACTGAAGATACAGTTCAATTTTTATCATCTGCCAGCATGACTTGCTGTTACCAGCACGTGCATTAATACCATTGCAGTAAAAAAAAAAATTAATTGTAATCACACCACTGTGTAACTTAGACATTATACTACATGGCATAACCATGTAGGAAATAGAAAAGATGCACAAGCAAGGAAAATTACTTAGCCAAACATTTCGTTTCCCAAATACATACTCAAAACAAAATGAAAAATAGCTGCCACCATGCTTTACTGCATCCTACTTACAGTGCCATACACTTCCCCTTCGGGCTTAATGTTGCAGGAAAATGGCTTTCACTGCAGCAGGGCAAGTTAGATTGGCATATCACTAAATATTTATAGCCAAGTGTGAAAAATAACCAATAGAAAATAGGAAACAATCTTCCTTCATCCAGTAACTGAATGTGGCAGTTTCTGCAGTGATTTTAACGAGATGCAACCAGTTAGTACAGACAGGCTGTCTACATGGAAAAACTGACCACCAGCGCAGCTCTTCCAGCGTAGCTACTTTATGACAGCTATTCTGGGAGATCCCTTTTCACTCCATTTCCTTTCTTCTTGAACAGGGTCTCCACAGGCAGGAAATTATTGCTGAACAGCTGAAGTAAATCGGAAAAATTACTACAGTAAAATGTAATTTTTGTATGATTCTGCATCTGGAATTATTAATTGACTGAAAAGGCACCTATTTTCCTCTTTCAAATCTATAAACTTCCTCTTTTAGTTCTATGTTTCACTGGTTAGAAATACAGTTTTGTACAGTGTTGCATCAAGCAGAATTCATCATTACCACTGCAGTGAAGTGACCGACTTCATTCTCCTCTCAGCTATGTGCATTTTCATGGTGTGTAAGTAAAATAAGTAGAGATGCCCAGTGGTACGTGAACAGCATTGGATTCTACAGCTCCACACCGACTAGAGCTAAGAAGAAAAACAGAAAAATGGAACTTTTATTTTGGACATAAACACATACCACCTATTAGGAAAACCAACTGCTCTCTAAGTTTCCTTCTGCTGCCCCTCAAATCAGATCTGCTTAGAATTTGCACTTACTGACAGTTTAGCCCTAATACTTCCATAACCCTAAGTCCTCCATAATTAACTTCAACTTGACGCTAATGAAACATTGCCTGCTATCACTGTGCATGTTCTTTGAGCCTGAGAATTATGAAAGTTCCCAGTGTCATAAGAACCACGTTCCTACTTCAGGTTACATGATAAGTTAGTTACCGTTAGTGGCCGTGTGACAATACACCTTCTGTTGACAGACTAGCTCCAGTTTACCCAGAACACAAGATTGAACATCCAGGACTGGGATTCTGTGAAGCAAAGCCAATCAGATCTGAATGATTTAAATGAACTTAGTGAAAAGGAATACAAACAGTACATTCAATTTCAGTTTACATCAAAGCAGAAACTTTGCAGTTGTTACGCAAGACACAGTAGCTGAAACACATGACAGGTATACCTCCTTGCATGTAGAAACACAACGGCATTTGGCAAATCACTATTCTGTGATTTCTAAGTCATCTCCTCTGACAATAAAAAGCTTAAGAAAAGACTCTTGAGATCACCATGTCATAGCTTAGCCCTGCTCGGGACCAGATTACGCAGTCTCTCTCTCACTCCCCCCACCCTCTGAGGGAATAGGGAGAGAGAATACAAGAAAAAAGGCTCGAGGTTTGAGATAAGGACAGGGAGAGATCCTTAAAGTTACCATTACAGGCAAAACAGACACAACTTGGGGAAAACTGTTTGTTTATTATTAAAAACAAAGCAGGATAGTGAGAAAGAGAACAAGAGAACTTCTCCCCACCCCTTCCTCTTCCCAGGCTTAACATTATCTCTATCTCCTTTGCCCCGAGCAGCACAGGGGGAAGAGGGAATGGGGGTTACAGTCAGTTCATCACTTGTTGCTTTACGCTGCTCCTTTCTCCTTGGGGGAAGAACTCCTTGCATTCCTCCCCTGCTCCACTGTGGGGTCCCTCCCACAGGCCAGTCCTTCATGAAACTGCTCCGGCGTGGGTCATCTCTTCCACAGGGTGCAGTCCCTCCAGAACAGCTGCCCCAGCGGACCCTCCACAGGCCACAGCCTCCTTCAGGCATCCACCTGCCCCGGCGAGGGCTCCTCCCCGGGCTGCAGGTGGATCTCTGATCCTCCATGGGCCTCCATGGGCTGCAGGGGGACAACCTGCTCCACCATGGTCATCACCACAGGCTGCAGGGGAATCTCGGCCAGGAGCCGCATTACTCCTCCCCCTCCTTCTTCACTGACCTTGGCGTCTGCAGCCGTTCCTCTCACAAGAAATTCTTCACAATGGGCTCAGGCACACGCCTCTCAGGTTCTCTTCTCTTCCTGTGGCCGGGCTGGGCCGAGTTGGGCCCAGTCAGCCACCCAGTGGGAGGCCAGAGGGTGAGGGCCACAAGGCCCACAAGGCTCACGCCTCCCACTCTCTGCCTCTGCTTAGCTTCTTCACATCTTCTTTTTTTTTTTTTTTAATCCTGTTTTTCCCCTTCTTAAATCTGTTCTTTGCAGAAGCGCTATCACGGAACACTCTGCTACCAGTTGGCTCTGCCCTGGCCAGCAGTGGGTCCGCCCTAGGCCCAGCCAAGTCCACTGGACAAAGGGGAAATTTCTAGCAGCTTCTTACAGAAGCTGTCACCATAACCCCTCTTCACTAAATAGAACCAGAACACATCACTAAATAGAAAGACAATTCAAGACTGTATGACCAATATGACTCTGTCAGTGCTCAACAGTGAAGTACCACAGAAACAATCACTTTAAAACCACCACAGCAAGCAGGAAAACGTTCAAATATGCTTGCACTGCAACACCAAGGTCACTTCCATATTTTTGAATTGAACATGTTTCAGAAAAAAAAATGAGTTGTAAATAATTAGCCAACAAAAATACCCACAACTCAGGCCAAGAGTTTAATTAAATTTAGAGTTTATTCCAAAATGCTTATTCCTTTCATTAATAGTGGTTCAAGATCATCACTCATGTCTTGAAACAAAAATTGGAGGCTATTACATATTCACTGCTGAAATACAACGTCAAACTTTATTGACCTTGAAAGTATATAAAAAAAGTCCTTATTTCCTTTGGGTGAACAGTTACTATACAGTTTTCTGAGGTCTGTGTACTGTTGGAGAATCCTGTAAAATACAAAAACATTGTTAATTTATTCAAGAAGCAGCTTTGCTCAAATGTACATACTATTCTATCTCAATAGTTTTAACTCATCCCTTCCTTGAAAGTAGGTGTTTTAGCAGATTCTCCTCCAAAGTAGTATGGAGCCTAAGATGTATTTTTTAATATTGTGAATAAGTGCAACAGTCTGTCTACTTTTCACACACTGAGTACACAGAAAACGTGAACAACTCCCCAGTCATGCACCTTTTCCTCATCATGAGTAAACACCAAGCAAGTTCCTAGCTGCAGGTCAAGTAGAGCTCTGAACTCCCAGCGAGCCCAGCCCAAAATCTCTGCAAGCTTTTTACAAGGCACATATATAGATGTAAGTGACAATGAGGACCATGTCCAAACAACTAACTGGAATGAGAAATGAAATTAGGTCGCGCACAGCATTTGACCTGAGTGTCAGCCCTAGCTTGAATCATATCCACACAGTCCTTTAAGCTGATTACAGTGGGGATTTTTAACTGCAGCTGTCTGTTTTTCTGCAGCACAGGCTTAAACTTAGATTAACACAACTCATCAGCATCTAACAAAATCAATCTGTGTCTCAAGTGTGAATTCATAACGTAGCCACTTCCATCTGGACAAAGATAACTCCAGAAAGACTTCATGCTTTTTAACACTTCTAGGCAAAACAAGCCATCAGAGAAATACAGCAGTGTAGTACTTGCAGGGAATCTTTAATAAACGTTATGGCTCGTAGGCTCTGCCAGATACTAGGTCTGTCATACAGAAGAACAATACATTTTTAATCTTGCAAGTATTTTTATATTTTTAATTAGACTATTAATCGGGCTTCAACAGTCAACAACAATACAGAGACCAACCACTTTATTCCACCTACCTTTGCTTGGAAATTGTGCAGTCTTCCATTTCCACCGCTTCAAAGTGTTTACATCCCAGCTGCCTGTGAGCGATCGCTCTTCCACTAGTATCACTGATCCTAATCCCTTTAGTAAAGACTGCAAGTAAAGAAAACACGTGGAATCAAAACACACTTTATTGAAAACAGCACCACACTCACTGGTCTAGTACACAGTTAGACCAGAGTAGAACTTTAATCTCTAGCACCGATCTGTTAAGCAGAGCAGTCGACACTTAAAAAAAATCTGCTAGGTCATGCAACATAAAGGGCGACTACAGATTCACCAGGCTTCAAACTACGAAGCTGAGGTGCTGAGAGCTTCCTCGGTGTTGTAGCAAAGTTGAGAGCCTACTAAGCTCTCCATTCAAGAGCTGAAACTCACACTGCACTTTTAAAAACAAAACAGAGAACACTACACATTGTTCCCCATGTTTCTGTCATCACAATCCAGATTTCACATGTTAAAAGAATAAATCCTGCTATGTTTTAGAAAATAATCTACTTCTATACGAAAGGCCAAATAAAAAAGAAACTGAAAATACACAGTACATGATGGAAGTGACCAAAGTTTCAAAAACTCACAGAAATAAACTATAGAGGAAAAATGTTTGATTCCTTTAATCCTGTCCACATGTCACTACATATAGGTACAACTTGCAATAACTAAAGAAACAGCAAAACAGATTCCCACTCCCTGCGCTGGTGAAGGTACTGCAGGAAGCGTTAAACAACCAAGAGCTCAACAGAACCAGACCTACAGATATTTATGCAGATCTTCAAGCTGTGTCTATGGCAACTTCATCTGAAGTAACGGCTTCTGTGTTGCAAAGCTGAGTGAAAACAAGACCTTCTCCCCTCTGAGGTTAAAGTTATGCCAGTGTTTTTGTATCAATCTTTTGTGAAGTCTCTAGCACATGGGATGTTTCATTCCAGAACCAGTTCTCTCTGGAATAAAAACACCTCAAGTGGTATTCTGCCTCTAAGTATTAAATTTACCTTCAGATTTACCGTCACAGGTTGAGACAGCACAGGATCCTCTCCAACTTCATACAAGTGCCTAATTCTCAGCAGGACACGACGGAAGTCTGCATCACTTTGCTTCCGTTTACCTTTAAGAGAACACAACATGTGAAAATTTTCTTACTTTAAAAATAAAACCAATTTTTCATTTTTTTTTTTTTTTAAGCTTTACACTTGCATAATTTAAACTTAATTCCCATATTTTAAAATTAGCAAGAGGACCAACGGTAAGAAACACCCAGCTCCCACTGTTGACAGGAATGACACTAATAGACATGATGAACAGATGCAGGAGAAATATTTTACTATTTGAGTAGAGCAATCTCACAGCACAATTAACTTTCTTGATAGAGGAATTTAACACTAAAGTACTAGTCAAAGACGACAGAAAAAAAAGAAAGCCACCTCCTTTAAGTGTAACATCCAGCCACCTTTTTGAAAGCACCTACCCATGTGGATGCTGTGGACCTGCTCTGCATGATTAGAGCTGTATCTCCACCCTGGAATGCTCAGAGTCTGGAGATGAAGATTAGGTGGAACAGTTACAGGTGAACCGTGGACTGAATTCTCCTGAAGTTGTCCGGGTAGCTTTGGTTTATCTCCTCCATACAAAATGAAACAAAGCAAACATCAAACATCCATCACACACACAAGCCTGGCTAGGGTACCATGGAAGGGTAAAGAGATTTTTCTGTTTCTGCCAAGGCAGATGCAGAGCAGATGCTATGCTTTCTCCTCCAAGGCCTTCTGAGATATAAAGCAGAAAACAGCATGATTTTAACTGCTAAAGAAGTATATTAGAGCTTTCCATAAGGCAAATTTCACTGCAGCTTGAATTGCTATTCTGCTACCAGTCTTCAGTCTACTTAATAAGTCAAACAAGTATTTTCAAAAGAATGACTCAAAAATGGTCTTTAAGGACTTGGCATGCAGGAAGCTGATATATGGTGCACAAGCTACTTTGCACTAATTCCCTGTGTGGATATTTTGTTCTCATTAGATGCTTCAAAATTTATTCTCCTCTGAAAGTAAAGATAATTACATAACAAGAGAAATATTTCATATGCTTGCACAACATCCATGTTTGAAATTAATGCAAAGTAATTGGGCAGGCCCTAAATCTGCCTCCTAACTCACAGTACACTAACTTTGCCACACATAAGGCTTGAAGTCTGCATTTACAAACTTAACAGCATAAATCAGAGCAAAACAAATAAGCCATTTGGATGCCAGATAGCACAGGAGATGGAATGAATTACCTGATAATGCTCCAAACATTACTACTGGCCTGTGTTCTAATGCGAGTCCACTCATCCGATACAAAATATTGGTGGCAGCCTTGGTTCCTAAAATAAGCCAAATCACAGGGCGAACCACTGAAGAGTCATTCAAGGTGAGGTTGTAATTCAGGTCCCACTGAAGGTTGTTCCAGAGTCTCCTGTGAAGCATTATCTGTATTGGGAAGTTAAATGTCACAACAGTAATCAGCCACGACGCTTTACTTATACTATCAACAGCCATGAAATTATGCTCTCCTAGAAAAAAGAATTTTTTTTTTTATGTTACCTCCACTTGTCCATTTCCTTGACTTGAGACACCATGAGCTCTTTCTGCCAGCAGCATCAGCCTTGTGGTATCATCTTCAATGTAGGCAGTCTGGACCATAGGATAATAGTTCTGAAAACACACAGTAAATGATGAAATCATGCAGTGGTAATATTAACTTAGGTAACAGTAACGGAGAACAAAGATTAGACACAACTGACTTTGGATTACGCCTTTGTGCCTACCCGAGCCACTGTGTTATTCACATATGCCTTGAATGGTCTTTTCTGAATCTGATATCCATTGCTGTCAGTGTAGAGAAGCTGCCCGGTGTTCAAATCTGTGCTGGTTCTTAGAACTGCTTCACGATTTAATTCCAAAGGCCCAACACTGTATTCCTGCTCTATCCTATAGCAAAGCAACTTCCCATCGTAGCCTTCTGGTACTGTATACATCCTGGTATATACCGCATATCTGAAATCCTGAGCAGTGACATCACTAGAAAAATGAGAGGAAAGATGGAGAGTTTATAAAGTGGAGCACTTCATAGGTCATGTCAAGACTTGCAAATCATTCATCATGTCATCCTACACAAAGACAACTTTCTTGCCTGTTTCCTATATATTTCACTTCCGTATACAATTATTTTAAATTTCAAATTAATTTTCAAATGTACAGATAACTAGCTGGAGTAAATTATATCCTACAATTTTCTTTAGTGGTTTAAGTATAAAGGGACTCTCCATTTTATTAGAGAGGCTCTGTTTCTCTCAAAATTAACGAAGAAATTTAAAACCATTATGACTCCCTAAGCAACACATTTACATTCTACAGAATACATGTATTTTTTCAATCTGGGCAACATTAGTTTTGATGCAAGAATTCCACTGTTTTGCAAAAGTCCTTCTCAACTACAATCCCCGTACAATGCCATGTAAAGCAAAAGGCTTCAATCAAGTAACCAGATTTAACAGAGGGTGAAGGGATTAGAGACGAATATCATTTTAACACAGAAAAGTAGCCAGTTCATCAGGGGGCAGAGTGTCCTTGTGTAGCATTTATTTCTCCTTTCTCTAATTCACTTGTAAGGAAGACACTCACAGTTATAAAAATGAACCATTATGCCAAAGTTCCACCCATGTAAAACATTACCTGCAATTTTCACTGAATTGTATGGAACCAGGATGCCAACAGAAGCTGCACCATGAAGGAAACCACAGAAGATAACTCTGAACAATCTTTCACCTCCCTCCCTGCAGCAATGTGTGCTATTTAAAGGAGATGCTTCCTCAGCACTACATTTAGCAGATGCGTGCTAGTTCTTTTGTCTAAATCCTGAACAGAATCCAGAGCTCACTGTTTAGGACTATCTATACAGAATTAAACTCATACATTTCTAGAAGAACTAAACATTGCACTGAAGTGAAGCTGTAATGGTGTTGTACCTGTAGAAATATTGCCGTATCTCTGTCACCAAGTTTCCATAAACCACTTCCAATCCCACTGCTTTTGATACTGGAACAGCTGAAGCATTTGGGGCAAATAAATAGTTATCTGAAATGGGTCCTTTCCTCACATCTCCATTCACATGATACTCTAGGAACTCCTGAGTCAAGTGGACAGTCTGGTTAGTCTCCCTGTGAATCCACAGAAGAGGAAAAATCATGTTCCTTACAAACACATTTTGTATAGAATAGATGCAAAGCTGAACTGCAACAGGAATGAGGCGGGGAATGTAAGAAAAAAAAATAAATTGTTTCCTCAAAGTGAGTAACTGATTTCACAAGATTTAGGAAATCAGGACAGCAGAGAATTCAAGTGCTTCCTGTTAAGACATCTGTCAGCGTGCAAATAAATGGAATTTCTATGTCATTTTACACTTTTGTAAAACAGAAGCAGCATCTACATTAGCTCATTGTTTTGACATGAGAGTTCCTACAGGATCAAAAACTACCCATTGCACAAAAATGAGGTACATTGCACCACATTAATGAGCAAAAATTCATTTAACTGACTTTATAGCTAGGTAAATGAGCATGATGCAAGTTTCGATATTTAACACTGGAACGAATATAATGGCAACAGGACAGCAAAATTTACACTCTCTCAGTACCTACTTTGTCTCCTCCTTCCTCCCCTGAAGCTTACAGTTTAGCTATTCATGGCTCCATGTCACAGTCTTTGGAAAGACATATGAAGGCAATTTCAGATGTTACTGCCCTTAGCTACCTGCTCTACTCTGCTCTGGAGCCTTGCTGGCACATAAATTTAAACTGCCAACCGTTTTAGCTAGTGTTAATACAGCAACTTCCAAACTGCAATGACTGAGGAGCAAAACATCCAAGTCTTATCTACTACTTCTGCTATCTACTACACTGCATTTCCAGTGCAGGGGCAGGACCTAGAAGCTCTAACTGCTGCAGCTAAACTTTATAAGGCCTCATAGTTGAAGATCTCAATTTTTTTTAACCTTTCCTCCCATTCTGACCTGATGCCTCATGCTTTTTCATTATCCCAAAGCAAACTTCCTTGAAACCCAAACATTCTGGGCTAACCTGAAAGTCCAGTATCCCATTTCTCCTACACCTTCTAACTCTTGCTACCTGCCAGAACAAGATGGAGGAAATGGGTTTTGAATTCAGATTTTTTTTTTTCTTCCTCATTATACTCCTTATTATATTCCTCATGGAATCTGGAAACAGTTAGCATCTGGAGGCACTTTGAGAAAGGCTCTTAATTAAGGCACATCTATACTTTCAAAGCTGATTTTAATTATAGTGAACAAGTTCTTACTCTAGGAGGCAGACTTATGAACAAAAACACAAAGGTGAAAGATGTCTAGTAGTTACTATTCTAATGCCAAAGGGGTCAAATCTTCCATCAGTACGTAGCTCACAGCCTGAATACTGAGCAAGCAAAAAGCAGCACAGATCCACTGAAGTTAAAGGAACTGGGCCAAATCACACCAGCTGAGAAAGGCAATCTGCAAACCCCATATCTCACCTTGATCTTGATTGTTCTTCCATGTTATTTGCCTGATTAAATAGCATTTCCTTAATTAAATGTTTCCTTTGAAAAAGTTTTGTAGTTCCCTACCATAGAAACAGCGATACAGGACTTGCAAAACATTACTGATTTACTAAACCAGTAAAGTAAATCACTTTAACCACTACTGATTTACTTATCACTTAAGGTTCATTGTATAACCATGGTCTATGTGCTCATTTATTTATTTTTAATACAAACGCAAATTCTTAACCCTCTTTCGTTCTAAAGTACAATGAGATTCTGCCGATCTACTAGTTAATACTGTGATAGGTCATCTTTGACTGCACAGTTAAAAAGGGCAACAATATTACAGAAATAGTATGGAATCACACCTAAGCCAGTGTTGATGTTTCTTATAGAAAGGAGGACATGAACTGGAGATAAAAAAGAGTAATTGTAAAGAACATTTTGTTAGTTAAGTCTCAGAATTAAGACACACGATACAGTCTTTGGACTTATTTTTACAAAGGGTTTTATAGAATCTGAAACGTTAAAAACAAGCAGGCAATCTCACCTCTCTGTAATGCTGTGCATTAGGTTTGTATTTTGGTCAAACAAGACCTGGTAGCAGTTGTTAACCACAGAAAGCAACTGTTGACTTTGCTGATCTGCACGAGTTAAGTCTTTTCGCTCATACTTGACTGATCTTCCAATAACTGCAGACTGCTTACCGTTCAAGGGTTCAACTCTGTATTTTCTGTAGCTCAGACCACTTATTGCAACTAGAATATAGAGATCATAGGCAGAAGGGGACTCCGCCGAGCTTTGAACCTGTGTGTTAACATATACAACAATGCTCCATTACAGAAAATTAATTAGCAAGGCAACTATCTTCATATGTTGTAAGCCCTAAATTACAAAAATTAGCAGCTACTATGTGCTAGATTTGGCTGAGATAATTTTCTTCACAGTAGCTAGTAAGGGGCTGTGTTTTGGATCTGTGCTGGAAACAGTGTTGACAATGCAGGGCTGTTTCAGTCACTGCTGAGCAGGGCTCACACAGAGTCGAGGCCTTTCCTGCCCCTCAGCCCACCCCACCAGCGAGGAGGCTGGAGGGGCACAACAAGTTGGGAGGAGACACAGCAGGGACAGCTGACCCCAAGTGACCCAAGGGATATGCCCTACCATGTGGGGCCACGCTCAGCATATAAAGCTGGGGGAAGAAGGAGGAATCGGGAAGTTCAGAGTGAAGGTGTTTGTTTTCCCAAGTGACTTATGCATGATGGAGCCCTGCTTTCCTGGAGATGGCTGAACACCTGCCTGCACAGGGAAGTGGTGAATGAACTCCTTGTTTTGCTTTGCTTGCACGCACGGCTTTTGCTTTGCCTGTTAAACTGCCTGTATCTCAACTCATGAGTTTTCTCACTTGTACTCTTCTGGTTCTCTCCCCCATCCCACTGCAGGGGAGTGAGTCAGAGGCTGTGTGGGGCTTCTTTGCTGGCTGGGGTTAAACCATGACATACTTTAAAAATAAGTTTCTAACCATGCCATTCTTATAATTCTCAATTATAATGTAGATCCGTGCTGCTTTTAATTGTGAGTTTGGTGAACTTGGATTAAGTTTATTAGCCTTTCTGCAAAGGAAAGATGATCACTAAGCAAATTACAAAGATCTTATTTTAATGTGAACATGGAGCTGTAGATCTTGATCTAAGGTCACATTGCAAAATGTCTGTATGAGCAGAAATAATCACAAATTAAAATAATCAGTCAAATGACAGAAAAGAGACTGAAACGTAAGGGAGATGACTAGTGCAGGTATGAGAAAACTTGTGGCAAAGAGGACGAGGCACCCAGACGTGCCCTCACCTTAAGCAGGGCACATGGAGAAGGAGACAGAAGCACGTGGCATACTTCTGAACAGTAAACACAACACCAGTGTTACTTAATACCAAAATATCTTAAACAACAGTTTTTAATCATCTTTCAAGTACATGTATCCAGCCCATTAATGTCAGAGAATTTAGTACTACTTTTGGTTTGGGGCAAGAAAATAGGGCTAGAGAAATACTGTACACATTACATGGAGGAAGAGGTTAGTTATGACTAACCAGAAGTTAAAGCACGTTGTCTGTACCTTCACACTGTAGACTGGCATATGCCCAGTTACTCAGACCATGGACGCCCTAACCTTACTGGTATCAACTGGGCCTACCCCGATTCTCACTATACAAATTGCACATGCAGCATAGAAGGCGGCAAAGCACTTGCCAAGCCTCAGTTCCTCTCAGCCACATGCTTACATCAGGGTTCTGAGCTAAAGATTTCTTTCTCTCAAAAGGAAGGAGCATGTGACATGAATGTACTTCTGAAGAGTACATGCTGGAACAAAAGGAGCCCAAATCATCTTCTCATTACTGTTAAAGAGATTTCATTTAGCCTCAAGTGACTCTCCACATACATATATGGGTAACTTCTAGCAAAAGAGAGTACAGACCAACTCTGGAACAGACTTTAGGGCATCCTAAAATCTGAAATAAGTCTTTAAGTACACATCAATCTCCTCCTTGTATCTTACAAGGCTAAAGTAATTCAGATGGCAGGACTTCTGGTAGGTAAGGGGCTGACAGGTAAGCACGGCCATGTGCTAACCCAAGACACTGACGGCTTCCCAATAAAGGCAGCACGGTCTTACACCATCATCATCTACACAGGCAGGAACAGGAGACAAACGTTGTGTTTCACTGTCTGACTACAGTGTGCCTTGATGCACGGTGATAGTCCTAAGCCACAGGTAACAGAAACTCTGCCCAGCTGGCAGAACTTGCTAAGCTATCTGGCATCTTGGGGACAGAGGGGAGCATCTGGAATTGTGTCATGCCTCTTCAGGCTTTACATGCAGGAGGCATTCCTACAGGTTTATCAAGCCATTGATGATGACACACTCTCTACAGCAGATGCCCCTGAGAAAAACTAGTGCTAGCTTTCACTTGAGGCCATTTTCCTCTCTCCCAGGGAGTAGCCGGCCTTGTCTCGCAGCTTGGCTATGACAGAACAATAAGTCATATGGCAGCTGACTGTCTCCAGTTTCTTTTGGGCTTGTAAATAACATCTACATTTCTTCAATCTCTTCTCCTCAAGGCAATCTGTCTATTGTACAAACAGGACTATTAATTGTAGGGCAAGGCTTCAACCAAAAAGGTTTTATTGGAAACTGTGTTTTATAGAAAGAAAATCAAGATAAGAAGTACCAGGTCACACACAGCAGGCACGCAAAGGACAAAACAAACACACTAGAAGAGCAGGAAGCCCTTTTGGACATTAGGACAAAAAAATCTCTAGTTGAGACAACAAGTGATTAAAAAAAAAAAAAAAAAAAAAACACTTGAAGGAGAACTAGGAAAATCCCAGTTTAAACTAATAGTTGTTTTCACTGTAATACTATACATAACCACACTTTGACTGGAGGTAGGATCAAGTCAGTGAAAACTGACAAGTGAAAGAAAAGCAACAGAAAGAAACAAAGTTGAAGTACCTGAGCTGGTACAGAATGTCCCAGTTCATCATATACACTCATTGCCAAGTGGTTGACAGAAACCGTGACTAAGGTAGTGATGTTCCATGCCAGTGGATTATAGACAACAACATATTGGCCAACATCTGTAGCACCTTTGTGCACACAAACAAAGCTCTCAGTCACTAAAACTATGTATTTTTAAAATGTGATAATAAAAAATATTTGAGAGATCTATCTAGGTACAACCATCTTACAAAATTTTAACATAAAACCCCACAGTAAAACTTTATGATTGAAAAAAGGAAAACATTTTATAATACTTCTTAAAAGCCTCTTCTGCTTTATTCTTCTATTCTTTGCCCAATAAAAAAGATTGTATTCAGAAAATAACACCTGAGTTTAATGTAAATGCATTTAGTGAAAATAAGCTGCTTACCACAACTTATTGTCATGCAGTATTAACTTTATCAGAATTATACAAAAGATCAAATGAGAAGCCTAATCTAAAAACAACCCTGTAAAAAACCAAATCAGTCTGTTGCGCAGCCCACAGCACTACTTACATCTGACAGTTTAAAAAGTTTCCCAAGTAAAAATAAAAGGGAATGTACAGTCTTTAAAATAGACTCCTTAAAAATTCCTTTACATTTTTGACAAAAGTTGGCAGTACACTATAGCAAGAACATTTCTTAACTGTGGCTGTGCTTCTTATTCCGTAATCTTAGGTTGCATAGTGAGGTTGGTTTAGTAATTCCCCAGTCAGCACCTCTTCCTTCCCCCTGTTACACCGTCGAGGTCTGAACTGGGAGCCAGGTCTACTATATGCATCATGGCAGGGCTCTAACATCAGTTTAAAGCTCCTGGTTTCAGATGCTGAGATCTGAGAGCTCATAAATTCATCTGAGTTTACCCGAGGTCTCCCAGGTCTTATAAGGCAAAGAGGCTTTTCCAGCTGTGGTGCACAGATCTTAGGCAGTACCTTGTATGTTGATGGTTTTGAAGGAAAACATAATAGCTTTGCTAAGTTAGCCTGAAAATTGGAAAAGCTGTGTTAAAAAGTACCTGGTATTCCTGAGTCTTTATTGTAAATGGAAGAATAGACCTCTCCGTTCTTCTTCGCCTTGTTCATGTCAAAGATTATGGAAGCCATTAGCTTCTTTACGTTGAACATTCCATACATCAAGTTATTCATGTACATGTCCTTCACCTTGGGAGACTCTGTGCCTGTTACACCGTCGTGGTGCTGGACCTTACATTTAAGAATAGTTTGAAAGGTCACAATGCAACAGGATGACAACTTCAGGTTTACACTTGTATTAACATGGCCCACTAACCTTCAGACATATAACTTAAAACGTATTACAGCTATCTTCACAGATTCATATTTTGCCAATTCCAAATTACTATATATATATATATATAAAAAATGAAATGAAATGGTCAAGACACACAGATTTCCCGCTCAGATTTTCCTCTTTTAATATTTAGAAATTACTACAGTTACATACTTAGACCAAAAAAAATACAAGTTTCCAAAAATAACAATGCAGCAAAAATGCCGTAACAAGACAGGTTTTTCATTTCTTACTAAGATCTGGTCAATAACTTAGCCGACAAAATATTTATTACCAGCAAAAGCACTGAAGCCTGTAAACTGTTAATGGTATGAGACTGATCACTTAGCTGCTGCACTTTGAGAAAACAAATCTGTCCTTCCTCTTCTAACTTGCAGAAGTAGAGATCATCAGGAGTTTTCACTAATGTTCAGGCTTTGCTTATTTGTTTATTTATAAATCCATTTTGTAAATAATAAAACTAACATTAAGAAAAGGAACTTCATGTGCAAAGTTTGAAACCATGTACTCTTTTATTGACTGAAGGTAATGTTTGTCATTAACCATGTCTTGAATGCATGGCTAAGGAGCTGAAGTCATGTTTCAAGTTTTTTGAAAAATTGCTTTATTTTCACTTATGACTTGCTAAAGGGGAAAGTTAGTTATAAAAATATAAAAGCAACCTCAAGACACTCCAGCTGAAATGCTTAAGCAAAGCTTTGCCTTTGGGCAATACACATTTTCATTCAAGTTAAAATAATAAATCAATCTTTACCTCTGAAACTGCCCATCTAAGGCTCTGAAGTTGCTTTAAGGCTTCACATTTGCAAATAGAACTTGCTGGGTGTTTCTGGACATACTGTGTGAAACAGGACTCTCCAGCATAAAGCAGTGAACTTGCTCTCCTTGCAATTCCTTTTAATGTGCTCCGAGAAGTATAAAACCCAGTCCATGCTTGAAATGGCTCTGTTAAGAGTCAAACAGATCCAATACAGGTCAAAATATCATTTCTGTTATTACACTACTGTACAGCTTCTTACATTGGACATGCTGTGGGTTTACACATCAGCCATCAAACTGAAGAGTCATAAGCCCTACAAAGAAACATGGTTCCAACCCTAACCATTCTATGATTCTATAAGCATGCACTTTGGAAAACTATAATCTTTCCTTCAGGTCTAGTAACATGAGTGTTGATACAAAGCTGTCATTGACTAAGGTAACCTGCGTTTGCAGAAATTTCTTTGTGGGTCTGCACAAAAGAACTTTAGAAGTTTCACTGAAGCATATTTTATTACTCATTAACAAAGAAAGTGGATTTTCATCCTTGGTTACTGCTTGATACAAGCTCTCTATACTCCCCTTTTCAGTCAAAGGGATTTATCTTAAATTTGAGTTCCCCAAAATGGAGTAGAAACAGTGATGTTATAACATGACTCCAGACTACTGCAACACTTCAAACTACATTAAAGATGCCCTCAAGTGGTCAGTGGGAAGTATTTCAACAGCTAACTTGTGCTAGGATGTTCCAGTATCCCATAGAGTAAACTAGGAAAACAAATATGTTTTTAAAGCCTTGAAATATCTAAATCTCTGCTTAGTGTCGGGGGGAGGGGAGTGTTTGTTTGTTTTGGAGGGTATTTTTTTTTTTCTAAATATACCCCTGCTAAATAGTATTCCCAGAGAGAAGTTGCAGAAAGTGCTTTATAAAGTGCATATACACAACTGTAACAACCTGCTATCTGCCTAGGATCAAAGATGACAATTAGAAAATGGAATCTTCTGCTCAAAAACTCCAGGACAAATTCTTTTTGGCCTGAAAAATGCTAGAAGTTCAAAACAGCATGACTTCTATTTCAGTTTTCAATGTTACAATCAGAAGAGTCACATATGTACACTAGTACAGTACAATGAACGTAGAGTAGAAAAAGGAAATACTGATCTGGGACGTAAAACTTGAGTTTCCAAGGCATATGTCAGAAGTGACACCGAGCCCAGTAAGTGACTCATAATAGAACAGCATAGAAAGAATGAGAGAGGATTAATCATCAAGAAGCAAAGTAGTACGTGGGAGAAAGTGCACTTAAATCTATACTGCAATTGCAAGGCACAGTAAGCCGTTTGGGAAAGAAATTGCATCTATGTGTGGGCACCCACCTGGAACATTGAAGGTGCTGCTGTTACGCAAGCTAACGGCAATCAACTACTGCCTGTAAATTATGCCAAAAGTTACAGGTAAGAGCCCAGATGTAAAAGGATATTAGCACTTAAAACTGGCAAGTTGTTAGATATGACATGATTCCTAGAGCGAGGCAAGTAAGGAAGGGATCAGTCCATGCAATGATTCACAGGAAGCAATAGTTATTTTTATTAACTTAACAGACATGTTACAGAATATGGATGTATAAGCTAAATTTGGGTTGTAATAGCCTGAGATATACATCCACAGTGCCAAAATAATGTGATGAAGTAACAGTAGCTACAGTTATATAGAAAGGTATTTTATTGATACCAATGATATTTTAATGATAATCCAGGCAATGAAACAAATTAATGAGTTTAGAAACTGAGAAGTTAGCTTTGTCTCCTCTCTGCATACTTCGATAGGAGGTCTAAAAGGGTACATTTACTGGGGAACAGGATTAAAGGGATGTTGGGTATGGCACGCTTTCTTTCGTATCTTCCCAGTACTTTTCAGCTCTGCTTGAAAAGCTAAGGTAGTGCAGCAAGTAAGAAGCAAGCAGCTGCAACGGATTTGTGTCACATCCTACTATGAAATTTCAGAAATACAGGTGGTATTTTTACTTTTTGAGACTTCAGTTATTACACAATTTTTTCCCCAGAACTTGAAACTGTTTTCCTTAATGCAAAAGACAAGAGTTTCTCCTAAATCTACAACAGACTTCAGGGGTTGATCTACATTAGCATTTTGTTTGGACCAGGAACACGCTTCCGAATTAAATCTACCAGTCGTTCTTACCTAGCATAGAATTATAGAATCATAGAATGGTTAGAGTTGGAAGGGACCTTCAAAGGTCATCTAGTCCAACCCCCCTGCAAGGAGCAGGGACATCTCCAACCAGATCAGGTTGCTCAGAGCCCCGTCCAACCTGGCCTTGAATGTTTCCAGGGATGGGGCTTCCACCACCTCTCTGGGCAACCAGAGCATATAAAGCAAAGCGTGCTATATAAAGCAGAGCTATATAAAGCTTTATATAGCATGCTTTGCTTTATATAAAAGATTGGTTTTAGAGCTCACACACTGAATTCCTGACAGTATGTAACAAGCATTAATGGGCATTCAGTCAATATGACCAGATTATATCCCATTTTCGTGGAATTATGGAGAGTGTGGACAACAAATCCTCAGCACCAACTATGTCACTCTGACCACTCCTATTCCACTGTACTAACAAAGAAGTACCCTAAGAGCTTTTAAATTGCCTTGGTTACCTGCCTCGCTTCCCCCTCAGGCATTCTTCGATTACTCCATGTCGTGTCTCCCACCTCTGCTCTAATCTATGCATAATCCAGTTCTTTTAAACAGTAACAATGGGATATGGCTCTCTTTGGCCATGCATCCATCTGTTTCTAAGTATCTTTCAGATTATCAGTTTCCTTTCAGTTCCCTGCATCCTGGAGCACTGTGTCCTTACTAGAGCTCATTTTTGGGGAAGAGCTGCAGAATACCTAGGACCCTACAGATTATTTGTACATGCTAATGTGTGGGAGGCAGAGAAAAGAATGATTTCCAAGTTAAATGTCCAAACGTGAAACAAATAGTCAAAATCTATATTTAAAGCTTTAGAGTTCAGATAGGACCCTTCCAACATCATGAGAGACTTCTTAGATTAGTTGTGCTGGTACACCTCTGCAAAGCACTTTTGCTGTCACTGCTGTCTGCTAACCAGTTTGCACTGTGTTGCACACTTTGCAGTCATTTTTTCCTTCATCCATCCACTGAAATATCTTACTGAATTTAGTCAGGTGGCCTAGGCCTGCAAGATTATCTTACTGCTCACTATTTTCACTGTAACAGAACCTGATTAGTGCAGTATCTATACATTTCTTCAGGTCATTAAAAAAGGTGGAAAACATTACACACATGAATTACTTTGTGCTTACCTTTCCTTTGCACTCTATTGTTATTCAAAAGATAACAAACAAAAACCTCAAAGTAGATTTCTTGTTGAGTTTGCCTATTTCTGTACTCTTTCTTTCAGGGTCTCTTCCTCCTCCCACTGCTTCCAAAGGTTCCAAACAAATATTCCAACCACTGCCCTACCATCTTTCTTATACCACTAAGTTGGGATCAGCTTGTCTATTTGATGACACCTCATAGCGTAAATAAACGCTATAAGGAGATAGTGTTTTTCCTTTTACTTTATTTCTCATTTTCTGCATTTCCCTTTATTAAATACATACCTTTGAGGCAGACGTTATGTAGTTGTGAACTTAATTACCTGTTGAATATGGAAGAAAGTCTTGAGAGTCCCGAATTTCCCATGTAAAATTCCTGCTATAAACTGCTTGGAAGTAATCACCAACAGTGGCATACTGGACAGTCACTCCAAACTGATCAGAATGCTCGTTAATATAATCCAACAACAGGTCCATGTTGGAATACTGAACAGAGGCATTGAAGAACTGTTTGTCACAGCCCTGAAATTCAAAAAACAGAACAGCCAAATGACTTTGGGTCATGCAATTTAGAAGGGTCTTTTTTAACACTAGTCTATGTCAAAGTGGTATTTCTTTTGATCTTGACTGCCCATTTAAGTTATTTGTCACAAAATGTCAAGAATGTGTAGGGTTACTTGCACAAATCAGCTGATAACCAGCCAGCATTACTGACAGGGAGAAGTGTGTTGACATACCATATTGTGCAAGAGCATGAAATTTCACAGGAGCGACTGAAAAAACGCACATATACATGCCTGGAAAGATGTTCTTTGTTTCTTTTCACACTGCATTTCTCCCAATTAGCAGAAAATAAGGAAGATTTTATTTGCTGCTCTTAATAATGCTTACAGCTTTAGGAAGTGCTGAGGACATGATATGAAACTAAACAATCTGAAGAGAGATCCCTGTAGTACAAGCGTCACACGTTACTGATGCCACATCACGACAGTAGACTACAGTACTTCTGATGCTCATCCAAACAGGTAAGAGAGGTGATACACTATGTCTCAAAGCCTTTTTTTTTTTTTTTTAGCACGCTTGCACAACTTCTGCCTTCTGTTGAAGGTGTCTCAACACAGACTCTCTGCACACACAAACATTTTAAAAAAGACATAACTAATCATGCTTTTGTTCAACTACGGGAAAATGAGAGTCAGTCATGGCACCACGTGTACTGTTACAGTATCAATATTCCAGTATAGGCATCGATCTGAAGCACAAAAACATGCTGAGAAACCTTCTCCACATAAAAGGCCTAATTGCAGTCTTCCAACACTGACACCAGCTTCATACATCCTCATCTTCATGCCTTTGTGCTTGAGATAGTAAACATTGCACAAGTCAATCCAGATCTGATTTTCAATAAAGATGCTCTAAACAATTTGCCTTCAAAACTTAGCAGATGCGTGAAGAAATGGCCAAGGAGGCTCTAGGTTGTTTGCAACCCCATCTTCCACTCCAGCCTTTATCTGATGAACTCAAGGAGTTTAACTTGATGATTTCAATTGAAGTCAGAGGCGATTACTCTCCTCTCTTTCCCAGATATGACTGCCACCCCCACCCCTTCCCCATTTACTAGGTGTTTCAAGTAAGGTCACTGTGACATCTTTTATGAATTCTACTGCACATGCCTGTCTCTCAAACCTAACAGGGTAAGTTGCTGATCAGAAAAGCAGCAATTCTACTTCCAGAACAGTGAAGTTGTTCTGAGATACTCAGAGATCTTCTGCACACATATAACTTAAAACTGGAATGAGCTACTAAAACATATCAAACCAGATACTGAAAAGTACAGCACTCAGTGCAAACCAGACTTTCTAATGTTGACTGTAGTTAAATTTGTGGAGAAGAAGTAAGACCAGTCAAAACTAATTCATACTTATAGAGCACTACTTTCAACTCATATTCCAAGTCCTCCTCATAAAAAGCAGACATTTTGCACCACAGAAGGGGATGTGCTGGGCACACAGACTCAGCTTACACCGACACTGTCCATACTGTAGGTGTACTTGCCACTTCTAAAGCAAATGCTGATCACGCACTTACCCACGGCCACAAAACATCACTTGTTCGGAACCAGGCTGCTCTCTGCTTGATGTTTGCCACCATGGTTTGTGCATACAGATGGATGTTTGTATCTGTAACAGGGAGACTCATGTTCGGATAAACACCATCTTTTGGTGGATCTGGGAAAGCGGCAATTCCATTCCAATAAAATCCTGATCTATAGAAGGAGAAAGGAATAGGCCACAAAATGCAGACACACAAGGAATAAGAAACAAAACCCCTCAGTTTATATTCATTGCTAGTATTTAGAGTTCAGTGTTTATTTGGGAGTGGAGGCAGGGGGAAGGTTGTCCAGTTTTCTTTTCGCACTGCGCAACGTTCCAAGTCCCTGCTGCTTGCTGGCACAGAACAAATAAATCACAGGAAAAAACAGCAAGCTTTGCAACAATGAGGATGTTCCCCCAAGTAGACTTCTTTTACAGACCGTATTTTACTGTTTAAGCCAGTGAGCAAAATAAAGTTTTCAAAAGCTCTTGGAATTTTTTCCACAACGTAAATGGAAAATTTTAGTCACTTTAATTTATATGCAGATAATATACACAATCTCAGCCCAATATAATGCTGAAAATCTCCCACAGAAAATCAATTAGCAGTAGCCAGGCCCATACTGAGCTTCCCAAAGTTTTTTAATCTTAGCTTTCCAGGCATAGAAACAAAAACTCTGTCCTGCTTTGGACATTTTCTGCTTACAGCAATTGATTTGTTTCATATTTTTATTCTATTTTTTTTAATAAAGACTGACATGATATTTATATGTAGATGAAAGCAGTACTTCTGTTCCAAGCCTCGGGGTGCTAGAAAACATTATTTTTAAAGTCTGTCTATATTTTTAAGTAATTTTAACACCCATCAGTAGTAAGTGTCACTCTTGAGCATTCAATTCTTAGTTATTGAGCAAACTTCATGTATTGTGGTGGGTAGCTGGGGGATGGTTAATAATCCTGACTCAGATCTACAAAGTCTATACATCTCCTTGACCTACCATAGGTCAGGAGAAAGCAGAAAAATACTGCTGACAGAAAACAGTCAGAGAAAATGCTTAAACTCCAACAATATACTCTCAGAAGTGATCAATATTTCTGCCTATTTGGGAAATATTCAGACCTGTTTGAAAAAGGTATTTGTGATGGAGTACAGTAGCTGTACTGGTCCATAACATGGGTGAAGATCTCCTGTCTCTCAGATAAGGAAGGAGAGCCCTGCCATACAAACTGAAGCTTCTGGAAAACAAAACAAAACAAAAAGGTAAGAAACTGTTACTGTTTATGACAAGCACAGAAATACCATAATTAACAACTTAAGACTTCAGAGTGTCCATCTTCCTTCCACCACCTCTAATACTTCAAGTGCTTTTACCTAAGACTAGCCAATGGCACTCCAAGCAAGGTCATATACTATAAATAGGAGGCTACAGCGTTGCCTCTTTCTACTCAAACTGATGGAGAAGGAGAGCAGACAGCAACTGCCAGCATACTGCAGAAGTCCAGATGTAAGCCTAGCTTATCACAGGCATCATACCTCACTTGTTTCAGTGGAAGCTGAACACCTCTAAGCTAGGAAAGGACCACATGTCATCTGGATTGCACTGTAGTCTGTGGTAATCAGTGTTTAATCAACTGAAACAGAATTTTTACAGTTTTGGAAGCCTCCAGACTAGAGCGCTAGAAAAAAAAAATAGATGGGATAAGATTGTCAAAAGCTCACAAAAGATTTTAGCACTGCAAACATAAGGTGGTAGGTCCTGGCTTCACCAAATTCAACAAAAATTTTGTTGTCTTCTTCAGAGATGCTTGAGTTTCACCAAAGATTCATAAAAACTGCCTAATGCCCAGGTCATACTAGTAAAAAGCCCCTTATTTTCACATAATTCAGTGTGTAAAGCTGATGACAGATCAGGATCCAACATCGCGATATGAAAAGAAAAACATTTATCGTGTATGGGACACTGGGAGAGAAGGCAGAACATGAAACAAAAACTGAATTCAGCAAAAACATTATTAGCTGCCACCCTGACAGACTTAGTATTATCACTTTTATAGGCACAAATAAGTGTCCCAAGAATAACAACCACTGTGCCCAAAGATACACACTACACTTTAAAACAGTCTATATAAAAACAACACATCTAAGATTTTCTTAGTAGAAGCTGAAAAACATTTCAAATGCCTCCAGTTCCAGCACTTCTAATTCAATGTCAACTTAAGCCTTGCCCAAGTGCCCACATTCTGTGTCTTCCTGAGGTGAAACTATACTTTATCCTCGACCAGAAGTCATGAAGACATTACCTGACCACATTACACAGATTCAGTATATTTCACCATTACCACGTGCAATCAGCATGTCACTTTTAGAGAAGAAATACCTACATTTCCCTGCACAGATCAGAGAGATGGTTATCGTAATGTCATGGTTTAGATTACTGCAAGTAGAGGCTGGCAATGGGTTCCATTCCTAAGGGTATTTTTACCTTGTTTTTCTGCATGTCAGCCTTCAGATCATAATCAATCCGAGAAATGAGATGAGCATTAAAACCAGCCAGAGCAAAAAGAGTTGGTGTTGTAGCTGAAGCTCCAAAAGGATCAACGTGCCAAGAAAACTGAGGCCTGACCCCAAAAGTTTCATACAAAAATCCATGGCCTTCTGCAAAGCACAATTTGTTTACATCAGGAACAGTTTTAGAAGTTCATTTGATAAATGTAACAGGCATTACAGATAAGCACTTAAAGGATAGCTCTTTGTTGCTGTTTTCCAAAGCATTCAGAGTTTCAGGAATTTAATGACTCAGAGCAGAAAGTTTCACACTGACAATGTTTATTTTGCTATGCCAAGTATAACTTATTAACATCATAAAAGATGAATAACAAAAAGGAATTATGATTATAGGCAGCCCTAGGAAAAAGTACTTAAATATAGATCAGGTTAAAGCTAATAGCCAGGTTAGAGTCTGCATGAAAACAACAAGCTGGGGTTTAGTTTTTGTTTGCTCAAATCATACTACCCATTCTGAGAGAATTTCAGCCTCGTATCAACGACAAAGGGACAGGCAAGCCATCCAGTAAACAAAATGAATATGAATATGATCCTCAATCGTAACAAAAGAAAAAAGCCAAAGGTTAATAGCAATCTTGATACAAGATGTTATTTACAACCAATGTTATTAATTTTGTATTGAAATGAGTTTCAAAAAAAAGAAACTCCTAAACCAGAAAGACCAGACAATAAATAAATTCAGACAAACCATTTAAATAAAACAATCAGCTAAGCAGTAGATTTTATTCAGAACTCCAGTGTATTGCACTAGGATTCTCATCACAAGAAAAAAAAAAAAAAAAAAAAAAAAAATTAAAATCTGCAGATCCTAAGTTCTGGAATTATGCTCAGAACTATTTGAAAACACAACCATATCTTCCCCATTTTGGACTAACTCCATTCCAAATATTAATATCAATTAATATGTTTGAATAAATGAGGTTGAAAGGCATTCTCTTTTCACTTCATCTTTCCCAGGTTAACATCATCTCTAGTGAAAATATTCACAAACAATATATTTATTTTAACTCTTCTGACTGGAGTACATTTTAGGCAGAGTTTGCTAGGCTCCCCAAAACACAGCTGGCTGGACAGACAGGAGAAGACACGAGATGTAGACCCCAAATGTCTGCATTGGCTTTGTCGTCTCCAGATGAATTCCACACACAATGCAAGGATACCCTTTTTTGTTTGTACTCATACTTGAACTGAGCAAAGTGATTTCAGGAAAAATAAATGAGGTTTTTAAAATATAGTAATACTTTTGTTCCTGCTAAATAAATTACCAAACCTGAATTTTCTTTTTAAAATAAAATGTTTATACACAGAATGAACTATTAAATTAGAATTAATGTTTTTTGCAGCTAACTCCAACGAAAGAAAAAAGCTGTATTTGCATTTAACAAAAGGACTCTTCAGTCAAAATTAGTATTTTCTTTGGAGAAGTCCTGGGTTCTGTGTTCTAAGCCCATATAACAGCCACTAAACACAGGAGCCGGATGAGAAAAAAAAAATTAATGTTCATGCCCTCTCTTCCTTTTGGCCAGAGTGTGATGTGGTGACTCACTGAGAGGCAAAAGCAGCTGCTATCCCTGTGTTCCTGAGAAACACTGACAAGCAAGGAACAAGGCTGTGCAGTCAGATTCAGCAAATGATAGAAGTGTTTTCTGACCCTTTACTCTCCCATGCAGAAAGCTGTCCAGAGTGTAGCCCTGAAATGGGCAGGGTTTGTATCAGCCAGGACAGAGAGCTGGTGCCAATACATCCCCTCTCACCCTACGAAAGCATGCTACGCCCTCATGGCATATTATAGACATCTATAGCACAGTGGTGGCATGATTTATCCTGTTTCTTTTTTCACTAACCAGATGGAGATAAACCTAAATACTAAAAGACTCTTTAAACCATCAGATGGAGAGGTGTAACATACAAACAGCTGGGAGCAGAAGCTAGAAGATTAAAATGGGAAACAGTGCAGCTCTTAGAAATAGGTCCATATTTCAAATAGAGGCTGCTGATCATGATTACAAATGGGGGGTTTCCTCATCAAGCAAGTCTTTCAACAAAGTTCCAGCGACCTCAGTGACATTCTATGGCAGAATGTCATATCACTGCATAAGACTTTGCCTAAACGATACAACCTTCCCACATTCTGAATTGCTACCAGGTATTTTCTTACAGAGTGTTTTATACCTTCAATTTCATCACAACTGTTTTCCCAGGAGCTTAAGCTCTCAAACACACACATACAGAAAAGGCCTCTGCTCCAAATGATTTTATAACTGACATTGATTAAACTTCAAGCCAGCTTTCAGCAACTACAGAACTGTTATGGGGGGTTTTTTTGTTTGGTTTTTTTGTTTGGTTGGTTTTTTTTAAAGTGAAGATTTTTATACACATAACCCACCAGCAGCTAAAATATAAGAGATGCTTTAATCAGTTGTTTAAGAAAATAATAGCAATCTTGGGGTGGAGAAATGAAAACCAAACAAAACCCTGAAGGTCATAACAATGAAAAATAAAAGCTAAATGCAAATATGCATACCCGTCAACTGTAAAATTTGATCATCAATTAGTGTCACAGCTTCATCATGCATCACTTGCCCTCCAATGACAAATTCCAATCGTCCCTCCTGAAGCAACTGATGGACCTATGATATTAAAATTAAAATCACAGAACATAAACATCATTTCATTCTTAGCCAAAAAGGCTGCAAATTCATTTTGGATCACAGCACATTACCTAGACACAACACTTGTCAAGAAGGCATCCAAGACAAGAGTGGGATAAAAGTTTGTCTGTACTGAGTGCTATCAAAAGGAGAAGGGGAAAAAAAAAAAAGCATACTAATGTACTGCACAGTGCACTGATTTACCCAGCTTACACCAAAACCTGGCAGCAGGCACAAAGGATGCACTGCCAGGGAGACCCTGACCTTCTGGTATTTCTCAGTAGGGCTGTTACCGTGCTTTTATACCATCCAAACATCAGACTTGTCCCCATGCACTGGCAGCAGCCTAGGATCCTGTCTCAAGGCAGCTAGAGCTGGAGGATTAAAACAGAAGACACTAGTGCTTCTCCCAGAGTCTTCCTCCTGTTGCATCTATCTTGGCTTAGGGAAGGCACTGGGTGGCAGGGTGAGAGTGAAATATACAACCCCACGCAAGCAGCAAGGGCCGGGCTCCCAGGGCTTCCTTTAGTCTACTACCACTGTAACAGCTTGGAGGCCAAGATCTGTGGGATCCAGGAGGGAGAAAGAGCGTGCCATCAAACCATGGCCACAAACACATCCCTGCAACTCTGTATGCATCTGCCTTGCCTTCAGAGCATGGACAGGTTGCTCAACTTGTGAGAGACAGAATGCTGTCTTAAGAAATAGTTACTCCACATGTAGCAGGTTTGCCTCCCTGATAAACCCACTGCTAACCTTTATTTCTGGTCTCTTTTCCTTAGTTTAAAAACTGTCAATATATTAAGACTTGTTTGACTGTTCAAGGTTTTTCTGGTTAGTTTTGTTGTTTTGGTTTTTTGTTTGTTTGGGGTGGGTTTTGTTTTGTTTTTTTGTTGTTGTTGTTGTTTTTTGTTGTTGTTGTTGTTTTGGGTTTTTTTTTTATATTTCAGCCACTAGAAACAACAAGTGTGCTGACAAGTCTGTGCCCCTTTCCAGAACTGTTAGGGAGTCTTCTGCTTTTATTATAGTTACTTTACTACCTAGAACTTCAAAGATACCTCAAACTTCTGACAAAGAAAGTTTATATAAATATGTATTTTAATCTCTACCCTTTAAAAAAAAAAAAAAAAAAAAATCTGTCATGTAAGATGCCAATTCCAGAGCTATTATGTTTATTTCCCGAGGAACCTTCAGTGAATGCCCCGGCGTCTGCTCAGATAGGATGCCAGATTGTCAATTTTGATTATAATCATTTCTCTCCTTCACAATGTTGTGAAAACGCTTCAGGGCTCAGCATTCATAAATTAGTTCCAGCCGACTGTGGTGACTGATTAACATGCTGGGAGACCAGATAACTGATATCTGGTGTCAGCACAGAACTGGTCCTGACCTACATGAAAAGCATCCGTGGCTATTATTCCCCATTTGGATGGATGTCCAAAAAAAGATACCTCTGATCCAAACTTTGGGCCATGGAAATGTTTTTTTTTAATGTAAGTTTTGCGGAACCACTGAGAGGCTGAAAACATAAGAAAAATAATTCAAGTGATTTACATAATATCTGATCCTAGGAAAAAAAAAAAGGAAAGAAAACAATACCTCTAGTGACAAGCACTTTTGTTGACCAGAACTGGGCAAAAGGAAGGAGGAACTGAAGAAACAAGACACAGCAATATGACAAGCAGCAGGCTGCTACGGTAGCAGAACCTATCTGTGGTGCCTGGGACAACTACTGCTATCCTTGCATCAACTCACCCCTACAAACCAGACAGAAGCGGCTACACATCTTTTTTCCTCTAGTTAAAACACCCAGACATCAAGCCAGGATAAGGAGATTTGAACACTTCACACAATAAAATACTGTGGAAGTAACACACATTGAGAAATAAGAGGTTTGTATCTGACTAGATACTGCTGCAATACACTTCACTCCTGTACAGGCTGAACTGTAAAAGCAGCTTCAGTACCCATGCTGTACCTTTTACTAGTTTTTAATGCTACTGCTCTTCCAAAGCAGACATTCCAAAAGAAACTAGAATTAAATCCTATATTTCAAGTTAAATACTAAATTAAGGAAAAAAAAAAAAAAAAGGGCAAGACTAAAACCGGAGAGTCTGTACGACAGAAAATCATTAATGTTAGAGTTCAAGTGGAAAAAGCAGGACAATAACCAGTGACCCAATTTCAAGGCCCGATATTTGCAACTTGCTGGTGTTAAAAACATGCCACTCGTCAGCATGCATCATAGCTCTGAAATATTATTAGAGATTAAATGTTTGACACATAGGTTTAAGAGGAATTTGTTTTTAACCATTTTAATTTTCAGAGCAGCAACTGTAAAGTAACTAGAGAATTGACTAAAAATACATAAAAGCAAAAATTATCAGTAATTAGGCTAGGAAAGTAAAGGCTGAATCATTTACAGTAGCTTTGCACTACTGAGGTCAAACATGATACACTTTTACTCTTCTGGATCCACATAATAGCTAGAGCAGGGATTAGAAACATGGCTCTCTATATTTGGCTTATGGCAGCATAGCATACTTGAAATAAGATTATCCTACCTTAGAAAGTTAGAGTACTCTTCTATACATGCACAGAGTAGTTCCTATGCTATTTGTTTTAATTTTCTCACCCTAGACTTACAGTACAGTTTTCTAATTAAAAACAGACAATAAAATTGCCCTGCAACAGGCAAGTATGGGCAAAGTGCCCCCACAGAGACAGTGAACTGCCTATACAGAGCAACAGGTCAGCCGCACAGATTGTAAGCCATTACTTAAATACTAAACATTACAGAAAATTCAGAATTTAATGAAGGACTAGGTTAAAAAACACAGACAAGAGGTGTCTTTCCTACATGACACTAAACATCTAGCACTTTAAACAAAGTGAAATATGAAGTACTGCAGTACTTACCAGGCTGGACCCTGGTAACAAAACCAGCTATGGAGTTCTCAGTGAGTACCTATGGGAAGCTGCACCTGTATATCCTCTGGTTTTAGGGTCCAAAACTTAAATATCTTGCACTGCAATGCAACACATGACCAGCTACTAGGCTATCAGCCCAGTCTTTGATTTTAGTGTGTCTGTTCCATGCCAGAGGAAAGAAGAGATGACAAATGAAATTTCACAATGTCTTTACTAGGAAAAAAAACAATCCTCAAATTAAAGCTCCAAAGACTGAAAGGGACCACAGCTTGTAAATAAGCAAACCCAAGAAACAGTTATTGCTGTTGAATCTACAGTTACCTCTTTGTTTCCTTATGCTTGTTTACACATGGCAGGTTTTTGAGCAGTACTTGGCTGGAAAGAAAAAAAGCTCCTTCCTGTGAGCAGTCTTAGGCAGCAGTTTATGAGCTTCAGATGTTTAACAGATATTGGTGCAGCCTCTTTCAGAATCGTCCACATCTTACACTAGCATGCCCCCAAATAAGAAAGTCACTGATGAAACATGAACTGTAGAGTCTTTAGTGCAAAGGTTAGTACCTCCTACCACTCTAATCTATAGCTGGGGTTTTAACCTCTTGCAATTGCCTTTAGTTAAGGTCCTTTCATGAGGAGTATCAGATTCAGAGACAGCTTACACAAGACCTGGGTAAAAAGCAAACGATGAAGTACTTTGCCCCTCCTCGCCCCCTGAAAAGACTGTAGATTCTTTGTTACCAGGAAGTATGGCTCTAGTACATCTCACCTGCTGCTTGTGCATATCTGTGGCTACTGCATCCCACCACAGTCGAAAAAATTCCTGCTCCACAGCAATAAATTTGCGCTGCTTTCCTTTCATTAGCTCTTCTACAACAGAGGTGTAGACATTTGCTGCATAAGCGTGCATACTTTCCTGAAAAAAATAAAAAATTAAAAAATATACTCTGGTTTGCCTATATTAAATGGGCTGTTTTGAACAGTTTTGAGGAGAGATCAAAACCTCATATTTGTTGCATATTTCCTTTGCAGACTCACAAAGACCGAGTCCTCTCTGATTACGTACAGCCTGTCGGCTCTTCTGCTCCGAAATACATCCTCTGACTGGGATCTCACATGTAGATCATGGCGTAGCTTACCCCAAGATCTGCAGACACCAATACAAGCTTTCTTTCTGGTGTACTTGGAACAGCTCACTCTGTCTCTCATTGCTTACCTTAAATCAACAATGCCATAAATGACAAGACTTAGCACCAGCATAGTTTGAAAACCCACATGCACACTTTATTCTTCCATTTCTGCTCTTCTGATGGCCTGAATTATCAGAATTGTTTATTCAGAGCGGTATGACTCTGTGCTGCAGGTGTGCCCGCCAGTATAATACAGTGATACACATAACGTAAATTAAACTATTATGGCCCTAGAAGTTTCAGTCATGAAAGATAACTCCATTCTGCTTGATGTTTGGTTTTACTTTATCCTAAAACTGGCAAGGGATTCTTAGAACAAGTTTGACTGTTGACGTAGAATAATCCAGAATCTGTGCATCCTGTGTATGTCATTCCTAACACAACTTGGATCCCAGAACGAGGCCTACAGATTTTATTGGAATGCAAACACGACAGCTGTATCCATCAAATAACCCACCACAGGATAGTATATAACCATGTGATATCAAAAGAACAACATCACAGTAATTTTAAAGATGCACACATTAAGATATTTTGTGTACACTTATCCAGCCCAGAACAACTTCTGATGACCAGATCGAGTCTTCCCCCACTTAATTTCAAGGCGATATAGAATGTCTGAAGGCAACAGCAGAGAGCCCAGAATTTCCTGCAAGTCTCTGTTTTCTTGTAACAAAGTTATCAGCATGCTATAGCAGTTACCTTAACACTAACCATAACACTTTTCTACCTAAACTACTGGTACTTGCTTAAGAACGCACACCACAATACACGTACATCTGAAAGTGACTGACGTATAGATCTCCCACCCATCAAAAAGCTAATGAGCACAATATGCAAAATATGAACCCACGGTCTTAATTTAGGCAACTTTCCCTTATGAAAATCACATTTTGAAATAAGAAGGGGATGATGTGATCCAAATCAGAAATGATTTCACAAGTGAAATCCAGCTATCTTTATAAAAATGTCAAAGTGTCAGTAGAAAAGGGAAAACATTTGAGCGTACCAGGAATGGCTTTAAATACTGTAGGGCTTACCTAAATAATTACTTTTCCAATGATTTCCTGATCAGTTCTTAAGAATTTTTAAAATCACAATTATGATTAGATGCTTAACACAATGTGAAATTTTAACTAAGGAAAGAGCTTTTAAGTTTTACTAATACTCAACAGCGACAAACCCAAATGCTTGTGAAGGAATTTTCAGTTTTCACTGGCAATTGGCTACAAACAATACATCCTAAAATCCAAGTATATGTACAATCATTACAACATCAGACTCAATTTTAGTTCTTACTAGCTGAGTGGAGCACACTAGACTTTAAGAGCTGAACAAGAACTTTTCAAATTTAATACAATATCAAAGTATTCTATGTGGTAACTTACTGAAAGTATGTTTTTGAGGTATTTTGGAGATAAAGGCAAGCCGGTCTTTATTCTGACTCAAACTACACTGGAACTAAGCAGTAAGATATTACTCAATCCTACAAAGTTTATAAACCACAGTCATCTGGGTGGGAATTGAAATTGAAAATAATTCTTCTCACAAACCAGGATATTTGCAAGCAACAATAAGAATTCTCTTTCCAATTAATATTCTCTATCAGCTAACGAGATACTCTGAAACAATAAGCAGTGACCCAGTATAAAAAAATCACGTAAGATTTTAATTACTCAAATACAGATTTTAAACATCTACCATGATGTAAAAATTGTTTTGTTCTGCATTCTAGACAATAGTGAGGTGTCTTTCACACCTATGGTAAGCTATGTCAATGAGAAGCCACAGCTCACATAACTTATGGTAGCACTGCTACTACCAGACTGCAACAGATAGCTTTCTTAGAGGGGGAAGGAAAAAACAAGTTTAATTTTACATCCAGTTCTGGAATCCTCCATCAATACTATAATTTCCAGCACACAATGAAGATTGCTGTTCTGATATAATAAACAAAATGCATATTGTTAACATTAGAAATGGAGAAATGAAACACTAAAAAAATAGTACGTTGTTAGTCATGACCAAAATCTAGTTACTTCGCTAACCAGAAATATAAAATAGTTTGGGATCACATCAGTATCCCACAGAGAGTCACATGCAGCTTTCACACATCTGAAACTATCCACAGGTAGCCTCCATGGGTTTTGACTACAGGAATTGCTGATGCTTGTGATTTAACAGCAGAGGAACTGAGGCTTCCAGCAATTGCACCTACTCAAAAAAAAAAAAAAAAAAAAAAAAAATTATATATTTCATTTCTCTCAGAGATCTTTGTCCACTAACTGACCCAAATAAAAATTAGCTTTGTGTTCTCTTACGCAATTTTTGAGTAGGAGTTTGAAGTATTAAAGGAGAAATTCACTAATCTTTCCTAAAAAGGGAAGACAAAAATACATGCAGAGTAGAGATTCCTTGGTGAGCCATTAGCTCTTTTTTATTACAGTTACTCTTCAACATCTGATGTTGTATCACTCTAGCAAGTGAAGTATCCACAGCATCTTTCACATAAATGAAATAAACTTATCCTAATGAAGAACAATTCAGGATTTTGACTAACAAATATAGAAAGTATTAATGCTTCACCTGATTTATTTCACTCTAGAACCCATTTATTTAGCAAAAATTACTTTGCTGCTACGCTTCTGTGGCACTAGGCTCCAACCTCACCCCAGCCATCAAGGGCCTGGGATCCTGCTCTCCTGCCTAAGACAGAAAGTTTTCCTCGGGTTTTGGCTCAGTAACAAGATAAACAAAAAGAGCAAGAAGATCTGCCACATAACCAAATAGATTGTTATCCTTTAGAAAAATAAATCCGCCAGGAGCATCCTGCTGAACACAGGCACACAGAAACACAAAATTCACGGGCACGGCTCCTAAGTTAACCGTCCCTCCTCCAAGGAGGCGCTAGGATCCCGCAATCAGCCGGTGGCGCACACTGCGGGTGTCTCTGCGGGCGGGGAGGGGCCAGGACAGGAGCGGGCAGACCCTCCCGTCACCGTTACACGACTCGGGGTCGTTCTGCGGGGTCGGAGGCGCACAGGGAGCCTCTGGATTTCGCCTCAGCCGCTTCACCGACCACCGCGCCAGCTCCGCGGCCGAGCGGAGGTCGGGCAGCGGCCGAGGCCCAGCCCCACCCCGGCCAGCCCCGCTCCGCGCGGGGCCCCACCTGCACCGTGTAAACCCAGCCGACGTCCATGTGGCTGTGGGCGACCACGAAAGCCCGCAGCACCTCCCGCCCGCCGGCCCGCGGCAGGAGGCCGAAGACGAGGAGAAGCAGAAGCTGCGGAGCCATGGCGCCTGGGCGGGCTCCCGCCGCGCTTCCGCGTCCCGCCGGCCCGGCACCGCCTCCCGGGGCGGGCGAGCAGGGGCTGTCCCCCGCCCCGCCGCCGTTCTCGCCGGGCGGAGGGGGCAGGTGAGAAACGAAACCCAACCCCAAACCACCAGCGACACCAAAAAGCTACAGCATTTTTTTTTTTTTTTTGCCTTTCAATTAGAGGATTTTGAGGCACGAGGGGGTGATTTTGTGGCAGCTGCCAGGGAAGGGGGGTTGTTTAGTCGGGAGAAAAGGAGGCCGAGGGGAAACCTCATTGCCCTCTGCAGCCGCCTGGAAGGGGGTTGTGGTGAGGTGGGTGTCGGCCTCTTCTCCCAGATAACTACTGACAGGACAAGAGTTGCACCAGGGGAGGTTTAGATTAGAGATTAGGAGAAATTTCTTCACTGAAAGGGTTATCAAGCACTGGAACAGGCTGCCCAGGGAAGTGGTGGAGTCACCACCCCTGAGGGATTTAAAAGGCACTTAGGGACAGGGTTTAGTGGTGGACTTGTCACTGCTAGGTGAACGGTGGGACCGGATGATCTTAAAGGTCTTTTCCAACCTAAACGATTCTATGATTCCATTTGAGATCCCCACCGCAGAGTGCAAGAGCCAGTTAAAACCACAGCCCCCGGGAGGTCCTGGTGGCTCTTGTTGATAACTCTGGGGCTGGTCTTCTTAGAAAACCAGATTGCTCAGAAAAACGTTGAGTTTTGAATCTCAAACAACTACAAATCCTTATGGTTTTTTTTTTTTGAGGAAATTCTTTTGAATTGAATGCAAATTCTTTATTTCAAGGTATAATAGTTCATTACGGATTATTGTCTGCATCTTTGAAGTTTTGAAATTGTAGCAAGATTAAATTTAATTTTATGTAGTTGACCTTCTGATCCCATTTAAATTGGTTTTATCACTTGTCTTATTGCTGCTAACAAGAGGTGGACTCTGTGCTGAGAACCAAAAAGGTAAGACTTTTGTGTCTGCATAAAGTCCTAGTGAAAAGGAAAAAAAATCCAACCCATAATTTAAAAATGTTATAGGGTAGCTATATACATATAGGTATATGTAGCTCAAACAGTCTCCTCAGAAGTTTTGTCTGCAGTTGCACCAGTTTCTACCCGATATATCACTGTGATATTAAAAGCCAAACCAGATTAAACTATTTTTTTCAACATTGACTCTTTAAAATACACACAATAACTTGGCTACTTTGCTTTAAGTTCTAGTTTGAGTAAATTACGTGCTTTTAAGAACCTTACAGTCCTGAAATGACAAAAAAATAATCACACCAAACTCTTAGCTCATTTCCAACAGTGCAAAAGTAAAAGACATCAGATGAAGGTGGTACCTGCTCCCACCTTCAAGTTCATCTGTTGATTTAGCATTACCAGGTTCCAAACCTAGTTAAATCAGTCATCTCTCTGAATGAAACAATCACAAATGTCCCTCCACAGACTTACACTAATAAAAGTAAAAGAGTAATTTATACTGGAATGGCTGGCACTTGGGTGCAAATTAACCCATCTCAATATCCAATATACCTGTAGAAACAGACACACACTGTAAATGTGATTTGCATTTATCCCCTTATCTTAGAAAGAAAAAAAAAACACACAAAAACAACTGCATGCCAAATTACATGCTGGGTGAAATTTTTAACATGTAAAGTTTGTAAGTATTTGAAGTCCAGAATGAAAAATGCTATGTAAATCAGTAATACTGAGTTGAACAGCATAAAATTGCTACATTTTATAAAATCTGAATAGATTCTTCCAGAACAGGGCCCTTCTTTGCTAATTAATACGGTAGAAAGAGTTTTCTTCAAAAAGAGGGGGCTAACACTGGAATACTAAGGTTAATTTTCTTTCTGATAATACCTCATCATGAAGAGCAATCAAGGTCTGTAGGTAATTTGTAAGGGGGAATTAGTATCACTGTAAGCAGCTGGATGAAGCTTTGCTTTAATACAGCTCTGCGATACTCTTTTTTTTTTTTTCTTCCCTCAAATCATCAGCTTAAACCTTTTCAGTTCCAAGAAACCTAGTACATATCCAGCAAACATATGGCTTGGGGATGTATATATACACACACAGTCTAAATGAACTGGTGTTCTTTTACCTCAGAAGGTATTATGGTCTTTGTAATTTAGGTGAAGTTCCCAGGAAAGCTGGAGTGTTGGCGTTTGTGTTGTTTCTAAAAGTAGCTGAGAATGTTTCCAGAATGTTACTCCCATTTTAAACCTTTTTACTTTAGAAAGTGTAATTGTCCTCCTTATTCTTTCACAAAGGCCACAGTGTGACACTGTCTTGGATGCAGTACTGCAAAACATAAATATTTGAACAGAATACTTTCATTAGGAAAAACTGAATCAAGCTGCCCACAGTTTACACACCTAAAGGCATGAGGAGAGTCTTCATTTGCTGCAAAAAGGGATGAATGTAGGTATATCAGGAAGCATTTATGCCAAAAAGAATGCTTCCCCACCATTTACATACCATTTCCCAAATAGGAAAAAGCTAGCTGGAGAAGCCAGTGTAATTGTGCCATGACAGCTGCCTACATTGATATTTTATCCTCTTGTTGGCTCCTAATCTCTCAGTATGGCTTGATTATAGTCTCCCTGTATTATTTCTTAAGCTTTTCTGATTTGCCCATACAAAGCGTGTTTGCTCTCTTTGACAGGAGTTGTGCTATATGCGGGTCTCTGACACTGTCACCTCGCACAGACAGAAGACATAGGCAGGATGTTGCCAGCTGTAAGCTAAGCAGTCACAATCGTGTTAAATTAAGTACCAAGAAAGCCACCTGGTAAACAGTACACTTAACGTACCTTTGCTTTTCCCTCCTGTGGTGTTTTTGAGGTTGATTGTCTGTAAAAGCAAAAGCATTTATTAACATAATTTCACTCTAGCTGGCCGTTTCAGTGGTTTAAAATTTGCCATTCCCCTAACCATTTTCCAGCAGAGGCAAAGGTCACTACAAGCTTACTTGATAACAGGTTTGCTTTCCGACTTCCCTCTCATGGACGCTGTGAAGACAGTTTGCGGATCCACAGGGGTCCACGGACCAGATGAAAACTACTTTCTAGCCTCGCAGTGATTTCAGCGTGTATAAAACCTGACAATTTATGTGGTACTGGCAGCCTCTGCCCGTAAGACAGCCCGCACGGCCTAGGGATGGTAAGAGAGGGGAGGTGAGCGCCGTAAGGAAAAGGCAGCTGCGGAGGCCTGGTGTGGCGAGCGGAGAGGCCGTAGGGATGCCAGCCGGCATGGCTGACCCTGGTAAGGCCCTGGTGCGTGCTGCTCTCTGCGGGTTGCGTGTCCAGGCTCCTGGTGCAGCCGGGAATGCCCACCCGTGGACACCGGGCTGGCCGGCCGCTGACACCTGTGGCTGAGGCACTGCGGAGGGACGCGGCACGACCGGGGGCACCGGGTGGGGAGCTCACGACTGAAGTTGAACCAACACCGCGAAAGAGCCTCTGCTCTGGGCCGCGGAGCCAGGCCAGGAGGAAGGCCAGGCTGTGGCCTCGTATCCCGCCGCCGCCGTTCCTGAGGCTCGGCTCAGGCGGACCGGTCGGCAGCCCCCCGTACCCACCCCCCCACCGCCGCGGTGCCGGGGCCGCGCCGCTCCTCCTCGCACCTGTTGGGGCCGCGGCGGGGCGGGCGGTGTCGGGCGCGGCGGGTCCAGGCGGGGCTGCGCCGCCTCCGCCGGGAGCTCCGGGCGGAGCCTTCCCTCCTTCCCGTCCGCCCTCCCCCGGCTCCTTGAGCGCCCCGAGGCAGCGCTGGCTGCCTGCGCCGCCCGCTCCGCTGGGAGGAGGAGGAGGCGCCCCGAGCTACCGGTGCTGGGAGGAAAGCGAATAACAGTTCAGAGCAGTGGGCGCCTTTCGGAGGGCAACACACATGTCCCAGAAGCAGGGTATCTGGAAACGCTCTCCCTTTCCCTGGTTCTCTCTCACCCCGTCGTTCTCTCCTCTGCCCCCTCCACCTCTCCTCCAGCTCTGCCTCTCCCCTCCGCCGCCCTCTTTCCCTTCTCCCTCCCTCAGCCCTCGCCTCGCCGCCGGCCCTGGGTGCCCCCGACTGACTGTGCCTTTCCTCCCTGCCCAGCTGGCGGCCCC